>JAPQRP010000002.1:29747434-29777871 GCA_037367295.1 Apogon hyalosoma
CACACACACACACACACACACACACACACGCACCCACACACACACACACACACACACACACACACACACACACACACGCACACACACACACACAAAATGCAGGCGTCTGAAACCAAGCCAAGACCTTGCTCTCATCTCCCCTCTCCCTTTATTTCACTCTTTTTTTGCACATTCTTTCCCTTTCTGTAGCCAAATAGCTGCAGCTTTTGATGTATTGCAAAAGACTATAGCTGGAGCATCAGGCGGTGCGCTGTGATCTTAACTCATCTTCTCCTCTAGTTGAATCTACACGCGTCATAGTTTCTTTCAGTATTTTGTATTTCACGCCACCTTTTCATGTCATTCCAAAGAACATTATGTTGCAATATGTTTCATCCACTTTGTGTGTTTCTATCAGGCCAGCAATCATAAATTCTGACTCTAATAGCAACATGGCTGAACCGGTGACCTTTGACCTTTCCAGTGAGGAGCACTTTTCACTTGTGGCAGCACCCTGCCGCTCCATCCTCTGCCTGCTGATAGAGTTTCTGTGCGGTTTAATTAAGCATATTGAGTTTGCATCAGCAGTGAGGTGTTATATGGCCAGCTGGATACGCACACACTCACACACATTCGCAAACACACACTCTGTTCTGCCATACACACTCCTATCCATCCCAGCTGACAGCTTGTTAATTGCCAGGGGGTTAACTGGAAGTGGTGGTGTAATTGCATCAGAGTTTTAATTTACCCTGGCCCCCTTATTTATTTACCTAGCCGTAGATTTTAAAGCTGCATTAATCGTCTGGGTGCGTCAGGACAAAGTGGCGATCGACAGGCTGGATGTCTGTCCAGACTTAGTCCAAACAGGCAGAGACAACCTGTAGATCATACAGTTAGAGTTTTCAAGCAGACTTTACACTGTGATGATGAAATCTAACACTGCCCAACATACTTTTGAGCAAGAATATGTAAAGCTTATTGAAAACGAAGATAATAATTTAGTCACTGTGATGTTCTGTAAAGCTTCAGGGTCTTTTCTTACTGAGCTGCTTCAGTGTTTTATAATCTGTGGCAGTGATGAACGACTAGCCTCTGCATAGCTGTCTTATTATCAATGCTTTGTGCAGCTAGACTTTTCAGAAAAATACTGAATATTGCAGCTTATGAGGCCTTGACGCTTGAATGCATGACATTTTATGACTGCATTGACTTTTTTTTCCCCTCCATCTCTTTTTTTCTTTTTTTTTTTTTTCCACTCCTGACCTCGAGGAAACAGCAAAGTAGGAAGGCCTTGGTAATCAAATTTATTTGACAGGGAAGCAACTTAAAAGCTCTGCTGCAGACTAGCCTTTAGTTCAAGGCTTTACAGAAGCAGGAGATGGAGAAGCTCACACTTTCAAAAAATGTCATCTCCTTGATCTATCTGACCATAATGGCAGCTAGAAAAATGACTAGATTAATTGAAAAAATTATACAATCTGTTTGAGTTAAGTTTTCTTTTTGATGTAGAAGGGGTTCTTTGTGTCTCAGCATGTGTGTGGGTGTGTGTGCATACAGGCAGTCAGTGTTTGATCACGTTGTACATTGGAATGAAACATGGGAGGAAGGTCGGAAATGGGATAAATTCCCAGAAGCCATTCAAATCTAAAGCTTGATGCGTCCTGCCTTTATCTATCCCCCACCATACTCGCACACACACATCCACACACTCATTCACTCACTCCTATGAGCCAATCCATCCATCTCCTTGACATGATTGTTCCTCTCTTGTTACTTTATGTTCTAATCCATCAGCTATGAGTAAAACGGCAATTACACCCGGCCATCGATGCAGCTAGCAGACAGAGTCAGAATTATGGCACGGTGCATTACTGCAAATTGCTATTAAAGTTCCTTTTTTCCTTTAGAGCATAGGGAGCAAGTGGAGAGTAATGGACACTCATAATAAGGCACATCATTAGGATAGATTTAGTCATCTCACAGTTTTATCTGTAGCCTGCAAATTTCCCATACATGCTGGAGTGTCCCACAGAGTATGAGTTGTGGTTTTCCTCTTACTGCCCATTCTGCTCCTGAAGTCAGAGTTCTCACTTTGTCTTAACAGACTGCACTGTTCCTGCCAAGTTTTACCGCCGCTTTTGTCTTTTTATTTTAACCACATATTATATGTCCACAAGCAGTTATTTACAGTCACAGAGTTGAGCCGGAATGTATCACGGTGGATTTACAAGCTTACTGTTCATGATCTCATACGGTCTAATCCGTGCAAAAAGTACCAGAAAAAAAGAAAAAGAAATATGGCTGTATTTCTTGATATGTCACAGTGATACATGAAAGTCTGCAAGCTCAGGACCGGCTTCAGTTGTGTAATGAGCAAAAGAATAACCCACTAGCGTCATATGTAGAAAAGAAATGATGGCATGTTGAATGTAAACCAGATGATAGAGGGAAAGGTGAGGCGATGAGTGGTGTCCTAGAAGCCAGTGCTGGAGGAGATGGATGGTGTGTGTTTGTGTGTGTGTGTGTGTGTGTGTGTGTGTGTGTGTGTGTGTGTGTGGGTGGGTGGAGTTGTCCTTGGTGTGGTGCTGATTGTGTATGAGGTGGTGCTCAGCAGGACAGATGGTGCTAGTGGGCAGATGAGTGAATAATGATGTTTCACCACAGTGCAGTAATTACCTGCTCCTAGGCCCTGTCTGTAGTCTGGACGGCCGCATGCCTGTGTGCATATGGACACCTCCAGACGCACTTATACAGATATAGATACATACATACATATAGATTATGTATCCTAACCAGTCTTTACATGCTTCTCATACAGACAAATATGTGCATGAATCCCAACTTGTACACAAAACCTCACAATGTAGCTCTTAGACTCTTCAGTTTAATCAGGAGACACATCTAATGCAACACTCTGCGATGTACTTAGTGATGTCTTAGTGTGTGAGAGATTTAAGCACACATTTTAAATCTGGACACGCAGTTCTCAGTAGACCTGCATGTGAAATCACCTCATTGAAATACTGGGGAGCTTATTTTACACTGATAGGAAAATGTTGCTATACTTAATGAACCCCACAGTTTAAATATGGTGTCTGAGAAAATAATCTACTTTACATTCATGTAAATCACAGTCATCCTGTAAACCACAGTCTTAGTTTGCACAGTTGGGGGTTACATAACATTACCCAGAAAGGCAGAGGTAAAACTTTATCCTGGATTAAAGTCTGAATATATAGACTTGTGGGAACGTGCAGATGAAGGAGATGAGAGTGCTCAATCACCTGCCCCTTTGTGACTAAAATATACAAGGTACCTTTTTTGTTCCTTTGTATTTTCTTATTTTGACCTTCTTACTTTGGATACAACATACCAATGACTATAGAGAGCTGAACACCTACAACATGGGACCTAACTTCATAAAAAACATGAGCAGTGGTCAATGACAACAGGCAAACCATTTGTGGATCCTGTTTGAATTGTGACACTACTTGCCCCCTTGCTTGTGTCCAAGACAAGCACCCCCCCCCCATCCTGCGCCAAAACTCTCCTGTCTTTCAGTAAAACCAAAGTAAAGGTAACTCTCGAGATGGTGCCTTACTATCTTTTTTGATACTGATGAGTCATCAGCATTTTTACGTCAGACATGGCATTTTATACATTTGATGATACACTGACAACTGGAAAACAAAACTCAGATGAATCAGCTATCTGACCTGACAAGACTGTTGCTCTGGCTGTGGGGGTCAAAAACTTCCAGAGGTCAAGAGGGTGTGGCTACTAAATAGCTTGATTTTTTTTTTATTTTTATTTTTTATATGGACTAAATATGTTTTGAGGCAGTTCATACAGACTAAGAAGTATTTTTATTTAACATGCACAAATATGTTTTTCACAACATAACCTCAACGCAGACAAATCACTTGCCAAAGTCATACTGTTGGCCAAATTGTGATATCTGTGTTACTTTACTCTCCTTTGGCTTTGGCAGTTATGCTATGAGGCTAACAATATGTGATTTGTTAATTTAAGGAATAAGTTTACAATTCAAGAAAGTAGCAGTTTGTGGCAAAGGTAGGAAAGAAGCATCTAGTTTTGTGTGATTGGGCTAAATGAACTGTGTATGATGCATTTCATGTGGGGCAGGTCTGAACAGAGCGGGTAATTCAATAACAAAAGGGTTGGTGGTTCGAATCGAATTCATCCTAGTCATTCTCTGCCATTGTGTCCTTGGGTAAGACTTCACTTTCACTTCATACTTCAAACTTCTGATTATATGTGTCTGACATGTCTGATTTTATCACCCATACAAGTGACATCGTGGAGGAAATCCAAACATAGTGTCTATTAATGTGTAAGTTAAAGAAATTACATTTGGGTTTACAATTTTAATATTAGCTTGGTAGCTAACTTATTAAAAATACTAGTGTTGCTTTGCCCTTCTGGAATAAAACTGAGCTGTGATCTCCAGAGCTCATTATTATTATTATTATTATTATTATTAGTAGTAGTAGTAGTAGTAATAGTAGTAGTAATGGTAGTATAACTGAGTAGTTCATCTGTCTGTGGGTCTAACAGTCAGTTTAATTAGTGATAATAGTCATTTACCTTGAAGTGTGAGTCTGGTACCTGGTGTGTTGACACTTACATGCTGTAATTGTGACAAATTCCCAATATATCCAACTTGGACTGAAGTAAAAGTGGCAGGTTTTTCCACAACCAGCTGTTGATAATGATGGTTCAAACAATATATTCCTGTGTATTCCTAAAAATAATCTGACCGTTGGAAACTTTAACACTGTCATTTCTCAGATTCATTGTGATCTCTTCTGCCTTTTCCCTTCATGGAGGCACCACGTGATGACATCCATTTAACAACTTCAGTCACAGGTACTTTATCAAGCCGCATTCACATTCTGTCATACTGATAATTATAAAAGAATATTTGCACATCTGTATAAGAATGATTTTGGTACAAGCTTTTTGATTCATGTGATTATGTCCAGTTTCCACTGGTGTGTATGAAAAAATATACTCATCGTCATATTGATCAATTTTTATTCATATGAGTGGTGTGTACAACTTCCTATGGTTGATTATTCATAAAAGAAATCTGTAAAAAATAGTGAATGGCAGTTAATACTCTGTAGCCAAACTTAACATGAAACTCCACAGTTATGATCGGGTCAGAGTTCAGGGTTCAAAATACTCCTGATTAATAAACTTTTTTCTCCTCCTATAGTTGTTTGGGCATCCTTTCACTGAGCAAAACTGTGCTGCTCACAGTTCTAGACCTCCAGTCTAGGATGACAAGACAAAATAATACAAAACGACAGGATGCAGACGTATTTTTTTTTAGACAAATAGGTCTGATAATTCAACAATTTTACCACAAACTGTGACAATCTTGATTTTGTAAAAACATGTTTTAAATTGACAAACATTTTTGTAAATGATGGCACAATCTAAATGGAATCAAAGATGACTTGAATTTTGTTGTTGACTGTGAAGCAATTATTTTCTGAAACAAGGTCCCATGGGATGCAACCAGAAGGAGTGGACATCAGATCTCTATTATCAAGGTAAACATTAAACAAACAAATAAATAAATGAATAAATATGCTGCCAGTAGTTGGCTTATATCACAGGGTCACCTTTCACATGAGGTCAGGCGCCCTCAGTCAACTCACCACCGGATGACCGGTTTGGATTCAGTTTGAGGGCATTTTCACACAGCGTACTCGAGTCCGTATTCGACCCCTGGACCCCAAAGTCCGCTTAATTTTGTCCATGTGAATGCAATGTTCCGTGCTCGAGTACCGTGCCCGAGTCCAATTGAGAAGGTGGTCCTGGGTATGGACTGCCCGTACTCCAGCACGGTACGATGCTGTGTGAATGCGATCTGTGCCTGAGACCGGAAGTGACCTAATCACCATTCCGATAACGGAAGTGAGTTAATCAACATGAGACCATAGACGGTGCTCCTGTTGTCTCCTGAAAAAGTCTCGGATCTGCACGGCATGGGCTCACCTTACTGACTGAACCACTCAGTGATTTATCAGAGACAGTGAAGGTTGCTCTTCTTCTTTTTGCCTCCAACAGGCTAACAGATAGCTAAGGGTTTGCCTTCTTCTGACTTCCACATTTGTTGGATAGTGACAGACTTCCTTCCACACTGCCACCTACTGTTTCGGCTCTGTAACACCCATGTGTACTCAGGCATGAACCGCAGTACGTACTTGTGAACGCGACATCTGCAGGGAAGGTGTGAACGTATCCAAGTACGGAACAGACTCGAGTACACTGTACGCTGAAAACACCTTGACTGGCAGAGGTGAAATACTCGCCCTGGCTGTACAAGACTGATCTGGATAAGTAGTAAGGTAGTTAGAAAATAAATACATTACATAGACAAGGATGCAAGATGAGGGGAAACACTGCAGTGTGAAAGTCAGTTTTCAGCTGCGCTATAACCTCATATCACCACTAGGACACGCCAAAGCACATGCACCACTATTTTAAAATATTAATTTAAATTAAAATAACAATACACAGTACCGGTATGTGTTTTCCATTATTTTTTATCTGTAAATTTCACTCGTCTATCCTTCAAACATGCAGTTTTCTTCTATGACTATTGTTGAAGTCATGTGTGTCCCTGACAATTGTTTTTTCCACTGATAGTAGGGACAGTACATTTAGACCAGGGTCTCTAAAGGCGAACACACACCAACCTGATTTTCGGCAGTCAGATGTTGTCGGGCAGTCCTGCAAGGTCAGTGACGTGAGTGTGCTCGGTGTGTTCCCTTCGACTGGCTGTTGTTAATGCCGTCGCCAGGCTTTTCGGACAATTAAACATGTGTAATCGGCAACTACCCATTGTTCAGTGGGACCAGTCTCATTGGTGGGGGGATAGCCCTTGACTAGTGAATCAGTGAACAAGCAGTTTCCATGTGAATGCAGCTATGCCAAGGTACTTCACACTATTACTGTCTTCTATAAAAGGCCATGAACTGCTTGTATTGTATCTGAATGAGTGCCAGTCATTGTTGCCTATGGACTTCATTCATTCCATGAAGTGAACACTGTTAGTGTTGTTAGCATATTGCGATTTCGCCTGTGACATCTTTCTTCTTCCACAGGAAGAAGACCTAGAGCTGAAAATGCCAGTATCTTCTTATTACTAGCCATCCATTCAATGAGTACAACAACAACCCTTCTTCAACACTCTCTGCTGACAATAATGACTGATGACAGCGAGCTCTGTGTTTTGGTCTACAGAGATGTTCCGTCATTTCCGGGTGTACGTCTCACCCAAGCTCTGAATGTACATTTGAGTTGGTAGTCGATTTGGTGTGTTCTTCACACTTTTTTGACCGCGTTGGAGAGACTGGCACCGACTGATCAGTTGGGCTACCTTTTCTGGCAACGGTCGGCAGTCGGGTTTATGTGTTTTCGCCCTAAATGGTAGAAGTTAAGTTACAGTTTAAATGGCACTACTCTTATTGCTCCAACTAGGATTCAAACCCCATTCTACCACGTGAGTCAGTAGTGTTGACCACTGAACTGTACATCTATTGTGTTGACCTCCTAGTAGAATCACCCATTGAGGAAGGTCTGGGTTCTTTTTGGGATGTGACTTTTACTTCTGTTGATGATGCCCTAAGCCTCTCTTATCTCTTAGAGGGGGTCTACTGCGCACACGCTGTTTATAACGAGAGTCTATTACGGTATATGAGAGCCCTCGGGCGCAGATTTTTCTACCCCAAAGAGGAAACCCTAGCCCTAGTGCCTTGCATTGACGAGCCGCCACTGCTCATAGCATAATTGCCTAAGTCATATTTTTGGCCAAATTGAGATATCTGTGTTACTTCACTCTCCTAACACTGCTGCTTCATTTTATTACAATTTGGTAAAAAATATGACTTGAGCAATTATGCTATGAGGCTAATGATCTGTTTGTCATTATTTGACCTTTAGTTTTACATTGAAGCGAGTGGCTCCTCAACAGCAGAAAACAAACCCAGCAGTGTCATCTTTCGACAAGTCTGACCTCAGATAATCAGCAAATAATGTATCAAACCAACAGATGCTCTGTGCGTGATTACTAACATGACAGACGCTGGTCATTTGATACTTTGATTCTACTCAGACTCTCTGTGTCAGCTCTACCACCACCCGTCTGTTTACTCATGGGGTGAAAAATAACTTTGGGACTGATGAACTTGATACTAGGTAGAAATGAAAGTTAAGTACCATGGTAACAAGGACACTGTGGCTGTCTATTACTGTGCCTGTGCACCATTATGAAGACCTCTGTAGTGAAATGTGATAATTTGACAGTGTGAATTTGAACAGAGTGCTTAACTACATAAAGAATCTAACAGTGCTTAAAGAGTCTATTAGTGTTAAATGAACACTGTGACAGACAGACACTTCAGACATGTTGAGAAGATTAATGTGGCTGGTTCTGTTGTGACTGCAATGGTTCTGGTTTCATCCTTTATAATTGTTTTGCTAGTATGTAGGGCAGAATAATACTGTGCACATTTTGGCATCTTAACAGAGAACACCATAAATACAATTTTCAAGAATCCAAAAGCATGCTGTATCTAGTACACTGGTCTATCTATGTATATTTTTACATTGCTTATATTTTGTTTTATTAACCCTTTAGGTGCCTGTTGTTTTTTTTTTGGTTTTTTTTAAACATTCAATTTTGATATCAAGATTTCAAAAAGCTGTAAGTCAGAAGTGGTTAGAGATAAAGTCATGCTGTAACTGAGAAAAATATTGGGTATGACCCAAAGTTTATAATGGGAATAAATTTACTAATGCATATTGCGACGTCAGAGGGTGACAGCCATATTGGATTGCTTAACTTTTAGTAAAATTGACCTTTGAACATATTTACATGGAAGTTTTCTTTGTGTTTTTGTTTTTAGTCATCTTATTTATAAAATAAATGACCTTAAACAGTAGTAGATGTAAAATGCAGTAAGTTTTAGTAGCTTTTTAGCCAAGCAGCAGAGTAGCCAAATCTGTCCTTATTTATCAAAACTAAAACTAAATAAACTTTACTTTCTTACTTACTAAACCAGCTTGGGACCACGCCTTTCAAACGCAGTTTTGTTCTTCACTTTGAAAAGAAATATGCCCTGAAAAGGTGTTAGGATTGAAGGGGCACATGTCCGCCATTTATTGGTGAGAACTGATTACAAGATTTGATGATTGCATCTGGAGCTGTGGTCTGTTTCATTCAGTTATGTTGGTTGTTACAATATTGTGACTTTGCTGCTTAAATGGTTAATCATATTTGATTCTCGATAAATGCCTAGTATAGAGTCAAGGTAAAGTATGAAGAAAAGCAACTATATGAGGCCACTGACTGAATATCTGCTGCTGTAATTCAACAGGTAGACAGTGAATTAATGCATGTTGTATGACATAAAATGTTTTTCCACATCCTGTTTTCATATTTGAGCTGCTGTCGCTTTGAAGGTCTCTGCACGCCACTGTAGGTTTGGAGCTTCTCTTTGTTAACAGTAAAGCAGCTTGTATGAGCTAATTCATTCTATAAGTGTTGCAATTAAATGCATGTGTGTTTAGTATAGTGGATCACACCTTGAACCACAAGCAATAGTGTTTTCTGATGGGAATCCAGTGAAAGGAACCCTGCATCGAGCTATTCAGAGTATGAGTTATGTTTGCTTAACAGTTTTTATAGCGAGCACCGTACATATTTTGGTTGATTGCCTTTTTAAAGAACGTGCCCTTTCTTAGAAAAACAAATCACTAACAGGATTTCCATATGTATGTTTTTAAGGCAGAATAACCTATCAAGTAGTTTTTTCTTTTGCGTGCTACTTTTATTGACGTGCTTTAAATGCAACATATCAAAACCAGTAACTAAAACTTGGTCAGTTTGTCAGAACAGTGTTTATGTGTGAAAGTTAGAAGACACTAAAGTTAATCTGTTGGAAGAAGACAGATGGACTAGTATGTGATGGATTTATGACCCTGCCACACAGACTGGAGCTGGCATGGAGGATGATGGTTAGACTACTAAACAGACTTGGACTCATTGGTAAAACCCTGAGTGCTTCAGATGGTCTGCTATGCCCTGTCCCTCATCCCGCTTACCAATGTAAGAAATTAGTACTCCAACTCCACTACTCCTGCTCCTATCTAGTAATGTAACAAAATATGTTTTAAATTAACTACAAAATTTACAGTTAACACATGAAAAGTGTTAACACAAAAAAGTCACACAGGCTTGTTAGAATAGAATAGAATAGAATAGAATAGAATAGCCTTTATTGTCATTGTGGGTACAATGAAATTATGAGTCCAACTCCAGTCAGTGCAGCAACATTTACAAACACCAGTACTACAGAAATAAGAATAGAGCGAATATAAAAGTTCCCTAAAAATGAAAAATAAGATAACAAAATATAATAAAAAAAATTACAATTTAACAGTAATACTTTTAAATAGACTGCAGTTATAGAGTGCTTTTCCACACCTTCATGGGGCTCAAAGCGCTTTACAAAGCCTCACATTCATCCATTTACACACACCAACTGAGCCACAGCCACCCCCGTATTAACAGAATGTGACAGTATGTATATCTATGAACAATATTAACAGTATAGTTGGATAGATATGTTTATTTGTCCTTCAGAGGAAAATTTGTTTTCACAATCCGCACAGCTACGAGAATACAGCATATCACTCAAAAAAACAAAACAAAACATATGACACAAAACCAAAAACAGGAATTCCACAGCATATCCAACTAACACATTACAGTCTCTTTAATAATTTGTTCTGTTGTGTTATTGGATTTGGAATGAAATGTTTGCTGCATTTAACTTTTCTCCATGTATTACCATAAATAACAGTATGTACTGTATATCTATGAAATTGTATGTATCTCTATTAAGTTTGCATTTCCTATAAAAACAGTATGTATCTATCTAAAATAGTGTGTATAACTATGAACCAGATCTATATAAATGTAGTGCATTTATTTTTGATAAATATTGAATAAATGCTGCATTGTTATTGCAAGACAGAAAATTATTGCATGGTTATACTTATTGCACATAATTCTCATTTGAGGGATTATTGCACATCATAGGATGTGATTCTGAGGACACACTGAGGGAATCAGTAGAACAGGAAGAAAACCAGAGTTATAGCAGTTAAGTGTGGTGACTGCTTATGCGAAGAAACTGTCTTTGAACCAGTTTGTCCTTGTTCTGAGGGTTGTTCATTACTGTTTCAAGAAAATAATAGACTAATGTACCAGTGCAGATCAGTGGAGCTCATATTTACGTGGTGGCCATTTTCCTGTGATGTCCCAAGGTGGAGAGCTCAGAGACTACTTGGAAAAGTATAGGCAACTGACAAATTATCATTATGTCACTGCATCCTCATTGATCAACAACTGAAAAGACAGTAGATGGTAAAAACTGTGAAGGATACCAGACCACGCATCAGTATAAAACACTGTATTTGAAATGGTTAATACTTGAATCAGACACTTCCCATGGAACATTACTGTCTGATAGTGTTATGTGATCCAGCAGGATAAGAGGAAAATCTGTTTTGAAATGGCAACACAACCCAAGTAAATCTGGAAGTAAAACGAGCTGCAATTTTATGTCTTTCACCAACTAAGCAATGTTAGCAAAGGAATGGCTGAATGCTAATGTTAACAGTTTTCTGATGTTTTTATTTGAAATGTGTTCTGATGTCTCTCCAGTCTTTCAGTATCCAGTGATGTGATTTGTCAGACTTGTACATTCATTCCCACCCTAAACTTGGGCTGAGAAATTCATTGCATTTGCGATAATATTGCGATATGATAAAACGAGATTTTCTAATTGCAGAGGCTGCGATTTGACTGGTCACGTGACTTGAGAGCGAGCAGAAAGTTTATACCAGAGGGGCAGCATGTCAGTTGTGTGGATTTATTTTAGCCATAAAAAAGAAACTGCTGCGCAACGTCAGGTATTGTGCAGAACTTACCTCGCTACTGTTGCTATCTCACGAGGTAACACTACAAACCTTGATCAACAAATAAAAAAACACCACAAAGCCATGTACGATAGTGGCGTGGCTAAAAAGCTAGTGACAAATATTACTCTTTATGAACATAATTCAGAACGGCACGTGGAAATAACTCAGGCAATAATGGAGTTCATAGCGAAAGATATTGTAACACCCCGGAGAGTTTCACACAAGGATGAAGCCAGGAGTGACGTTCCGAAGGTTTATTAACCATAAACAATGCGCTGGAAAACGGCTCCTCTGGCGCACATGCACGCACTTCTCTGCTCCAACTTCCGCAACCACGCCACGTCAGCCCCTCCTCTCTTCCTCACTGACTCCTTCCATCTCACTCACAACCTCCAGAACCAAAATAATGCAACTAAACAACAGAACACAATGAACGTAAAGAACCCATAATGGCTAACTAACTTTTACAGATTATCACAAAATGATGCCCATCAATAAAGTGACCAAGCATGGGTTTACAGCTTTGATAAGTGGTACAGAATGAACACACATTTGAGCCAGTTTGCCATATCTGAGCGATGTAAAAAAAAAAATGCAGAGTTGCACTTTTCCTGCACTTTAGTATGTGTGACGTTACTGACTGGAGATCAGTAAGCTTTATATTTCATATATGTATATTTAATTATTTATTTATTTATAGACCATCTAGTTAAATTCAGAAAGTGTTCAAGAAGTGCAGTCCACATGTTTACATATCGTGTTTCATGAAACATGAACAGTAGGACATGTCAAAGTAGTAAAGCCACAGATATGTTTGCATTATTGTTGTAATCTGCACTTTAGTTTGTGTGATTTATTACTGACTTATATACTTATGTTTACACCACACTTGTTTGGCACAATTTTGTTAAGTTATTGTGGTGAATGCTTACAAGACTGCAAGTCAAAGTATTTAGTAAGTTTACAACTGTAATTGAATAAGAAAAAGAAAGAGAAAAAAGAAAAAAAATGTCTTTCATATTAATTCATGTTTCATTTGCCTTTATCTTCACATAAGTCTAGCTTATAATAAAGAACAATTTATGTACAATAATCTGATATTGTTTTTTTATAATACAGATTGATTTATTACTTGAGTTTGTTGAAAAACACATGAGAAGAGGACCTTGAAAAAATAATCACATTTTAAATCACAATCACAATATTGAGGAAAAAAATTGCAATTACATTATTTTCCAGAATCATTCAGCCCTACCCTGAACATGACATCAGAGGGAAATCGTGCCATGTGAATACAATGTGAGTATCTATCCTTGCTCAGTTATGATATCATTTCCTGTTTCTGGGTCCTCTCCTGTTCATAATTCTGTGTTTGAATATGCTGCAGTACTGTGGCTCTAAGTCAAATAAAACACATTAAATTATCATTCTACCATTTTAAATGTAATGATGAAGAGCAGAGTAAGTGGATGAAGTTCATAGGTAAAGTTGCTGTTCTTAAATTGAGAGACAAGTTTGGCATGAGCTACACATTGGTGTGTTAGCTAATGTATGTTAGATCCCAATGCAGATCTCAATGGAGTCCCATGAAAAGAATAGTTTTTATGAGGTCCATAGTATATTCACACTTGTTTTGTTTTGGTTTTTTTTGTTTTGTTTTTTTTAGTTTTCAGCTCTTGACCTGTGCTGTCCAGTTCAGGGGAAAGTAAATGATGACTTCTGTCAACACCCAGCTGAGTGAAAAAACACTGGTGTAAACGGACCTGAAGCTTTAATCGAAACTTATAATACTGATCTTATGCAGGTAAAACTGACTATGGAAAATTGCACTGATCATTGTATTTGAGTTAAACTAATTTAACTCCTTTTTAACCCAAACCGGTTCCTTACTGAAGAAAGAGGTCATGTTGAACATTAGAGGTGTGACGAGATATTGTGCCACGAAATTGTGGTATTTAAGGAGCCCCCCCCGTGCGGTCCATGCGTATCTCACAATTTCACTCTGCAGGCGCGCCTGGAAATAATAAATGGCAAGCAAGTGACATGTACAGTATGTAAGCACTGTAAGAAAATAGCACCGTACACCGTGGCTTACACGAGTGCTATGCAAAGACACATACAGAACCATCACAGCTCGCTTCTAAAATCCAGTGCACCTGTGATTAAAACGGCTAAAGGCCAGATAACAATGACAGACGCATTTGCACCTAAACTCCCAGAGTCAAGCGCCAGAGCCACAGCAACAATGAGAGACATCAGCATTTTCATTGTAGCTGATATGAGGCCATTAGACAATTTTGCATATATTGTGTGCATTTAAAAAAAATAAATATTTAATTTTATTTGTGGAAAGAAGTTCAACAGTTAAAAGTTCATGCTTAGGTCATACATGGATGCAAGTTATAAAGAATTTCAAAATGCACCTACATTGTTTCCAGTCATGTATTTTGTCATTTTAGTTTTCTTAAAAGTAATGTGAAATATTGTCTCGTCTCATTCTTGTGAACCCAATATCGTGTATCGTCTCATCTCGCCTCATGAGTGTATCGTCACACCCCTATTAAACATGTATACAGGCTTTGCTGTTTTTGTCTTTGAAAAAATGACTTTCATTGCACAGTGACGTCCATTATTTCCTGTTGGTAACGGTACCTGTCCTTATGGTGGAGCAAGACAATCTTGACGTAATCGGCAGCACTAAGCATGTGCAGCAGCTGACAGTTCAGACAATGTGAGCTTTTTTGCTAGAAGTATGGACATAATAAATTATCACCCTGGGGTATATAAAATAACAGCTTCGACTCAGCTAATCTTTAAAGACTCGATCTTCGCTCCACTGACCAATGAGGATCCATTCCGCCCAAAGCCAGGCAGAGCTATGTTTACAGGCATGTTGGTGAAGCATGCAACCCATCTAATTGGCAAAATACCTGTGACCAATACTTAAGAGATGTGGGCTGCCATGGAGAAAGAGGTTTTCCAGCTATCCGTACCACTAATTAGGGTATTTTTCTCATTTTTTTCACAATAGATAGCCTAAAATGCAATTCTGCACTGAAATGAGGCCAACTTTGTTGCATTTATTTGTTCATTATTGTTATTGTTGACTTGTTTAGTTATTGAGCAGGGTAGGCCTAGGGTAGCCAGAAGCATGTTTTATATGTATGTGTGTATGTTTTATTGATTGGGAATGTGATTTTTATTCTGGGGCCGTCACTAATATGTTGTGGACAGTGTTTCTGGAATATCAGACTACACTGATCAGATAAAACTGAGGTTTGACAGTTGGATGTAAACCAAGTGCAGATCCTGACGTCAAGAGCTAGAGGCGTAGTTATGGGGGTAGGATGCAAAGACTGCTGCAGTGACTCAAATCAAATGCACCCAAAGACCTGCAGATGTGTGTTGTGCTTTTCATCAATAGTTGTATTTCCATAAAATGCCAAACAAATATGAAAAAAATTGGTAAAAGTGTTTCGATAAATGTGTTTGAAGCAAATGTTACTACCAGCCTTGATGAAAATATCTGAGAAGAGGATGAGGAAGATGGTCATTTCAGCAAAATATCTGCTCCATTGGAGCTGGGGATGTAGACAATTAATCGACTATCAATTAATTGTTGATAAGACTTTGCTCAATTAAATTACTATAATTGTCAGTTAATTGCCCTTTTCCACGGCAGTGTTTGTGATGTCGACAGTAGGGGGTACCACTGCCTAACCTAGGCTTCATTGCTGAGGTTGAATATTAGGGGATTGCCCACCTGTCCACACCTGTCCAAAGGCTGCCGGCTTGTCCGCGTTGCGATGCTGCGTCCGGGATAGTCATCGAACCAAATCATGGCGTTGATGAGTTAGAATCACTTTAGGGACATGGTGGAGCAAAACCACACCCTCGCCCAAATACACACACATATGTGGGATCGGTATCAGTCCGGTCCTGGTCCAGTCACAGAGCGTTTTCCCTGGAGGTTGGTCACGTCCATGGTCATCTGGACTATCTGGTCAGTGAGACAGAAGTTAAAACCTCCCCCAGGCTGCTGATCCGGGCCACAGTATATGAGGTATGTTGGTCACCCCAGTCGCCACGGGAAAATAGCAGGGGGCTGAAATCTCGCTCCATCATGTCAAGTAGTGATGTAAAGTCAGAAATGCCCATTTCTTCTAAACTGCCCCTCTTTAGGTCCATTTAATTTATTGAATTTTCTGCAGAATTTCTTTAGTTCTACTCTATAAATGTCATTGCCTGTACTGTATCTAGTGGCATAATAAATCAATCATTAAGGAATATGACATGCTTTTTTTCATGAAGTATATAAATAATATTTAGCTTTTATTCTTATATACCCTATTGAAAAAGAAATTCAGGTTCTCAGGAAAATCGCCGCTTATCAATTAATCGTTAATCGATCGATAACATCAACCAACTAATGATTAATGAATTAATCAATAATTTGCATCCCCAATTGGAATTTAGCTGAAAAAAATGTGTAAATAAAATAAGTTTCCATTTCCCATAATGCGTATTAACTCAAAAAGGCAAAAATAAAAAGACAAAAGCCACCTGAAGTGAGCGTAAAGACTTGTTTGCAAAGTTGACGTTTTAAGACTTGTGGCATTTTCATAAATGTTACCTATTGAACATTAAATACATCAACCATGGGGTATATGAGTTACAGTTAAGCTAATGCACAAAACCCACAACTAGAACCATCGGCCTGGATTCTAGGTTTAAGTAAAATCTCACAATTGATCATCCAGTACTGGAGTTTTCCTCCTCTTGAGGTCTGTGCACTATTTATGGCAGTTCATGTCATTGCTGTGTGTGCTGCTTTTCCAGGCTATAAACTGGGAGCACATTGGATTCAGAGGACAAATGTCACAGAGCTGTAATGTGTGAGTCGGCTCATGTCTCGTAGCAGTGGATTTCGGCTTGTTTGCGTTATGCTGTGTGTAAAAATACCCATTCTGTCTTTTGGGAATGCTTGTTTATAGACTGCAGTCACTGTTATGTTTTTAATGCTCATATAGTTCATCAGTTAATTTGCGTAACCCGCTGTTTTTATTTGATGCATGTACGTTTTCCTTGTGCATTTATTATGTGCAATATTTGTTAAATTATGTGTGCTGTATGTTGAGTATTTTCCATTAAGCCGTTGCTGTAGGTGTTAGATATCAATTAATCAGTTGTGTACGCTGAAACACATGAAAAGCAGCTGTATAAGCCATTACTGAGTGATGTTGATGCTGTGCGCCATGAAAGTGCTACATCTATCTGTTGAATACATATAGATCTGAGTCTTTGATAGAAGCATAACCAACTAAGTGGGCTCAATGATGTCAATTCCAGGAATAGAGATGAGGAAAGATGCCTTTTTTTTTTTCTACATACACCATTCTTCCTGGAGTACATCAAAATATTGGTGTTGTCAGTGCAGTGAATAGGGTCTAACAGCAGCCCTGGCAAAGGCGTACACAAAAAAAACAGAAATATATTTATTATAGAGAACAGCTGCTTAACCATGTCTGCTTTATATCACACCATCAGGTTCCAAAGTGTGTCAGAGCAGCCGTGGTTATCCATAACAGCAACAAGATGACAACACATCGCAATATGTCAGGTCTTCTTTTGTGGTGGAATGTCACTAAAACATTGCAAATAATGTTAAATAAGCTTAGATTAAATGTGATCTTTGCTTCTTCTGTAACCTACATTAATGCTGCTTGTAGTTATTCTTTTTTTTTTTTTTTCTCTTTTCTTTCGCTTGTCATAGTATTGGGTTACTGGTGCAAACATAGCACAGTTATAAATGATTTCTAAGCTGTACTATATATTCAAAAGACACCAGGACGTAAGAATGAGGGCGCCCATAAGTTAAGTTTGAGTTCACAATCCTAAATAATCCTTTGGCTTGTTTTCCCTCCGTGTAAAAATAAGAGCCATAATTTACATCCTACAACCACAACCTACGTACCAATCAGTCTGCCTTAAAATAGCTGAGAAAGTTTATGTTACACATATTGGAGCGTGACTGATGGACAAACTTATAGGGAAGCATGGATGCTGCTAAAAACACAAAAAGATTCACAGATTTTGAATGTCTGAATAAAATCTATCGAGTTTTGATACAGTTGAGGTACACCCTCATCGTTTTGACCTGATTTTTTGTTTGGTGCAAAGTGGTAAAATCTTCTAAAGCTAAAATCCAACCTGTTTAGTACGATCATAAGTTTTTAGCCTTAAGTCACACAGGCATGTAAACATTGTCAACAATCCAAAGGTATGCTCTCTCCAACTCCAAACACGAAGCAGCATGGGAATCAAATGGAATCGGGTTATAAGCTTGCTCTTTTTTTTGCACAACCTCTCAGTCTTTAATTAAAAAAATCTGTCATTTATGACACATTGATCCTCAGTCAAGAACATGTTCCAGGTTTATATTTGTTACTATGATGGGCTACTATGAACTGCCATGTCAGATTCAGCAGACCCTAATAACTTATTACTGAGTGGTGATCCCTGAGGCTAAAAAGTGAAGCTAATATGGAAGTATCAAAATCTGCAATTAACTGAATGTCCACTGGGGGCTGACTCTAAAAGGGAGTCAATCCCTGTAGACCCATGTTGAATTTCCCCCTGAATGTTAACTTTATGTGAGGCAAATATTCATATAACTCGCCTCTTTATATGATACTTCAAGCATATGCATAATTAAATAAGCAGCTGGTAAGTGCTGTCAGTGTTTATTTGTCTTTTGCTACCAATAGCTCGGCTACCGAGTCAGAAATCAAAAGCTCTTGTTTGTTCAATAAAACTGGCAGCTCTTCTTTAGTTGGGTTTAAGAAATTACAATACCAAGGCTTTCGTGAAATCTGTTGTGAAATCTACATTATAGATTGGATTAGAGTTTATTGATCCCACAACAGGGAAATTCAATAGTCAAGGCAGCAACAGAATAAAGTGCAATAAAGTGTACATGCATAAATATAGTGCAAAAAAGCAAACAATATAAAATTAAAAAAAAAATAGTACTAATAAAAACTAAAAGAAATGTAAGTACATAAGTACAATATCAGTACGCAGTAACATAACTCAGCTGTACTAGCTGATGTTAGCATTAATGTGCATTGAATTATACTACTCACGATAAGTTCTGGATATCGTGTGGTCCTCAGTGGATTTCATACATAAGGTGTTTGTTTCACTTCAGTGATTTTTTGGGATATGGAGGCAGTTGTATTATGGTGATAGACACACCTCATTTTGTGTTTTCCACCTAATGGTTTCACTGTGTACAGTGTGCCTTACATATTGGGGCCAATACCAAAAAATACAAAAAAGGCAACCCTTTTCGATGTGGCATCGATTTCAACATTCTGGGATATAAAAAGCTGGTATTGTCAGTAAGTCATTCCCAGTTCATCATTCAAGCAGCCATGAATATACAACGTCACTTAATGGACGAGCAGTGCCACATGGTCATAGCGCACCTTTGGGTCGGTAGCAGGCAGTCAGATGTTGATGTGAACTTGGTGTGTCTCAAAGTGTCATCAGCAGACTTGCAGCAAGACACAGAACTACTGGCAGTGTTGGAGACAGACCCAGGAGTGGAGCCCCATGAGTGATGGACTGCAATAAAGACCAGTACCTAAGGATCTATGCACTCAGACACCATTATGCAACTGCCACACAGCTGCAGGCCCGTTTAGCACAAGTGAGGGGTACTAGGGTTTACACACAAACCATTCACAACCAACTTCACCGCTTTGGCTTGAATGCCAGACGACCGCTGCAGGTGACTCCACTGACACCAAGACACCACCATGACCGTTTGCAGTGGGCACAAGACCATGTGACCTGGACAATGTAGCAGTGGTCTACTGTCCTGTTCACTGAGGAGTGTGGGGTCACCTTGAACAGAAATGATGGTCGTCAGCGTTGGAGAAGGCAAGGTGAGCAATATGCCCAGGTCAACATGGTCCCAGGGTTCACTTTGGTGGAGGAGGTGCAACAGTCTGGGCAGGCATCACCAGGCAGCCAAAACAGATTTGGTGACTGTAGAAGGTTCAGTCACTGCATGTTCTTACCTCAGAGACATCATAGAACCCATCATCATCCCCCAATTCCACCAGCACACCCCCAACTTTCTGTTCATGGATGATAATGCTCCACCACATGGTGCCAGAATTGTCACAGCTGGACTTCAGGAAGTCGGAGTGCCTCACATGGTATGGCCAGCAATGTCCCCTGACCTGAACCCCATAGAGCAGGTCTGGGACCAGCTGAAGCAGCCACTGGATGCTCGTACCCCACCCTCACGTGACCTGGCAGAACTGCGTGTAGCACTTGTGGAGGAATGGAACACATTGCCTCAGAACAACATCATGAGGCTAGTGAGGAGCAGGAGACATCACTGTCAAGCTGTCATTGGGCAAATGGTGGAAACACCCGCTACTGACTTTGTCAATTTTGGTTATTTGGAGCTATCTTTGTTATTGTCTAAATTGTTGGGGTAATAAATATTGAACTAATGAAACTGGTGTTTCTTCTCATTCATTAATAGTAATATCAAAGGGAACTATTACGTATTTCATTAAAATTCAGACCAAATAGGAAAAGCACTCATGTAAATAACAATATCCCTAACGTACTGTGAGTAGTGCATGTGCTATTTTACATCTGACATAATATCCAAAACAAATTTTTTGAGAAAAAAATGACAATACATCTGGGTAAAAAACACAATATACCCTTTAAAATGTGTGGATCTGTTCTGACTTCATTTACACTTTTTTTTCCTTTCAACAACTCCATCAAACTACAATGTTCTGTGGAAGTACACTGTTTTATCTCATGAAACATGATCACACAATATCCCTGTAAAATACAGACAGCATCATGTACTGGCTAACAGCAGGTGTCTCGCTTACTGCTGTTTGCCCAGGCTGTGGTAAATATGGAACTGCAGGTGGTTTTGAAGCAGCTATTGCCCACACAGCAAATGTGTGTCTATGTTTGCGTGTGGTTTCAAGCTTGTGCACTCTCAACAGCATCCTCCTTCTTATTTCACCTTGCCAGTGAAGTCTACGGGCACATTTGTCAAATTAAAAACCCCCAATGAAACTTTCAGGGAGTCGCCAGCCAAAGCCGTGTTTTATTATGTCAACCTGCCTTTCCTCACAGGACTAAATAGGGAGGCCACTGATTAGACATTTGCCCAGGGGGCCCTGTTAATTTCACTGGTAACTCCCATTTGCATTTAAGTGCCCACTACTCGATTTGATGATTTTACTTTTCTTTCCAATTTACTACCTTCCCCCTCCCCCCTCCGAGCTGTTTCACTGTGCAAATGTATCATGCCCTTTTCAATTCATAGCCTTAAATATTTCCATTAAAATTGAAATGGTGCAATAAAATCCCTGTCTGCACTTACTCAGGACAGAAATTAGCATGGTTAGTTTTAAAACCTTTAATTAAGGAAGAAGTGCAGTCACCATACTGTCCACATTTAACTAAGAGCCCTTTAAAAACCTTAAACAGTTTACACACACGTATGCACACACACACACACACACACACACACATTATGAGGTTGGTAAGTGAAACATAATGTGCACAACAACTGCAGCAGCGAAGTAACAATATTTCAATTACAAAGACGGGTCCACTGGCAACGTTGAATGACAATTACAAGTATGTGTCAGCTTTAAGGGCCACCACAATAACACACTTTTGTGTTTGAGTTTTCAAAGAAGCATCAAAAAACTGCATAAACAGCAAAATTCCTGCAGCTTCAAATTGTTGACAACATAAGCAAAACACAGTCAAGCTGCATTGACAAAGAACGGTGGCAAATTGCACAATGTTCACACAGAGACAGAAAAATGGCCTCAAAATGATCCCAGAATTAAAACGAAACCCTCTGTGATGCAGACGCAGTGTAATAAAGTTTGCTAATAAGTTTGTAATAAAGCTAAGCCTCCCAAAGCTTTACTAAGGGCGTATTTAGGGCAGGACGGCCTCTTGGTAGCAAGTTGAGAGAAGTTCAAATGCAGATGGCCAACTAAAGACATGAATGACGATATCTAAGAAAAATCAATTAACGCACAATGATCTAGATGCTTCAACACCCTACTTGTGATAACTGTTGTTTTATTCATTAATTTTTTTGTATACTTAGATGATATAAAAGTGCACTCATAACATCAGAAGTGCTGATCTACATTGCAACCTTCTGCCTGAAGTCTTCCTTCTCTTATTTATAGCAGTTTCATTTTTTATTCATTCTCCATTTGTATGTGACATTTCTACATTTCTTCAACTCTTTTTCTCCCCTTTTGCTCCTTTGTTTTCACAAAGCAAACTGGTAGATTGTTGATGGTCAAACAGATTTAAAACCGGTTCCGAGGGTGTTGCACACATGACCTTTAATATACTATTTTTGGGTTTGTTTGTGGAAAAACTTGGCAGAAAGAGCCTGAGTTTTGTCACTTAACCAGCAGCTCCCACACTTGATAATTAAACTTACCACAGGTTTGTGTATGAAAATTAAACAACAGCTGTTTGCCTGTAAATACTTTCTGTGTTTGTATAAAACATTACACACTATACAGTCCAAATATTGAACTAAATGGTAAATATGCAGAGTTGTCTCTGATTATACTTTATTTGCTGCTATCCACTAAAATCTGGTACAATCCTTAGTGCCATCATTTCACTTTGGTAGGATACAGACCACACAGAGAGATTTCACAAAAGGTGGATTATGTCAATGGTTTCTGTGATGGAAAATTACTTGATTCCTGTGACTTCCAATCAAACATGCTGTGACAAAGCAACTTTTGCAGACTGTGATGTACAATGAGAGGACAATTGACTCGAGGCACTCATTTAGGTTTCAGAAAACTCCAGTTCCACTTACATCCGTGACTTCAAAGAGTCCTCCTTCTATTCATGCAAATCCTATAGCCAGCCCCCGATCAGGGAAAAAAAAAGTGTCACACAAATTTCTCTCAGATGCTGCATTGTGGGTCAGTGGAAACGAATTTCTTAACATATTTCAAAGGAGACCGTTCTCTCCTAGGATGTCTCCTTCTGTCGCTCTATCACTTTTCATCCTTTTTTTATGGGCTTAATCCTGAACGCTGGAATTAAAGAGGCTTCAAAGAGCTGAAGAGAAGCAGACGTCTAGTGGGGGTGACACAGGTGGAATGAGGCCCATTTCTCCCCAGACCATCCCACCTCTCTTTTCTCAACATGTCTCTAAGCTGCTGTGAGAGAACATGGCAAGTGGGCATATTAGCCAACATGTGGCTACTTCGGAATAAATAAAAGCTGCTAAATTTAGAGACTGTGTGCTGCATCAGCCTCCAGCTAATGAAGCCTCCAATGGCTAGGGATAAATAATAATGAAACACATCATGTGCTAATGAAGCTGGCACATCTGATAAATGTGATCCTGTGAAAGACACAATTGTTAAAACTGCAAGATAGTTGAGGCTGAATTGATCCCCAAATTTAAAAATTTAACTAAGTCCATTGCACACATATAAATCTGTAGTTAAAGAAAGAAGTAGAAAAAAATGCTTTTACTGCAGAAGTTCATCTTAGTAGCTGGAGGCAAAAGAAAAACTGCTTATGTACATCATGCACAGACTTGAAAATAGCACATGAAGGTGTGTCTCTTTGTCGGCACACATATGCACACTCCTTTTGTTGACAACTATAGCCCCCTATTTTTCACACTCCCCTTGCAAGTTAGAACATGTCTACAGGAAAAGCAGCTCTCAGCAGAGCAAATGAAAGATAATTGAAAAATGGCAGGTGTGCACATGGACACAGAGAAATTCATAAACACAGCGCAACAATATGTGCACCGGCACAGCTTGAAGTGCTGACAAGATAATCCCACTACGACCACACAAAGACACTTCTCTTCAGCCTGCCATGCTGTGTACCTTTGACATGGGGCCACTGAAACCCAGCACGGCAGTCCACATGTATCTCGGTCAATCCTCTCGCCACACAACATCCACATCAGGAGGAAGTATAAGAGTGTGCCTGCACAAGGCATCCAGAGATCAGGAAGGAGAAGTAGAAAAACAAGGCTGTGGGGTGGGGGGGTGTACACGGGGTGTTGTGTGTGTAGTGATTAGATCAAACACTCAAACACTGCTGTAACTGCTGACCTGGCAAGTTTGAA
Organism: Apogon hyalosoma; assembly: GCA_037367295.1. NCBI lineage: Eukaryota > Metazoa > Chordata > Actinopteri > Kurtiformes > Apogonidae > Apogon > Apogon hyalosoma. Next base: position 29,771,646 of record JAPQRP010000002.1, read on the forward strand.
GCAGCATGAGGCTCCACTCACTCATTAATACATATACGGAAAGGAAACTGATATAATAAATAAAAAAGCAGACACCCTACCCTGAAAACATAATAGGATACTACCCCATAGAGTGATCATTCATATTCAGCACTTTCGTTATCACAGAGCTAGCTTTGACAGATGCCAGGGTCTGACATTGACATGGGGTGCTTTTTTTTGTTGAATCCGCTTTCAGCATCACACACTGATAGAAGTTAAGTGTTGGTCAGACACTCTCAGAGGCCTCAGGGCTAGGTGGAGGGGCTGTTGAGGCGGGGTTAGCAATGGGTTAATGCTCAAGAGCAAATCTCACCACATGTCTCTGAGTGTGTAGGGTGCTGAAAAGGCCTGATAAGTGTGTATGAGGCAGCGCAACAACGTAGGTTAGGAGCCATACAAGGCACCGCTGCCGGAAATGAGGGGTGGATCCTCATCCTTTATATTCTCCCACCAACCAGCAAAAAACATGCAGGACAAGCACCATTGTTAAAGATGAAACATGAAGTGGGAGAGTGTGGAGAACTCTTTCTTTCTTTACATGTCTCCTTCTGTTTTTTTTTTTTTTTTTTTTTTTGACATGTAAGCGCTCTTGTCCCATCCTTACAGTGAAATTGTTTCATGAGTTGCAATGGGAGGCTGGTGTGACGACGGCAATCCAATTTCCATATGAACAATTACCCTGCCGTCAGGGTTGGCAGTTCATTTATTTCAATTTGACTGACTGGGAGAACCACGCTCACCAAAGCAGCCAGCCCAGCCATTGTATTCAGGACACCAGGCACAGGCGGGGGATTGATGGGCCCGGTCCATTTCAGTTGTATCCAGCTGCTCTGGCCTAAATATGCTAACACCTTTAAAGTTGGCCCATGACCCAGCGAGTGTGTGAATCACACTTTCACTCCTCTCCTCTCTGACTGTGTGTGCGTGTGGATGTCCCAGTTCTCATACTTGTGTGCTTTTCGCTTCTTTTGTGTGTCAACATGTGTCTACTCTCTTATGTGTATTTGTCTATTTTGATGTATGGCCACGACTCACGGGTTCCAGCACAAACTGCACACACACACTCGTCATCCTTTTAGGCACAGCACTTTTCCTCATTAGGACTGATAGACTGTTTGTGTGTCCGTTTACCGTTCCGTCACCATTTTCAAGGCTCTTGCTATCTCCCCTCTGCCAGCTGGACACTTGAGCAGCGAGTGCGCAAAAACCACAAGCGCACATACACACACTACTTGAGCACAGTGCACATTTAAATGTGTGTGCCGGATACAAACAGACACACTCAATGCCAGACTTTTCTGCCTCATACCTTTCTCAGCAGTCAACCTCAGTGTCTCTTGTAATCTCTCAATCTCTGTTTGTCTCACAAACAAACACACTAATTCAACCTTCCTCTGTCTGGGCAGCAGCAGCTTGGGCTAATCTCCCAATGTTAACTGGCCTCCCCCAACCCCAGCTGGATGTTGCAGCTCTCCAGCAGCACTGAGTGGCTGTTTGCTATGTGGACACAGCTGGCGGATGTGGGGAACCTGATTAAATGGCCTGGTCTGGCGAAGAAGAGCTACTTTCAGAAGCCAATGGCTCCGCCGACATCACCACCGCATCCAGACGGCTGCTAATACACACAAACAGTTGTAGGGGCATGCTTGCCTACACAAGCTCACTAATCAACTCAACTTGCTCGCAGATATGCATCTGAGATCCAAACACTGTAACTGCAAGTGAAAAATGCTGCCCAAACCCACAACTACGAATGCAACTGAGATTATCATTATCAGTATCTGTTTCTTACAGATCAGAGCATTCATTTTAAAAAAAGAAGAGAAAAAAAGTTAAACATCCCATAATTTTACCCAGCTCAGACCAAATCATCTTATTTGAGACACTGAAACAACCTGCCAGTATGCTTTAATGTCTTTCTTTTAACAATTATCTAAATAGCTGATCAATTTTGCCAATCTACTAGTCCATTATTTGACTAATCATTTCAGCACTACTTGCAACTTTGATTTCTTTGTGACACAATGATTAATGCCTGCAGGGAATTTCTTTGTTCACTTGGTCCTGTTAAAATGTTAAGATACTTTTAGAAGAACAGGTAATATTTCTGTGTCTTGCTCAAGGGGTATTTAGTAGATTGGATGCTTGCTCACACATGGAGGTCTTTAATGGTTGGAGGGCAGCTTCTCTAATCAGCACACCACCCCGAGGCGATCTTCTGCTCCAAGCGCTCACTTACATGTATATATACCACACACTCACGTTCCAACACACATGCAACCACAATTAAGAAGTCAAGCAGGCAGACTGACTGCTGGGAAGGAATCCATTACACACCTTATTGGTTATAATGATTTCACTTCACCAGCATAAACTCCAATGAGCCATGAAGGTATCTTGTAATGTGGTTTAGTCTCAGTCCCCAGCTTTCGTTTGGTTTCAAGGGGAATACTGATCTCACGGTGAATGATTGCTTGCCTGCCCTCTTCCACGATTTCACAGAAGTTCTTACTGGACAAGGAGATGTAACTAATTTGTTTACTGCATCTTGTCAGAACAGTGGGATGTTTAGCAAAACAAGCAGCTGCTGTCTTGAAAGAGGTGAGAAAACTGATATTAATCTCATGTCTGTGCTGTAAGTGCAGCATATACATCTTAAACTCTGTTTATTGTTACTTAAACACTGGAAGCAGGAGGTTTGAACTAGTCTGGTTCCATAATGTAACAAAAAAAAAAAAAAGCCCAATCATACCTACTTCCACTTCCTACCCTCTGTTCTCTTTCTCTCTCTCTCTCTCACACACACACACACACAGATAAGCAGCTTTTCCTCTACTTTTTCTTGGTCGCCTTTGGTAGTGAAAATATTGCTCAGTGAGCACTTGTTTTGATCATGTGACTGTCTGGAAACCTTACTATCACAAGACATTCTGTGCAGAATTAGACCACCTAGCTTCTGTTCATAACCACTTCTTAAAACACAAGCCATCACTTCTAAACTTATGTACATGTAAAACAAATAATTGTACCTTTTTGTGCTCTATATGCTATTTAATGCCCAATACTGAGCACATTACAAATCTAGCACTTTTTGCATCTTACAGCTTGTGTAATTTTATTATACTGACCCACTTGGAAAGCCTAGTTTTCTACGGTGGTAAATTAAGCATGTTAATAAATCAGCCTTGGACAGTTATATGTAACCCAGGCCTGTAACATGCACAAGAAACTGATATCACCTTGCCTCAGACAGAAACTTACTTAAGTTCTTTAAGCACAGGTACGGTCTTGCATGGACTGACCAGGTGGGAGACAAGCCATTATGTCTGACTGTGAGAGATGACATGAGAGTAGTTCTGTCCAGACTTGTAAGAGCTGAAAAGGAGACAGAAACAACCTCAGAGAAGAAGGCAAGAGGGATGAGGAATGTTAGAACGACAGAAAGACAGAAACAGAGGGAGGGACATCACACACGTTACTCACTGAGTTTCAATAGCTCTTTTGTGTGCACTGGCAGGTGCCTGTCACTTGTCAAGATGAGTCAGAGTGTGGATGGTGACTGAACATTGTGATTGAGAGGATATAAGCATTGGCTGAGGCCTTGAAAGATTCCAGCTTTTGGTAATGACTAAAAGCTATCAGGTAATGGCCCACAGATTAGCCAGTTCTCCTCAGCATACGGAGAAAAGGTCATGTTTGGAGCTTAAAAGGTAATGGCTAAATTAGCAGCAAAAAATACCTCATAAAAATTAAATAGCTTTCAGTGAGACAGAGTACTTTCCGCTGGTTGCGCAGAAGGAAATAGACTGGGCTACTTTTTAATTAGTCGGACAACGAGAACTAATCACAGGAAGGGTAGACGCCGATAAAACGTGTGCATGCTGCAACACAAAATCACACAAAGCACCTTCGTCTTACTTCTTGCAAAAAATATTAATCAAATGCCGCGTCTGTTTAGACTACTCCCACCACTTCTCTTTAGTGTCACACACTTTCACAAAATCCTATTGAAACCACTCTAAAACACTTATCCCTCCATCACCCGACCCCTTACAATCTTCATCCATCATCTATCAGTGTTTCTACAGCCAGAGGGGAGAGCGCTGCTAAGCAGGGCCTGACTAATGGCTAAACAAACACCATTATCAGGCCTTGGTGGCCGAATGCTGATCTACAGGAGCCCCAGAGCAGCTGAGGCTCTTTAATGCTTAATCCCTGCTCTAAACTCAGATAGGATGGGCAACGCTGAAGGCCCACTAATGAGGAAGAAACATGAAGGAGAAGGTTTGACGTGAAGAACATGCATACAAACACACATATGTATGATCGCTTAACATAAAAACAGAACATAGAATATATGGCATTAAGGGGGGAGGGGGGAGGGAAGTATGGCCCACTCATCTTGGCCAGTTCCCTCTAAAAAAAGGCTCAGGGAGAAGTTAATGAGCCTGTTAGAGCCGCACAGTTCCCTTGATAAGGCAGTTGATTGCACCACATGTTTAGGCAAGAGGACTGTGTGTGTTTGCGCACATATTTGTATGTGTGTCACCTGACCCAAAGCGGTCATCTGCTAATCGTACGTTCACAAGTTAGGAATGAAAATTTTCTGATAAACACACTTTCACACACCAGTCACCACTCTGGAGGTGCAATATATCCCTCTTCCTCACACACTTGCCTACACACTGATCACATTTCCTCACACACACACACACACACACACTCAATCAAGTGCGACTGAGCGAGCAAGCCACTCAATGAGAGTGGGTGATTAGGCCCTGGGAGAGTAGGCCTGACCTTTCCCTCCACATCAAGTCCTCCCTGCGCATGTGTGTTTTTATGAGTCAGTGGCTGTACGCTCTCGAGCCCGCGCCACTTCACATCAAATGTCACTGACTTAAATGAGATGGCCAGACAGACAGAAGGACAGAAGAAAGAAAAAGAGAGGAAGAACCAGCTCGAAGGTGAGTACAGAATAAGAAAATGGGCAAAATAAGACAAAAAGAAGGGTTTTTTTTTTTTTTTACAGTAAGGAAGAAAATGCCAGAAGTAATGGCTGAGAAGGAAAAGGACCGAGAAAGTCTGAATGTAAGAGAGATCACTGTCATCAATCAATCTTGGAGTCGTGGTTCTCTTCACCCCTTTGCCTGAGAAACAGCACAGCCGAGGTATTTTTAAATTCCGTGTTGGTTGTGGGAATACAGCATGGGCCCTTGTGGGTACACAAACTTCTCTACTGTCGAGATGGTTGAGTCTGCACTTCCGCGTTCTCGGAGCTCTCAGATGGACAAAAAAGCAGACAGTCTGAGTCAGGCCACTGGGGAGGCACTGGGGCGACTAGGGTTTCTTTTGTGGGTTTGTTGTTCCACTTATTGCCAAAAGCAGAGTTAGTTAGCAGCCTGATTGTATTCGTGGTTTCTTTATGAAATACAGCAAGTGTGCTTTTGTACAAACACTAAAAATATGCTGGCAAGCTTTGCGGTTTACTCTCCAATTCTTAAAAGAATATTCTTTTTCCCATGACAAAATAGCCAATTTAATATTACCACTGTGAATGTGTGTGTGAATGTATGTGTATGAATGTGAATGATTTGCTGCAAAACCAGTGCAAAAATCACATTTTGGATAGCAAATACAGTAAGTAACCTAAAGGGGTTAAATGTAGTGTCAATATTCCAAACTCTTGGAAAATTGTGTACCAGAACACACTACTATTAAAATCAAAGAATCAACACTACGTATCACTCTGTGTCACTCATTGAATAAAGTAAAAAGCTCATTGTTTACACACATTATGGTATCATCACATTTTCTTCTATAAAGTAAAACTTATAGCCACTTATTTTGACAGTCAAATAACACTGACAGTCTGTGCCAGTTTTTATCAACGCTTTGTGATGTTTTGGTCAAAGGTCCCCTGGTGTTATTTTTCCCATATGACCATAGGAGAATGACAGAGTGACTCACTACTCCCTCTAATGCAGTGGTTCCCAACCTTTTCTGGTTCGTGACCCCATTTTAACATCACATCTGGCGACCCTAGACATTCAAAACGGAGACTTTTTTTGCTCAAATTAATTTGTTTTTTGATCATGTAATAGTTTGCTATACTATGTGGAAAATAAACATTAATTTTAGACAACATTTAGTCTATATAATATATATTATTATGGACGGAGGCAGAAAAGCCAGGTGTAGATTACTG
>JAPQRP010000002.1:29781166-29791597 GCA_037367295.1 Apogon hyalosoma
CATGTCTTTGGACGGTGGGAGGAAGCCGGAGTACCCGGAGAGAACCCACGCAGACACGGGGAGAACATGCAAACTCCCACCGACTGGTGTTGGAATCAAACCCACAACCTTCTTGTTGTGAGGCACGAGTGCTACCCACTGCCCTGTTTGTTTTCATATTCAACTAATTCTGTAAAGTCTGAGAGGCAACCTTGTTGTGATATAGGGCTCTACAAATAAAACTGAATTGAATTGAAGAACGATGGGGTCCTGGGTCAGAGTCCAGGTGGGGGTTCAAGGAGACAAAGTAAAGCAAAATTATTAAGCATTATAAATGCTTCAAACCACATTAAAAAAAATAAATAAATAAATAAATAAATATTTGTTTTTTTTTTAATTATTATCACATACTTATAAAATTAACACAATTTGACCTCACTAATGTGACTAGAGTTCTCTTTAATAAAGCTGACCTCAGTTAGGGCATTGAATTCCATTGCATCCCAAATAATTTAAAATGACAAACAACAGGATACAGTAGAGGTGTAGGCTTATAGGTAAATCTGCCATTGTATATGTAAATAAAAATACAAAATACACACAAAAAAGAAATAACTAATAATAATACAACAGAAAAAAAAGAAACACAAATAAATAAGAAAATACACCATATCAATTAGTCATCCATCCAAACATCAACAGGTATATTATTATTCTCTAGAAAATTGTAGAATATGGTTTATATTTCCCAAAACTTGTCTAGTCTGTTCTTTGTTGCATAACTTATCTTTTCCAAAGCAAGATAAAAAGTCATTCTCTTCAACCATTGTGAAGCAGTACTGGGGGTGCCAGATTTCCATGATCTAGCTATACACCGTTTAGCTTCCAAAAAACAAATATTCAGCAAGGATCTAACATTTTTGGAAATTATAAGATCCAGCTACTCATTGTTACTCAGCTTTTTAGAAATCAAGAAACATGGACGCTTGCAAACTCATAGAGGAACACACACTGTAACAGGTGTGACATGTATAGGGAAACAGAAAATGGAATGATACTGGTAAAGGGCAGCAGAGGTGTGCAGGTGAGTGTGTGTCTGTGCCTCTTGCTGGACTGATGTGTAACTGAAGTGGCAGGTCTGATCTTCTAAAGGTCATCCATGACATCAGGACTCGGCTGCTTTAGACTTGATGCGTATTGGTGCTGATAGCTGCACCACTGGTGGAAAGTCTGTCCTCTTTCTTTCTGTTGCTCTTCTTTTCTTTCATTCTCCCTCACTTTTCTTTCTCTCTCACCCACACACAGGTGCACGAGGGTGTACATAAACAAGCATCAGGTATTTAGTGCATCAGAAAAGGTCAGCCCCACTCATTCAGTCTCTTTACTGCTGACCGGTGGGAGTGTGCGATAAAAGCTTTCGTGATGTCCCACCATGCAGAAGATTGTGTGTGTGTGTGTGTTTCTGTGATTATGACTGTGTTTGTGTGCCATTCAAACTCATTTCACCAGAACAAGACTTGAGAGAGCTACAAGTCATGTCAAAGTCAACACAAGCACTCTTTCCTTTATGAAGATTTGGACCTTTCATGAGCCTCATGTTCCTGGGAGCTAATGCTTTTCACGCTTTGAGTCCTAATACAAAAACTCTCAATACAGCTCTTTAACATGTCTAATGCAAGACAGTTCTTTAATGTACAACTTACTAAGTAAAATTCCCTTCTCTGTATGTTTGCAGGTGGTCTCATCAGTTGATTTTCATTTACAAATGTATTCTCGGGCTCCTCCCATCCTTACCTCTGTACTTATATGAGGAAAAACCAACAACACTATGCTCTGCAAAAAAACAAACTGTCACAAACTGCGTGTTATGCTGCTTTTCTCGGTCAGGTCAGTCTCGGAAAAGAGATTTGCACCCTCAATGCGGCTTTTCACCTGGTTAAATAAAGGACAGTTGATATAATTATATATATATTGTGAGCCAATATACCAGCTCAGAAACAAATCCGAATGACTGTGTCTCTTTCACTTACATTTGGTTCCTTTCCTGTTCAGATTTCCACCCGGTCAAAGCTATAGCTGCCAATCACAACTCTTTATCTAGAGCTGGGTCATAAACCAATAATGATAATAATATACTTTTTTTTTTAATATACATTAAGGATTTGTAAAGATTAGAGCAATTTTGTTGCCGAATTCTGTGTGCATGTGATACAGGGTAGGTTTGTTGTGAAGTCTGCTGTCACTCCCAGGTCACCACTGTAACATCATGAGCTCATGTTGTCAGTGCCTGGGGTCCCTGCAGTGTCTACTGTTGGCATGCACGTTACCACATGGAGGTCAGTCCTAAGGAATCAGCAAGTCATGACACTGATTGCAGGAACTACTTTGGTAAAACCTGTCGAGGAAGGTTGGCGACCAGGTGATGAGGGTCAACCCTTTAAAAACAAGCAGTTTTTATGTGTAAATATAACCACACTCAGAATCACGTTACTGTGTAGACATCTTTTGGACTATTACAAGCAATATGGGGATGGTTCCTCGCTACATCATCATAGTCTAAAACCTTACGTCCATGTCCAACCGTGAAATATTCAAAATGTTGTAAAATAGAGCAGTGCTGTGTCCTGTGTTGCATTAACAGAAATTATGTAAATGAAACTGTTTCTTATTACCGCTTTCTTCCCGACAAAAAACGAGAAGAGTGGATGGCTGAAGCTGATACGGTAAGTTGGATCTAAAATGTTGAACCTTTCAGCTTAAAGTAGGCTAGCGCTAGTAGCTAACGTTAGCCAGCTAGTACTAAGGCTAAATATCTTATAACGTTACCTGTCTATATATAATTTTAAAGCAAAATGACGTGTGTGTTGTCAGTTAAGTTGTCAACTAACCATATGGTACTTATTCTAACAAAGCTAATTAAATGCTAATATTACCCAAGTACAGTAATGTTAACTTTATTGCTAACACCCTTATGTTTGCTAGCTACTCGCTCTCGCCTCAACACCGTCGCTCCTTTTTCACTGATGCCTGAACTTTCCATCGGACTTCCACCGGGCATTAAACTAACTTTTATATGTCTGTTTGAGTTATCAGGGTTGAGGCCCGTTTGAACCGACTTTGGGGAGTCAGCAAAGTAGGATGTCACTGTGATAAAGGTGAGCATTCCAGGGATGCAAGCCATTGCTGTTTACGTTAGCGGCAGGGGTCTGGACACGGAAGTGATTCATGATGTCACACTAGCCATCCCCATAAAGCGACACATACCCTGCCTTTTGTAAAACGACAGTCTGAGGGTACCCTATGTGTCAAAATGTGACATCATGGTCAAGCATCGGTATGTGATGACTTGGGAGTCAGAATGTGTAGGATGAGAATGTGATGGTGGACCACAATGAGGCTCTTTTGTGAAAAGGAAAGATAGCCCGGCCTTTGGAATCCATTATCATACCATTAAATGGATCGGATAGTATGTTTTGTCTGAAAGAAGAACAAACAGACCAAATGTGTCCCACTGTATTTTGTTACTGTCTATAGTTTACCCAGTGGCTTCCAGAGTCATGTTGGTCTGTTCCCATTGAATCTTTTTGGTTTGGTCACTCACTGTGGCTGCATGGCTTTTCTCTGGGTACTCTGGCTTCCTCCCACAGTCTAAAGACATGGTTTCTTGGTAACTCTAAATTGCCCCTGGGTGTGAATCTGAGTGTGAATGATTTTCTTTGTGTGTCATCTCTGTGATGAACCGGTGAACTGTCTGTGGTCTACCCAGCCTGAGCCCAGCGTCATCAGAGTGGGCACAGCCATCCACAGGTTGAATACCATGACCTTAAAAGCTGGATCACTGCAGATATACTACTAATTGCTCAAAGGGACTAAAAACAGCAAGAGACATTTGTAGTCTCCTTTAATTTTACGTTAATGTCTTAAGTGCATCAGCCACTCAAATGGAACTTTCACCCACATGGAAGTACCATTATTGGCCACAAGTACCCTTGTGCTAAGACCCCTGCTTTCCTGGTTTGTAAAGTCTATATTTGTGCAGTGCATTTCTACAAATAGAAAACTATCACTCACTTGAATTAAGTTGAAAAGCAGAGTACTGAAGTAATGGGTCTTTCTGTTAATCTTAAGCAGAGCTTTGAAGATTCAAGTGCTCTAATGTCAGATGCAAAGACAGATCGGACTGAGTGGACTTCACCATGGCAACTGCAGACGTCAAGAATTATCCAAGATGCTTGTAGCTCTGGCGTGACTTTCTACTAAACCTCAGAAGTTTGCAGCAGCTAAGAGGTTTATAAGTCATTGTTTTGTCCTTTCACGCTTTTGCTGAGAATGATGAAATTTAAAGACATTTTTCACAAAGCACAATGTAGGGACTGGTGCTCCCACCCATTTTTAAGAGAGCTGTGTCCAACCCCTCCCACGCCACATATAAAAACACAAACACAATCACACACATACTCTATCTTTCTTTCCCTCATTGTCGGCTTGTGTCACGATGAAGGCTCTGTCACTCCATCCTTATTACCAGAAAAGAGGTCAGTGCAAGTTCACCCTTACATCACTCAGATTCTGACAGCGGCAGCACTCTCTACTAAGTGAGAAAAAAGAACAGACAAAGAGAGAGAGAGGGAGGAAGAGAAAGGGAGAAATGATTCCAGTTTATGGGGGGCTATATCCATCGAAGCAGCCCCGTCTCCCACTGCCAGCCATTGTTAGTGTGAACTGAAGGAGTCAGTCAACCAGCTGAGTCTTGTCTGTGTTTGCCTGCCATTTAGCAAGACGCAGAGCCTCTGAGGAAAAGAGGTACGAGAGCCATACCGAACATATCACAGGAGGAAGCTTGGGTGTTTCTGTGTCCAGAATACCAAAAGGAAAAACACCTGCAGAAAAGAAAAGCTGCAAAGAATGGTAAAGGGTCTCCCATATGCTTTTATAGGCGTTTGTGTACTATTTGTTGTTACCCAAACATCAGAGAGCATTGATTTTCAAGGAATGGGATATGGGGAGCCATATTTTTCCACTTTACCTTTTCAAGTGTTTGTTTGAGGAGTGGGTATTGAAATCCTTCCTGTGCTGCACTATTTTCGGCACACCTGGAGGGCATCCAGCTCTGCTGTTGAACATATGTGAGCTGCTAACCACATTTCTCATGCTTTCCTCTGTTTTTAGTCTTTCCCCATTTGATCAATCACTTCTTTATTCAATATGGGCTCTCTTTTGAGCATGCATTTCACTCCTCTCTCCAGGACCTGCCCTCCATCCATTTTTACTTCTTCCCTTAAGTTACTCTTCTTTCCTGCTGATCTTTTGCACCCCGTAGGAGAAAGGTAGCTCCACTGAAGTACCAATGCTTAGGTTTCTCGCTACATTCTTTAATCTCCCCAGGTAACCACACCTTCTCCTCCCTCCTCTCCTCTGCCTCCTCCTCTGTTTCTCTTCTGTTGAAAGGTATAAGTCACAAAGAGAGTCATAGTGCAACACAGAGGTCCTTTGCTCGCCTGAAGAGAAATGCAGAATAGGGAAAGGCCAAACTTTGTTTTATTATTGACATAATCCTAAAAGCTTGCGCCTGTGAAGCCAGATCAATTTTCTGCACCTTATCCTATTATTAAAAGCTGGCCTGAGGGCTAAAGAGACCCGATCTTACCAGGAGGAGTGGAAGGAGAGCAAAACACGCAGCGTGGAGGATGGAGACACAGAAACACCAGCCCGCTCTCCAGCCAGCTCTGGCTGATAAAACATGTATCTAGTATGAATTTGATTTTCCAATACTGTCATTAATAGATGAGCTAGCTCTGGCTGGGGTTGGGGCCTGTGGAGCGGCTAGGCTCGCTGTAATACTCGCGGACAGGAGTGAAGATAGAGACAATCACACCTGCTATGAACAACACTTCATCACTGTCACGTTTGGGCAGAATTCAATTTGCAGATGTTGAACCCCCCCATCCCACCACCACCACGTCTGGATTGTGAGAGAAGAACACATATATACACACACACACACACACACACGGACTCGCACGAACCTACGTGCACATACAAACATTGCGTGTTTTGCTATTATGCGCTTCTTACTGTACGATACAAAAGCACATCAGGTAGAGATAACTGTGTTAGAGGAGAGGGAGAATGAAAGGAGAGGGATGCACTCCAAACGCTTTCCGGTCCATACATATGATCAATGTGCTCTTTTGTACGCTTCGTGTTTTGACAGTGTGAATGGTGTGTCGGTCACATAATAGGACAGGGATGGAAAATGCACATCTCTGCACTACGAACCTAAAATGTATAAAACCAGGGAAACTTGAGTTTTTCAATTACACGATGCACAATGTGTAATCAGTAATCAGAGGGATCTTTCACTGCAGGGTGTGGAATTTAAAAGCCTTTCAGCGTGCATTTTCTTAACAACAATAATGGAAAGCATTTATGATTCTTTAAATAGTTTGATTTGAGTAGACTCCAGAAAATTGCCAACCAGGAAACAGCCGAGTGTAAGAGGAAATCAACAATCCCGCAATTATCATAAATGACAGAAAGTTTAATAAAGCAACAGGAAATTATGGTGTGACACGAGACAATCATGGGTGTCTGTTAAAATTGTGTTGTAGCATGAAGAAACACATAGCTTGTGTTAATAACACCTGTCATCTGATGTGCGTATGCTGGCTAATATACTGATGTTTGTAGGTTATTTCATTAAACTGACACATTCTGTGCTCTTTGTTAGTGTCTGTTTTTCTCTCTGCTGACAATGATTGAATTTGATGTTGATGCGCTCATATGCTAAGCGATTTAGTATCAAGTACCAAACAGAAGATATGACATATTGTGCCCATTAAATCTGCAATATTTATTGGCACGGACCGCTGACTAAAACGTGTAGTCTTTTTTTCCAATATATTCTAAACATGTGCTGTTAATTGTAAATTAAAACACTTCCCCTGCTAAAATGAATCTTGCCAGTCGTTTAGGATGCATTTTTATGTCTTTAAAAGTTTTCAAGTGACTAATGTTACATTCAGATGAGCCAGCCAAATTCAGATTCACACACCTCACTTTAATAAGCTCTGTTTTTTTTTTGTTTTTTTTTCTTAAATCATTTCAAAGAAAGTAAACATGGCAAACATCCTCCAAGTAGGGTGAAAACAAGACAAAAACAAAGTCTAAATCATTGTAAATTACCCAGTGCTTGGGTTTGCCTTTTTGTCCACCTTGATTTGAAGAGACCAGACAGGAAAAATCTACACTGTAATTCTTATATGACAGTGTACCATTTCCGTGTTAAACCAAACCAGCCTCAGTTCTCCAGTGAGATTATAAAATCAACAGATTGAGAGAAGTTTACATTGCTTTGTGCGTTGTTTCTAATTTATCACCTGCAATGGATTGTTTTTCTGTCTGTGAATTGACACAATAATGGCTGCCTGTGATGTATTTGACCACTTTGCTTCTTACTTTCAAATCAACACACATAATAGGTGGTGATTACTCCAGCCAGGCTACACAGTCATAGCAAATATTTCCTCTAAAGAATGGAACTCTTTGAACCCTTTCAGCCAACACAAATGGAATCGATTAATAATTGCTTTTTCTTCTCAAACAATGATTAGTTATTTCATGTTCCCGTTTGTGTATCGTTTGATTTGTGTGACTAATGAGCCAACGTTTATGTGCGTGTGTACCCTGGGACTCAAGCCTGTGATTTGTTGCGTTGGTACCTGGGAAATGTATTCTTAATTGCATCGAAACCTTGTTACACCCACAGACTGGCAGGTCACAAATAACTAGCCAGCTGCTCTGTGACTGTGGGCACACAGGGAGAGAGGAATATAAAATGGATGGATGAGAGAATGTGAGAGTACAGAGGGGAGGAGTATTTCATCCTCTCATCAGTGAGGCTGCAGGTGTCCTGCTGTCAGGTCTGAAAAGACAGAGGTGTGATGTGAATGTCTGATCTACACCCCCTTTACTTTGGAGGAGAAGCAGCTTTCAGGTGTTTTCTAGGTTTCAGTCTACCGGCATCAGGGCATGTAAGTGTGCTGTGGAGTCCAAACAATAGTTTAGCGCAGTGCAAAGGAGCAGCCGTAGGAAAGTTCAAGACAGAATCCAAGCAGCGTGAATATTTCTTTTGTGAAGCCAAAAGGGTTAGCTGAAGAATCTGCATGTATTTGGTTAGACAACCCCCCACTTCGACATACCGTAGCTCCTTGATCAGGTAGATCAAACACTCCGCAAGGGACAACATTTTAAAACGTGCCATTGATTTCCAGCCCTTTCCATGTCTTGGTGATTATGTACAAGATTGGAGTATTAGCTTAAATGAAAATGACTGATGTTTACTGGCTGCTAATAAGCTATTACCTCAACCTTGCTGGAAGCTAGAAGTCAATCCATGCTCATTCCACTTGTAAGGAAATGGGAGGGGTGGCAGTGAGGGTGGGAAGAAGGATGGGAAGGAGGTTTGGAAGTATTAAGGAGACAGAGGGCAGAGTGAGATAAAAAGGAGAGAACATCCGTGTTTGTATTTCAATGTGCTGAGAGTAAGCTGCAGCTTAAAGCAATTTATATACCTGTGAAAAATGTGCCAACCATTTAATGGCTGTGGAATTAGCTGGGAATGGAACAGCACCTATTTCAAGGGCAGGACTGCTTGCAGATAAGCATCACCATTTACTGTAATATTGGAGCCAGAGGATAGAGTCCTGTTACAGAGGAGATTAATGAGGCCCGTGTGTGTGGGTGTGTGTGTCTGTGTGGATATTGTATTTATATCTTCCTGGAAATGTTAAGGTTTCCAGGAGCAAAGAAATTAATATTTCTTCGTTTTTGACACAGGACACCATACATGAATTGATTGCCGCTTTTGAAAAATCTCATAACAGTGCCATCTAGTGGACAGAGGCATCCTGTACCCTGGAGTGTCCGCAGTCATGACTGAGCCAGCGTTTTTTACCTGCCCTACTTTGGCTTAATTGCCATATATTTGCATCAGAACATAGAGATACTCAAACATCCACATGCACTCACACACACACAATTTTTCCTATTTGCTTTTTTCCTTTTTTTTTTTTTTTTATCAAAAATGATAGATGAGTGTACAGTTTCTGGTGTATTGATTGCATGCTTTTATGGAATTACATCTTTGGAACAGGTTTGAGAGGGAAGACAAATAGGCCTGACTAAATGAGAGTAAGCACAATCCACCGTGAGTTGGCTAGAGATATTGCACAAAGGGCACCTAAGGGCCAGGACCTGTTCCAATACAGCAGACAGACATCCATCCTTCTTTTGCCTTCTGCATGTCATCACTCCAAAAAAAAAAAAAAAAAAGGTAGTGGCACCTTTGTGAAGTTTTTTGAAACGGTATCCACTCCACTACTTATCCTCTACACACACTGATACGGTAACACACAGCAGCACTGAGAGCAATGGCTCCGCTTGATGGCTTCCCCCCCTTTTGCCACAACATTTAAATGGACCCGCTCTATTTCCTTTATTGATTATTATGGAAGCATTTCATTAGACAGGAAGTTTTATGGCCAACAAGCAATTATGAATTCAATACCGCAAATGTAAACTGAAATGTGTCTTTGAGGCACGTGTGAGAGGTGAGAAAGTCATTAAGCACTCTCACCAATGCACAAGCTCCTCAAAACTCAAACTCACCCTCACACACATGTACACACCTACATTAAGTGTACAAGGACTGGGAAATACCAGTATTTTTAGGCATTAAGTATTTCACCTACTTGGCTGGTTGTGTAGTGTTGCGGTAATTTGGTGATGGCAAAGTAGTCCATTATCAGAATCAGAAATAAGGGAATGGTGCTTACTCAAGCTTTTTACATCGAGGGGCTACACAACAGACAGCACCCCCCCTCCTGATCCCACCTCCAGCAGTAGAAAGCTGATGACAGTAAAGCCTCATCTTCTATTAGAGCCACATACCCTCACATACTGTAGCTATACATAACCATAGACATTGTGATGAAGTATTACATAAAGTATCATATTTTTAGTTGTATTTACACTGCATGTTGAGTTATTATATGCTGTTAGTTTCTGTTGCTGTCTCCACTCTTCTGGCAAGGCTGCAGAGATTTGTGCCTATTAAGCCACTAGAGCGTTAGCATGGTCCGACACCGAGGAGAGGCGATAAGGCCTGGCTCGCCGTGGGTGTTAAGAGTTTCTACATCCTGCCAGTGATCAGCAGTATCTACACACTGCTTAGTGTCATGTACCACCTTTTATATTTTTAATATTCCCAGGCTGTTTGTCACCAGATTTGGATTCTGGAGTTGCAATATATTTTGTATTATTTGTTGTATTTGTGACGCCCACTAATGTGTGCTCACATTTGTGAATTTAAACATAAATTATTTATTTGTGCTTTAAATTTTGATATTATGTCTGTGTTTTATTTATACATTTTTGGTTACAGAAATTATT
>JAPQRP010000002.1:29802653-29822701 GCA_037367295.1 Apogon hyalosoma
GGTTAGCAGCCACTGGCACCGAGCTGCTAACGTTAGCCGCAGAGCTAAAGAGCAGCGTGAAGTGAAAACAAATGTCCAAAACTTCAAAGTCCGGCTAAAGTTTCCCATTCCACTCCACTCCAGTAGTGTATTTGATCACTATTTTTTTCTTTCTCGTTGCCGGCTTCGTTGAAAATAAATGCACATGGTTGAAGGGGGAGAGTTAAAGGTGTGTTTTACGACAGTAAACATGTACTACGAAAATGTAGGGGGAGCTCCGCTGAGAAAAATGGTAGAAAACCAACGACGAACAACAACCAGCGAAGAACAACCAGAACCAGCGAAGAAGAACCAAAATGGTAAAATCCTGCAAAGTTCCCCTTTAAGGTTTACTCCAGGTTTGTCTTCTTTATAGGTAATTTTTATAATTCCAATGTCACCTGACCGTACGATTAGTTCACTGCATGTATTCTGGGTTTGTGATGTAGCCAAGCAGGCGTGAGTTGTGCAGGCATTTGGCTTGTACAGAGCAGCACTCAGTCTCTATTACTGGAAAAGCAGGACTGTCTGACTAGAGCCAAGGAAGCTCAAGGTAGCATCATAGATTTGACCAGTCAGTCGTGTAGAGCACTAAGTCCTTCATTTACTCCCCACATCCCCTGTCTGCCAACCTCACCCCGACGCCTTCATGTGCAACCAAACACACAAATACATACACACAACACATAAATGCATGCACATAGACACACTTATGTAAGCAACATTTCTGCTCATTTTCTTTTCTTCTTTCTTTCTGCTCTCTCTCTCTCGCTTGCACACCACAGCCCTTGTTTCCCAACTCACTTACTCCACCTCTTCACACACACTATTTTAACAGCCTTGAAAAGCTAAATGGTGTGAAGTTGAGTGTTGGTCCATCTGTCTCCTGGGTGTTTGGAAGGCAGGAGAAAGAGAGTGAGCAGTGGGAGGAACGGGGGGGAGATAGATTGGAAAAAGAAAAAGGAAAGAAGGGATTGGGGTCAGGTCCATTAATATGAATCAGCAGAACCCCACAGTGGATCCATCTGTGGTTGTACAGTGCTCAGAAACAATTCACAACCTAGACAAGACATTAATACGTAAATGGAGGTAAGAAGAAAATACTCCTGTCAGGCATGAATTGTTGACAGTTTCTGTGGGCCAAGGTTTCAGCGATACAGTCTGTCCTCCATCTTCTTGTTGCAGTAACCAGAGGAGCAGATCACATCTTGAATACAGACAAGAGAAAGTCCTACTTTAAGCTACAACACTTACGATCACTGATTTCGATATTCTGTAAGAAAGTGCAGTCTTGTCAATCGAACATGCGTATTTAAATAGATGCTACATGGTGTAAATTTATTTAGCACAACGTAATACATGGCTGAAATTAGTCGTCTGCTTTCACTAAAACAATTAAAGCTTTTTCAAGCAGATGAAATGTCTTGGAAACAGATGGTCTCTCATAGGTCAGATTGAATTACCCTAATCAAAATATAGAACTGTGTGGACTGCACTTCCCTTTAGACTATGGCAGCCATAGTCTCACAGGGACCCAAAAACTGTTGTGGCGAGTATCAGTCTTACCCATCTACTGGTGTAAATTAATTTCTTGGTGAATTTGAGACGTTCTGCTATTATTACAATGAATGGTGACAAAAATGGAACTAACCACACGTTTTGTGTTATACACAAACAATATTTGACACCACGTGCATGCACAAGCATCATTGCTGGTGTGATTTCAGTGTGATGCATAATACAAAACGCACAGCCGAATAAGACGCTGAACCAGCAGCTTCTGGAAACCACAAGAGCCACAGCTGCGACAGAGAAATCAACCCAATAAACTTGGTATTAATATTATGATAGAATATTCAATGTTAGCAGTGACACTACAGTTTTTTTTTTAATGGGGTCACAAATTGTGTGGAAGTCATATTGGGATGACTGATAGGAATATTATGGTCATTTGTAATTGTCTACCTACTTGGCTATCGTGGGAAATGCACAGATTACTTATTTAGAAATATCAAGTCAAATATATGTGAACCTAAACAAGCTTAAAAACAAAACAAACAAAAAAAAGTTGTGAATTTCATTTAGTATCATTTACACAGTAGTTCTATGCTCAGTAGGGATGGGTGTTAAGATATTATTAATGCTGCTACTCTTGTTGCTTATTGATCCAGTACTTTAACAGTATTCTTATCAGTTCAGGTCAGGGTTAGAACAGGTCAGACTGTGACCAAAATGATTTGCTTTGTTTTCTCCTTTTATACTGCAGACCTATGTAATATTATGGAAATAATATTCTTCAGTCAGAAAGATAAGAATAGGATAGGGTAACAGCATTGTTTTGAGCTATTATAGACTCTCATTTTGTTGTAATAATAATGTGAAACATATCAAAAATAATTCACTTCATTTTCAGCTATAAATATGAAAGCAGTATTTTTCTTTATCAGTATTTTGACAGTGCTGTAGTTTTGCTCCAGCCTCTAGAAGACTAAGTCAACATCTCAGATGATGCTCTGACTGTTTCAGTTAAATTTATTAATTGACCCACTGTGAAACAATGAGCCGGCTACTTTGACTTTTAATTATGAATTTGTGTTCATATTTGGGCTATATCCTGCTAACTATAGCAGTACATAACATATAAGCAGGACAGACAGATGAACTATGAGCTTGGCATTTCTCTGCCTGAACTTGGTGGACTTTGACTAGGTTTTGTGTTATGTTTACACCTGAATATGAAAAAGACTTTTTGCACTTACTGTTTAGCTCTGGTTTATTAGAGCTGCTCAGTGCTGCTGGGTGTGACAGAGGGATGACCTGACATGAGGTCTGTTGTACTGAAAATTATAAAAATGCATCACAGAGAATGGCTTACATTTCTATGTCAGAAATGCAGTTGGTGAGAAAAATTTGCAAGACAACTTTTATGCTGCTTTAAAACATAGGAGATCTGTTTTTCTGTTTTGTCTGTTTTCTAGGGAAACTGATAGTGTCAGAGCTTATTGACTCTGGTCTTTAATTCTTTAGCCCCATGACCTATGTAGTATTTGGTTTTTCTACCTGTCCTTAATGCTCAATATCAATAAATCCATTTCTTAAATGAGTTCACTCCACCTTCAAATAGTCTCTGTACCCTTGTATTACAGGCTTTTAAAATTGTATAGTATAATTATAAAGTTCAAGCAGTCATGATTGCAGTTTTATTCATTTTGCAGCCCTACTGCAAACTAGGTAATATTAATGCTCATCTTTTAAAAAATGTTATTTCTCTTGACAAATTTGACATCAGATGATCAGGAATTTAGCTATCAAGACAAGGGCTCTTGGTGTACACCACACCTTTATTTTGTCACACAGTGAGAAGTAACTTGAAACTGTGCAGTGCAAAAAGACCACACTTACAGAACATAATAATACATCCATGAGATGCACGGAGTAGCATGCACACAGGAGTGAAAGTTAATCACCATGGTAACAGGGATGCTCTGTGTCTGTTAGTATCCATGTACAGTGAATATATGAGTGTTATTATGAGTATTGTATTTTTAAAACTCATAAAAAATTCAGAATTTGTGTTCACTGGTTATAACTGGCACAACTGAATACATTTCATATGTTAATAAACCAACCATACTAAATAAGTAGATGTTTATCTATCCTTTGTCTTCATTGTAGTTCATTTTTAAAAGAAAGCTGTATTTCATTTTGTTCAGGGACGATTTTCTGAAGTAAAGTCTTGTGTCCAGAGCTAATGATCATTGAGAGAACAGAGGTCATTAGTTGTCACAGATATTGTAATCTGTCAAACTAACAATGGTACTTGGCAAAAATTGTAATGTCTCTGAAATTTCTAATGAAATTGCTCTAAGAATAATGTTTAATCCAGAATACGGTTTTCTTATTCAAATTATCCTACAACTGAAACTCTTTTGGAGCCATTATAAAATGTATTTTTGTAAGTTATTTAACCGTCTGCTCATGTGGACACCATGCACCAAGGGAGTGAAAATTGTTATAAAGGTTACATTAAGAATTTTCTGTCTTTTTTATGGGGTAACATGGTGGTGCAGTGGTAGGTACTATAGCCTCACAACTGTTCGACATTGGCGGCAAGGAGCGTGGAGCTTGCATTTTCTCCCCATGTCTAGGCACTCCAGCTACTTCCCATCGTCCACAGACATGTACTGATAGGTTAACTGGTCAGTCTAAACCGCCCCTGTGTGAATGTGAGGGTGAATGGTTGTTTGTCTGTATATGTCAGCCTTGTGATGAACTGGTGACACGTCCAAGGATAAGCTCCATAGGCCACCCCCACAACCCTCATCAGGACTAAGCAGTTCAGCAAATGGATGGATGTCTTTTTTTTCTGGGAATGTTTGATTGTATTTTATTGGGTATAAAAGCAAAACAGGAAAAGGCACGTTTCAGAAACAACAGAGAGGAAAAAAGTCAACATCAAATGAATCATTATGGTTAAATGTATGCAACGTGTTAAATATGCAAATACATCGACTGTTGACTAAGAAAAATAGTCTGTTGGTGCTATGGTTGCTGATATGTTTATTAATTGTCTGCTTAATGTAATTTAAACCATCTTTGAACTAATACAAAAACCAATAACAGTGGTTATACCAATGTAACTCAGTGTAATCTGAGTCAACTGTTTTGGAGCACTCTGTCATGATAAACTCACCCAAAATGGAGTTTAATTAGCTGTCCACAAATGCGGATACTATGTATGAAGGAGCTAGGGATACATTTGCCAAACCATCATTAGAATGGCAGTTTTAGAAATCCAGAACCGTGAGGTATAGGACAAGGTGAAGGTAAACAGCTTGAGTGGCCAGATAACTGGCACTAATTAAGTATAATCTGGTTGTCTCTTTTCATCTTTTGTCTTCATTAGAGTTCATTTAAATAGAAGCACACAGAAGCCTTTGCTTTTTCATTTTGTTCTGGGAGGATTTTCTGAGAAGTAAAGCTTTGGGTCTGGAGCTAATGATCATTGAGAGAGCAGGGTTCCAACCTACTTCAGAGGCAAGAAAAAAAGTCATTAGTTCTCACTTAGATGATGGTCTTTTCAAACTAACAATTGCACTTGGCCAAAAGCATGTGTTACTTTTTAAAATGTGAGTCCAGCACATTTCATTTAGTGTATGGATTCAGTTTTCCAACATAAAGTTTGACCCAAACTTCAGAAGGCTAACGTTCGTACCAAGGATGCAGCAAACACAGTCAATGCACTACTTGTCCTTGTTTATTTGATATAGCTGACATATGTGCATTACAGCCATTCTTTATAGTAAAGAAAAAAAAAAAATCAATACCAGTGTTGGAAGGAGTGTGACATTCTTATATTTCAAAAGAATCATATAAAAAGAAGTTCTGAAAGGTCAAATGAGCATCAAAATCAGTAAAACCGCTGTAACTTCTAATTCTATTAATGATTGAAGGCCTAAAGCCATTTTTCTATATACATTTTTCTCTACATTTTAACCTTTTCGCAGTGATTTATCACCATTTATTACAATATTACCTTCTCCATTTTGCATTTATAGTGAAAATCAGATATTTTCCTATAGTTAATTTACTGATATTGCAGATTTCCAGAAAAACTCAGACTAAATTTTAAGGTTATTTTGTGAAAACAGAGAAAATTGAAGCAAAATACCGTATGTCATTTATTGAACATAAGTAGCCTGGCCAGCAATCTGGTTTTCTCAGTGTATTCAATACTGAATAGTGTAAAATATGCACAATTTATTCTATACCGACCAATCACAAATCTGGGGGGCTGGTGTTTCACAATGCATCATACGAGTCAAAATCAGTTCCAAGTCCACAGATCTCTTTACAACTGTTGTCGGTTGTTTACATGATTAAAAAATAAGGCTTGAATTACAGATTACACCCTGTATTCTCAAGTTTCTCTGACAAAAGCAACAGTAATCATTCATCGGAGTTTCTACTTTACCACCACTACCACATGCCATGATGGAAACATGTTGAGGTTTGTTGACATTAGGGATCTGCTCGTCGCATAATTACATCACATCACATCTGTTTTATATGTGATTAGTTTACTCGGCGCCTGTTAGTCCTGCCTTCATTTTTGGATTCAAGCCCCACAATTCCAGACGGATTTCTCATTGAGAAAGACGGATGGGTGGCCAGGCTACATAACAAACATCTACAACCACTGTTTTTTTTTTTTTTTTTTAAACTACGGTACTTGAGTTATATTGGTGAATCCATGTTGCAGGAGATGATGGTGTTTTCATGTTCACTACAGCATTTCTAAATATCCAAATGGGTCATATCTGATGCTGCTGAAAAACTGCATTTTACCTGAATGATTTAAATGTATTAATAGAATTAATCAAGTGTTTAAGTATTAGAGGCTTAAAAAGATGCTATTAAAATTCATTACATTATGACCGTGTTGGGTTATGGTGTATTTTGCTGCTTATCTTTTACAGTTAACCTGAAAACAGTATAGGCTAGTTGTGTAAGTATGACAGAGCTACACTGCAACAGATTGGAGAAAGCTGTTCTGAACCCAGTATTTTGATTCATTGAAATTACCTAAGCTCCTGCAATTTCCCATGATATGTGTTTTGGAGATAGTGTGTCTGCTCTGAAAATATATTTGTGGCCTCTGCATGACTTATTTCTTGTAGTATCTAATAGCCACAGTGCAATTCCAAAACAAAGGAATGCAAGGACAGAAAGTGAATTACAAACCTTGAAGTTTATTCACAGATGAGGATGAATGCAGACCCCCAAGGCTCGTCATGAGGGTGATGCATCATGTCCAGAGCGCTTTAGGTATACTATAAAATTGTGCTGACTGAACTGGGTGGGAAAACAAAAACCTTTGCATCCAATGTGATCATGAGACTCAAAGTACACAGTCACTCACACACAGTAAATCAGTATTCTTATGCACATAGTCTTCAGACGATGGTTCTCTCCAGGACAACAGTAAGAAAAATGACCACCTTGGTGTCCCTGTGTCTGATGATCACAAAGAAATGTGCGAGGGCTTTTGGGCCAGTAATGTGCATCCAGGCTGAGATTCCATCTACCTCAGTCCAGTGTGAGTGAAAACATTACAGGGTGTATTTAGGGAAGCTGTCAAAGCTGTCCCTTCCAGACGATGTTCAATTCCACCTCCAGCCCCCAAGGGGTGGTGTCTGGGAATTAGAGCTGTCTCATTCTCTCTTTACCCACCCACCTGCACATAAATTCCCACACACAAACACCCCTGCTGGCCATGACCCATCTGGTTTCTTTCTACCTCTGTGGTTTCCCGTGTCTGATAAGGGAGCCAGAGCTGGTTAGCTGACAAAAATACATTTAATTACCCTCTAGCAACCCACCTACCCACATACCCAGACACAGACAGACAGACAGACAGACTGAAGAACACATACACACTGTCTCTCAGTCTTTCACCTTGCTTTCTGGCCTTTCCACTATCTCATCACCTGTCTCGATCTGACAGTCTTATGTAAGTGTCCTGAGGTGGGGGTAGATCTCAGTGTGTTTGCACATACAGCATCTGTATAGGCATGGATACACACACACACACACACACACTTGAGCAATGTCTTGTCCGTAACTTTCTTTTTTTGGTGGTGGGGTGAAAGATTGGACTATGAACTGGCCTGTCTATCCACTTTAGCTTGTTAAAGTCTAGAGGGAGTAGATTGACTGCGACATGTCTAGTCGACCTGTCTATGTGGAGATGGTTACATAATGAGTCAGTTTGAAGGTCTGGAGACTGGCTGATGGATCTGCTCAGAGGGTGTGTGAAGACATGAACAGGTTTGGAAGGGTAACATGAGAGGAGAGAGAGAATGCACAGCCAATGACTAACAAGTTCAAGGGCAAGAAAAGTTTCACACAACTTAAAGCATAATGCACACACAGCACACATTCCAGGGAGACACAAGCAAAATAACAGCGGTGAACCTCAACAAGTCAATAATAATCACCTGACATTCCCCTGAATGTTTAACTTTATAGGAGTAAATTAATTCTGTCTTCTGGGATTTCACATTTACAACATGTTTTGCGTACATACAACCTTTTCTCATTAAAAGTGCAATAACAGACTGTTAAGCATGTTGCACAGTGATTTAGTAGTAAGAGTAAAAATCCAGGGCGCGTGCCTTAGGTGAGATTAGGATTTGGGTTAATGTGTCCTTTACATGATTATATATAGATGGTTGCACTTCATTAACTCCTTTGTGTCATTATACTGCATTTAAAGTAGCAATGCACTAATAAACTTTTTGTAAAAAAAAAATATGGGGAACGCTGCACTGTGTGAAAAAGTATAAGAACAGAAAAAAAGTAGAAATGAAATGTTCATTGAGAATCAACATCAAAACCCAGAATGACTGTCCACCAGGAGTAATCAGTGACACTCTGATTGAGATAGTAATCCTTTCTTAAGTCATAGATAAGCCAACCCTGTCAGAAGAGTCTTCATCAGGGCATGAAGCCCTTGATGAGGGTCATGGGAGGGTTTTCTTGAGGGTCACCATGCATTGGTTTATCCATGACCTATAAAAGCAGTCAGATTACTCCTGACTGTGCTACATCATGGACTTTCGTTAATAGTAAGATGGAAAGTCACTGAGTGTTACAATGTTGTTTCAATTTTGTTTGATTTGACCAAGGCTTAGTAACAACATATAACCATAAAAACCCATAATGATAATATTAACAATGAATTACAGTGACATCACAGTTAAGTGGCTGAACTTCCTTGCTTACATGTTCCTTCTTCAGCAGCCGGAAGCTTCTGCACATACAGTCCTGGACAAAAGTCTTGTCACATAAGTACACAATACTGAAAATATCTAATATCTCGACTGTTATTATGTAAGAAAGATCAGCGATGACTCAAAATAATTCCAAAGAACTAGAGATTCTTATATGTGAGCAAACTGAAATTTCAAAACAGAAAAGAGTTAAATTTGAAGGTGAAAGGATTATGGTTTGGGGTTACATCCAGTATGGAGGTGCCAGGGAGCTCTGTAAGGTGGAAGGCAACACTGACAGTGTCAAATAACAAGATACTCTGGTCTCTCACTATATTCCTAACTACAAGAGGGGTCAGATTCTTCAGCAGGATGGAGCTCCTTGCTACACCTCAGGTTCCACTATGAAGTTCCTTACATTGAAGAAGATCAAGGTTCTTCAGGCTTGGCCAGCACAGTCTCCAGATATCAATGTCATCGAGCACATCTGGGGAAGAAAGAATGAGGAAGCATGAAAGACCAAACCAAAGAACTTGGAGCAGCTCTGGGTTGCATGCAAGGCAGCCTTCCATGCCATCTCTGATGGTTCCTTGAGCAAGCTCTACAACTCTGCCAAACCAGAGGGCAAGTGTTCTACCGGCTAAAGGAACCCATTCAAAATTTAAATTTTTAGACCATAATGCAGTAATAGACTGAATTTTTGTCTGTTTTTGTATATAACTTTAGAAAAAGATGCAATTTCTTGACTATCATTTGATTGATTATAATTTGCGACAAAACTTTTGTCTGGCTACAAATTGATTGGTTCATCATTATCAAGCAATAAATATTTATGAAATCTATGAAATTTCATTTTGGTAGAATACAAATAATGTGCAGATGCTCAGCATCATTATGAGTTATTAATAACTCCAGTTAGTCAATTAGCAGTCAAGTTATCAGCTGGTATAAATATGATGGGTACAAGCGACAAGACTTTGTCCAGGCCTGGACTTCCTTTGTGTGTCTGTACCATGTCCACTTCTGTCATTAGAAAGTGTTTAAGTTCTGCTTGTGTTCATTTTGTACTTCCTGTTGTATTTTGAGATGACTTACACTCTGTCTTTTTGTTTCAGATTTACTCTGTCCCCCTGCGTTTATTACCTGTTCTGCCCTAAAGTGTTTCACCTGTGTGTGACGGTCTTCCCGCCCATCAGTGTATTGGGTCTGTGTGCTTCCCTTTGTCTCTGTTAGTCCTGTGTCAACCACTTCAGTTGTTTTTACCTCTCAGCATAGGAGTCTCTGTTAAGGCCCATTAATGCTCAACATTAAATACGTATACGGACGGAGCGTTCTGTCCGTCCTCTGCATTTCATTACATGCATATTTCTGTATTGTCCTCTGGGAGCTGGCAGATGCGTACCCAAATGGAAGAAATGGCGCAGTACCACTGGAAACTGTAGGGGTAGCATTGAGATTTGAAGAGAATAATTTCTAGAAATGGCGGAACTTTTTGAAAAGCAACAGTGTGAATTTGCCAAAAACCACCGACATATTTACAACTAACACTTCTCAGTATCAACATTAGGAATACCTCTTCTGTCATTGAGATGTTTGTAATTATTGACTTTCTATTTCTTCTTCTCTCAAAAAACTCTACTCTTCTTGGTATTTGGCTAATATGTTAGTTCAGAGCTCCGCCCCCATGTTGGATTGATTGACAAACACTCATTCCAACATAAAGGATGCATGGAAGTATAAGGGCAGTGACATTTACACTGTTTGAATTGCACATACGTAGCAATGCGGGTACGTCAAGCATAAATGAGCCTTTAATTACTTTTCTTCTCTTGTATTAATATCCTTGTGTGTTTGGATACCTGTCTAATTTCAGTTGACTTTTGTGTACTGACTGTTTTTCTGTGATTTTTGCAACTTGATTTTGAGCTGTGAGATACTAGCTACTAGTGTCTAGATTTGACTTTGATTCTTCTTTATGATAAATGCATTCATGTGAAGTCCATATTTTATTTTTTTATCGATTTGTAGCATTAGATATTATCCCTGACTGGTCAGTGAAATAACAGCTTGCCACTCAGATTCACTTCCTTCATTCTATATTAACGTTCACAGCTATTGTAGCATCATTATTTAGTATTAAATTAATGCTACCTAGTCCTACATAGAGCACAGCTTTTAATGTCAAATTGGACCTGAAACAGTGGACAATGTCCCAGTGGTTTATTTTCTTTCTTTGTGCAAGAAAATTTTGTTATTCACTTGGATTTAGCATACAACTAAATTGTTTTATGCTTTGTTACCAGCAAGGAGCAACCAATTTGGAACAAGACTGCTCTCAGGACTTTTCTGCGCAGCTCTAACACAAATTGCATTTATTTAATGTCACATAAACAGCCTTATAACAGGATGTAAAATTATCTAAAGGGGCAGCATCTGGTCCCTTTAGATAATCTGAGCCTGTCAAGTTAACTGTAATCATATTTATTGTAGTATCCCTGTAAATTTATCAGTATGTTATAATGAAATACATATGAGTTATGACCTACAGTGATCTCAATAATCATGTGTTTACTCCAGTAACTTCTAGTGGTGAACAAGTGAACAGCAGAGATGAACTCACTGAGTGATGTCATCAACTAGCTGGTTTCACCATGGTTGGCCCCTGCTGGAGACAAAGTGAAAAACAATGCAGTTTTCTAATGAATCCAAGTGAATAACATCTTTTATTGCAGTACCATATATTACCTAAGGTTGAAGGAAAATAAACCAGAGTATTATTATTTATAGTAACATTAGACACTTCTATATACATAGGACTTGATCCTCTTTTCTTGGTTTTTTCTATTGCAAGGCTGAAGTCTTAGACTTTATATTGTAAATTAAATATGAAAATACCTACTTCTTGACATTTGTCCATCAGTCTTTCAGCCTAGCAATCTCTGGCACTTCTCATGTCTCAGACTGTAGCTGTCTGTGATGCACATCAAAGTCTAATCCTCTACTTTCAGTGTGCATTTTAAGTGCAGCTCAGGTCACATGAAAGTTTCTGTGGAACAGGTGGCCAAAGTTTCTTTCTTTCTTCCTTTCTTTCTTCCATTTTGTTTCTTTCTTTTTCATTTCAAATTATCAAATCAAATTTTATTTAAATAGCGCCAAATCATAACAAAAGTTATCTCATGACACTTTACATATAGAGTCGGTCGAAACCAGACTCTGAAGCCTATTTACAGAAACCCAACAGGATCCTCCAGGAGCAAACACTTTTAAAAGGTGACAGTGAGGAAAAACTTCCTTTTACCAGGCAGAAACCTCGATCAGACCAGGACTCTTGGAGGATGGCCGTCTGCCTTGACCAGTGGGGTTAAAGAGAGAGAGAGAGAGACTAGGGGAGAGGGGGAGAAGGTGGGGAGTAGGAGGAGACACATGGATGCAATTGAGGATGATAAGTTAGCCGTGAGGTATAGTGCCATCACTGTGGCAAAAACTACAATAGTCAAGGTAACGTAGGCCTGGAAGGCACTGATTACCTCTCACTTGTGTGGCAGTTGTGGAAACTGTTGATTTTCATTTTAGTCTCCATGTTAACGGTCGGTGCATGTGAGATATGTGTCAAATGTTGTGTCAAGTCACAGAGCAGTACGTCATTTAGAACACAGAACTGATGCTTATTTTTCATGTCTAAGGAAAGTGGCTTGCAGCAAAAATACAGAGAAAAGCTCTAAGAGTCACACTGACACATTACTGGCAATATTTTTACATAATATAATAATATTAATATTTTACAGAACTGACACCTTTCACCACAGTTTCAATGTCTAGACTACATCAGAATGTGTCACAGACATGAAAAAAATCTCGACTCAGGAGCAGGTTAATGCTTGAGAAGGCTGACATCACCTGTTAAAGCTTCGCCTACTGACAGACACTTCTCTTGCATCAGTATTTATTCCTGAAAGATCCGGTAGACTCAACACAATCAACCAGAAGAGGAAAAAAATGTGTGCAGTCCTCAAATAGTTAGAGAGGATTTTAGGAAGTCAAGAGTTTTAGTGTTTTTAGATAACACACGTTGGGTGGTGATATAAAGCAGAGACTGATTAACGTACTAAAGCCTTGAAATGGCTGACCTTATAATGTTTGACAGTAAGACTCCACACCACTTTGAGTTGTGTTTTTTTATAGTTATTCTTTACTTACTGCCAAGACTGTTTAACAGCACCAAGGTTGAGCTGAAAGAATAAGCCCAAAATTTTCTCACACTGAAAGAATACATCCATTAAATACATTCATTTAATGGAGTATACAAGTATAATTATAATCACATCCAGCCATGCCTTAATGATGGGCCACTGATATTGAGAACCCTATTAACGTTACACTTCCACACAGTCTGCAACCTGTTTGCCTTCTTTCCTCCCTAGATTTTGCTGCAGCAGTTGTGTTGCTTCCTCATATTTATTTGGATCTCTAGTTTGTTCTTTTTATGCAAGACACGCATTGTTACCCCACCCCCCGGAGGGGGAGGACGAGGGAATTGTTTTTGGTTCGGTTTTTTGTCTGTTTGTGTGTGTGCTTGTTTGTTTGTTTGTATGTTTTTCAGCAACTTTACTCAAAAACTACTGGACCAATTTCCATGAAATTTCCAGGAAAGGTGTGAGGTGGTCCAGAATAGATCTCATTAAATTTTGGTGAATGTAGGTCAAAGGTCAAGGTCACCAAATCATTGCTTTTGCAATGATAAGAGATAGGGCAAATTAGGAATTTCCATTTCATTCCTGTATACTCAATTTTGCATATAGCTTCTTTTTGCTCTCAGTGTTGATGTGCATTGACATCAGAACCTTGAAGGTCAAATTTGAAGACTCTCGGTCAAAGGTCAAGGTCACAATAAAGGTCAAGTAAAAGTATGTAAAATTTATTAATATAGCACTTATCACAGAGAAACCTCACAAAGTGCTTTACAGATTAAAAGGATAAGACAGCTGCACACACACACACAAAACAAAAAACACAAAATGCTTTACAGATTAAAAGACTTAAGACACACAAAAGAGTAAGTGCAAAAGCATAAAAATATGAAATTCTAAAATACCCAATAAGGAATATACATCATGAAAAGCAACAGAATAAAGGTGCATCTTAAGATGCCTCTTAAAAATGTCCACTGAGGCTGCTGCTCGTAGCTCAGGTAGAAGGGCATTCCACCATCTGGGAGCCACTGCTAAAAAGGCTCTGTCCCCTTTGGTTTTGAGCCTGGTATGGGGGACAAGCAGAAGACCCTAATCAGCTGACCTCAGTGGCCGTGTAGGAGCATGCTGGTGCAACAGTTCAGTGACGGACCATGAAGAGCCCTGTAGGTGATTACCAGCACCTTGAACTGTACCCTGAAACTGACAGGCAGCCAGTGCAAAGATGCTAAGACCAGGGTGATGTGACAGAATTTTCTGGAGTTTGTGATCAGCCTGGCTGCAGCGTTCTGCATTAACTGGAGTTGCTCCATAGACGATTTGCTGAGGCAGGTAAAAAGGGAATTGCAGTAGTCTAGGCATGATGAAATAAAAGCATGGATAATCATTTCGAGCTCGGAGTGTGAGACTATGGAACGGAATTTAGCAATGTTCCTCAAATGGAAATAGCACGGTCAAAACCAAATTTTGGATATAACTTTGAACTATTCATCTTAGAGACTCCCACTGAGCACCAAAATGCTCGTCTTTCAATTCTGCATCTTATGGTATATCACTTGTCTACATGCGTATGCGTAGATTTTGACCTATTGTTGACCAAAGAGGTCAGGGATCACTTGGTCAATACCTAAAAATCTAAAATGGACTATAATGGAAAACGAGTGGAGTAGAGACTTAGTTACTATTAATGACAGATAGAAAACCCCATATGGGCTTCAAAATGGCATCATGATGTTTGACCTTGAAAGGTCAAATTCAAGGTCACAAGATTTTAAATGGTTGTAACTTTAAAAAGAACACAAATAGGCACATACATACTATTATTGACAGATAGAAAGCCCCATATGGACTTCAAAATGGCCTCATGACCTTAGACCTTGAGTGACCTTAAAAGGTAAAAAGAGGGAGATGTCATTAAGAGCTAAAACGTTTGCGAGGGGCAGGGTTTGTTGTGCCTGGCACCACTTGTTTACATTTGTGATCCATTGGAAAACCTGTGTTGACAAAACAAGGCAACACCTACCATTGTTACACTTCTAAACAGTATGATTAAGCTATTTTGAACCAGTAAATGGGGGAAAAAAAAAGCTTACACTGCAAGTCAAAAGTTTGGACTCACCTGATTTTTCTTTATTTTTAATGACTATTTACATTGTAGATTCTCACTGAAGGCATCAAAACTATGAATGAACACATGGAATTATGTAGTTAAAAAAGTGTCATAAATCAAAGCATGTTTTATATTGTAGATTCTACAAAATAGCCACATTTTGCTTTTATTACTGCTTTCCACAATCTTGGCATTGTTTCGATGAGCTTCATGAGGGAGACACCTGAAATGTTTTCCAAAAGTCTTGAAGGAGTTCCTAATGATACTGAGCACTTGTTGGCCATCTGTGGTCCATCTCATGTCATTTAAATGAGAAGGTGAGTCCAAACTTTTGACTGGTAGTATATGGCCCAATGTCAATTCACCCCTTAGCCCTCCCCCTTACCCCTTCCCCTTGGCCCTTGCCCTTGGCACTACCCCTTGAAATGGAGCTGCAAGGGGTGGGGGTTGAAACATTCCCCTATGAAATGGGACAACCCTTTGCGACCTGTTGCAACATCAGTAGTCTCTGTGACCCACCGTTTTATAAAATACAGATGCGGAAATTGACAGTAAATATAGCGGTAGGTTAATCCACATGACAGCCCGGAAAACCACACTGTGGTCGGTCGAGAAGATTCAGTCCTTGGTGGCCGACGTAAAAATTCAGACGAGACAACACAACACACAATGAGCGAGTTTATCAGCAACTCTGAGCAGACTACACGGAAGTAACATGCCGCACCGCTTTGATGAACAGGTACTGTAAAGTCAGTAGTATCCAGTAATTGAAACGGTCTCCAGGAATAGTACCTGGTACTTGAGTTGAGTCGAGCTGAGCCGAGCCGAGCCAAGTCAGCTCCATGTAGTGGAAATGTGGCAATAGATGCCACTATTAACAGATGTGAAAACTTCTTTTCCAAAAGTATTCACCATGCACACACCAGTAGCTGTAAGCATCACTGTTCCATGGGCTTTGGTCATCTTTTTCCAGCTATCAACTGTAAACTGCAAAAATGCGGTCAATTACACATTAAAAGGGCATTTATGGGCAATCAAATGATTAAGTTGTTTATGAAGAAAATACATACATTTGTGTGTTTCTTTCATCACACTGCTGCACTTTTTTGCTGTGTTTATCTCCATCTTGCAAATGATTTGAACAGAATTATGGGAGATTTCTCCTACCCCTCCTTTCGTAGTGTGGTCCTGGAAAATCTCTGTTTCGAGGGCTATACAGCCCTCCGCCTTAGCCCTTCCCTTCTGTCTAATTGAAAATCGAGACAACACTACCCCTTCACATGTACATGCAAAAAACAGAAGGGTAGGGGGTGAATTGGGATTCAGCCTAAATCAGAAGTCTTGATGCCTTGTTGACCACTTATGTGGCCAATGTGACTAAATCCTAAAAGGCCACTTTTAGAGCCTGGGGCTTAGCAATGCTAATATTTTGATGTTTCTGGTGGTATGTTCACTGTTTTGCTTGATAACTGAGTTAAATTAGTTCAAAACAGCTTTCAGTCATGTGAAATGAGTAAATGTGTTTCAAATGGCATGGTAACACCCTTGGTTATATTCAGTACTAATATGAAAAACCCCTGTGCAGAATTCAAAATAGGATCAGTTTCATGTGGCTAAGGAATTGCATTGAGTTTCAGCTTTTACCATTGACCACCTGTTGTATAGTGAATTACTCATGAACTCTACAAAATTATAGACAATTACAAACACAACCTTCAAAATACATCTTGATACATATTCAAAATGAAAGCTGTTCACAGTGGATTTAAACCTGTATGAGAAGTCACAGCAATTGAGAAAAAAACATGAAAGAAAAATTAAGTAATGTTAAAATAACTGCAATCTTTTATCTACTTCTGAAGATGATGGTTTCTAAACCAGCTGCTTAGAAGTCACATCATTCCAGTGAGTGTTAATTATCCCCACCTCATGTCTGGTGTTGAGAACAGCTTCTATTTTACTTCAGAATTTTAAACCAAGAAACATCCTTGTCAAGTGCCCCAACAATTTTTGGCCAATGATAGTGTGCAGCAAAAGCATGTATTGTTCTTGGTTGGGTTTTGATTTGAACACAAAGACACACAAAGAGGGAGGGAACTGCCAAAAAAAGCAAAACAATATAACCAAAAGAGATTGACAGATAAAGGGGGAGGAGATTGAAGGCTGAACATTAACAGTGAATGAAAAAAGAAGCCCAGTGATTGTCAAGCGAAGCCAGGTGGATTACTAATACAGAAATGGTGTGAAGGCAGCCAACTGTGGAGCATCTGCATGTAGTGTATCTTAAAAAGACAGGACGACATATCAGTCAGACTGTTCACTGATAGGCAAGGCAGGACTGACTCCTCAGAATCTCAACTTTCAGTCAGGCGGAGCTGAGGTCAACACGTCCGTTTGCCAGGAGACGGGCCCATCTGTCACACAAACATAAAATCACACACAATCAAACCCCTCAAGCAACAGAGGTGACGAGAATCCGCTTTTTTTTTTTTTTTGATAGAATAATATATGTGTTTTGTTTCATTTCAACATTAACGTTTTTATTCCTTCCAAGACCTATGTCCACCCTCACACAAATCCTACAATGCATCATTAAGCACATCAGCACGTATAGTAACCAGCCACAGCTGTGATTTTTCATATAATCAGTGGTGCATGGTAATGATTCCAGCCTTGAGGACAGACAAGCCATACGCTCTCTCGCTCACGCAAACCGTAAAGGACAACTTAGCTCAGGTAGTGCAAAGCAATCTTGGCAGCCAGCCTTGGCATATTCGCAGCCTTTTACTATCAAACACAGTGAAATGGAGGACTGAGTCTTACAGCGTTCTGGCAAGGTAAAGTGTCCTTGGGTAAACCGATGTACAAACTGCATACAGGAAGAGATGGCATTCCACTCCTAGATTTTAAGGCTTCACCAGCTGGTGAATTGCTCAGTTAATTTGAAGTTGGCAAAATGACAACTCCAAGTGTCACTCAGGAGAATGACTGATGGAGAAAGTTTTTTTTAAAAATACAAAAAAAAAAACTGAAGTGAGAATGAGCAAGAATCAACAAAAGCTAGATAGGAAACTCAGACACGGGGCAACAGATGCTGAATACTGTGCTCATTTATTTAGGACCTGCTGTGTTAATGGCTATGTAAATCTGCTGGTCTCACAGAGTGGTAGAAACCAGCATTGGCAGGCCTCAACAATGCAGCCTAATTGGAGATAAGGCTGAACAACAACCCTATACCATGGCCTCATAAATTACCGCTTTTACACCACCCAGTCCATTTGCAGTTCTCTTTTTATGCAGTCCGTCGTTTTTTTCCTTCTTTATATCACGCATTGTCGGTTGTCATTCTTCACTTTTTTCTTCCATTTTCCAGCCTATCCATTTCATTTTTTCCCCCATTCTACTCAGTGATAGGAGCATCCTCCACTCCCTCTTCCCTCCTTCCTCTCTTTCCTTCCTGCCCTGGCCTTCCCAGGGTTGTAAAGAGGGCTGTGCAGATTGAACAGTAAATTAAATTAATGTAGGCCATTTCTCAATCATTTTTCATCCCCCTAAAATGATTAAAGCTGACGTAAGAAGTTCATTAAAACAGAAAACATTAGGCTCATTAAAAAGCCATTAAAACTATCGCGAGGAGGTGATTTATGCTGGAGTATGACTGGGGGAGGAAATGATTGGACGGGTGGGGGAGGGAAGTCCGAATAGGAGGAAATGGGAGACTGAGGAGGTTGATGGCAGGGAGTCAGCTTTTTAAAAAGGTGCCACAAAATGGTAAACTCACAGGGATTATTGAGCAATGGAGGTAAAAGTGAGGAAAAGAAAACCGCAGGTGGGAAGCTTTAGAGCTTTTTAAGTGCGTGGATGTTTCCCATTCAAACTGGTACTGTGTCTACCGGGGAAAACAGGTCTCTAATGTCTTCATACAAAGTCAGCAGAGCTTCACACCAGACATCATTAACTGTCCTTAACTCTGCCCATTAGACTCTGGCATTTACCAATCTAAATGTCATTGTACCTAATCATCATCTGTAAAGCAAGACACAATATGTATGCATGGGAATGCATGCACATGCAGATGCACTCATGCATACTGATGTCTCAAAGTCACACAATTTTACCCCTGTCGGAGTAACAAAACTCTTCCACTTGTCTTGTTCTATATATCTTTTTCTATGTTACATCTGTTCAGAATATGGTGCGTTCAGTGAGATAGCATCTCAAAGCCTATTCTCTTCATTTGACAAGGCAGAGGGAGAGCTTTCAGCCTACTGTGGCTGGTACAAAGTGGCAAAGAGATAGGTAGAGATGGAGAGGAATATTTTGAAGAAGGTCTTTGAAGAGGCAGGCAGCAGTTGTGTGTTGCAGAAATTCTGCGGTGTGCTAACGCAGCAGCCAGTGACTCAGACAACAGCGAGCCAGGTTTCTAGAACTCAGCTCACCTGGAGAGGCTCAGCAGATCGGATGGTTAGATTCTGCTCACTCTTCGTCTAGCTGCAGGCAAGGTTTCATAGATATGTCTGTTGCTATCAAGGTGACAAGCTGTCTGTGATACTAATGCACCACAGCACATTTAACTTGGTAAACGTACCAAAGACCACCTCTATGTCACCTAATGTTTAAGCCTAGTGTACAACCTCTATTCACAAAAAAGTTGGGACACTGTAAAATATAAATACAAAACAGAATGCAATAATTGGCAAATCTCATAAGCCCATATTTTATTCACAAAAGAACAATTAAATTTGATGGCAGCGTCCTGTTTCAAAAAAGTTGAACCATGTGTACCACTGTGTAGCACCCCATCTCCTGTTAACAGGAATCTGTAAATGTCTGGGAACTGAGGAGACCAGCTGCAGGAGTTTTGGAAGAGGAATGGCGAAATCATTCCCATTCTTGTCTGATAGAGGATATGAGCTGCTCAACAGTCATAGGGTCTAGTCATTTATACGTGTGTGTGTG
>JAPQRP010000002.1:29837239-29850517 GCA_037367295.1 Apogon hyalosoma
GAGAGAGACTGGCGAAGAAGGGGGAGGGGCACATGGATGCAATTGATGCACAGCAAACTAAACTTGAACATCTATGGAGCTACATAATAAACACTATTCACAACTATCTGGATAAGTGAGTGATGACAATGAAGGCAGGAGCACAGCAGCAGGTCCAGAGTTTGTCCATGGGAAATCTGTGATGATGCTGGGAAAACCTGTGAGGTGATAAAGCACAGAGACTCTGGGGAAGAAGTCAAGTCAGCGACATGTATTTGCTGGGGCATAGATAGAAGAGAAGGAATAGGGGAGAGAAGGTCAGAGAAGAGGAGGACAGAGAGGAGGAGGAGCAGAGAGGAGCTCAGAGTATTATGATAAGTGTCCCAGCAGTCTAAGCCTATAGCAGCATCACTAAGATCAGCCTGAGCCACCCTAACTATAGGATTCATCCAAAAGGAAAGTTTTTTAGCTTACTCTCTTTTAGCCTTCTCTAGATAATGTTAGTCTGGTGGCCTGATAAATGGAAATGGATGAAAACATTATAATTATGATGATAGTGTATAACTAGCTAGCGGGCTAAAGTAATCATGACACGTACGCTATTTTAAGCTAGGTTTACATTATGCTCTTGGTGGCCAGGACAGCCCCGTTTGCCCGAAATGTACTGCGCCGTGGGATTTTTGGCCATTTTTTTCTCCATATGCAAGTTTCGTTACATAAACTACGTTTCGACCAAACGGGGCTGGCAACATAATGTAAACCTAGCTTTAATAATCTGGCCCAGCATCCAAAGCCTCAGCCATGCTGCTCTGTGTTTTCCTCTGTTACACTACACAGCATGCGTGCCTCAATACAAGACCCAACAAATCAACTGCCAAATTTGTTGCCAACTCTTTTAAGAATCAATTTGGATCAATATAATTGATTCGTTGTTGCAGCACTAGTTGGTATTGTGGGCCCAAAAAACATATTCATATTATTGTGTAATCTAATTGGTAGAGAGCTGGATTCTGACTGATTAAATGGATTCAGCCAAACACCAGAACTGGACCAGTATAGCACGTTTTACTTTTAGGTGTCACACTGGACTTGGCAGACACTCAACAGAACCAGAGCCATGAACGAGAGTGTAGCAGCTCTAGTCCAACAACATTAATGTTACCAACCACCAGTAAGCACAAAATAATAAGAACAAGCAGGGAGTAAAGAAGTATTGTAATCAGCTGACAACAATGGATCATGTTCTCTTCATATATGAAATGTTGTAATGTTACTGCAGTTTTAGTTTTCACTGAGTCTGATGCTGTATCAGGTCAGTTTGCCTTGACCTAACAGAGCCTTTAGCCTTTCCATTACATGAGAACAGTTCCCACCAGGTACCATCAAGTCCAATCACATACTTTTTTCAGTATCACCATTCTAAAGCCGATACTTTTCTAAAGCAGCACAGATTGGTCAATCCACTATCATTGTGTCGGTACAATGTGTGTCATCAAGTCATGACATGGGACATATTTTCAACAATTTAGGCTATCCGTCTTGCTAAATCGATGACAGATTCCAAGTCCAACCAAACGGTTTCACCATTGTTTGCTTGCTTGTACCTGCAGTTACACTAACGATAAAGTGCTGTAGGTTGCCATGTCTGCTATTATCAATACTTTAAAAATGCTTTCAAGTAGAGACAAAACCTTACCCCTCTCTTTATTGAAATATACTTATTTAATGTCATCAGACAGTAGCAGCTCCATTTGTTTGTTTATAGGCAAATATCATATTACATTAATACCATTGTAACTGTGTTTTCTAACAACTTTTTAATGTAACATTGCCTCAATAATGGTGATGATTTTGTTTGAGTTTTCCAGAGTAAAAGTTTTTAAAAACTTTAGTTCATGTAGATCTTTTTTTTTTTTTTTATGTTTTATTAACATGCATCTGAAATATCACATATTGGTCTTAAAGGCATATTAATCAGCGCTTTACCGGTAGTAGATCAAGGTCAGCACTGACACACTGGACAAATGTACAAATGTGCTGGTGTTGAGGTGAAATCGCCATAATAAAAATAATACACTTTGACTCAACCAGTACATAAGGTAAATGAAGTTTGTCACTTAACTAGATGCTGCTGCTCAGCTTCATTACACTCCAAAGCTCCTGCTGCATCCAGTGCTATCTGAAGACACCCTCCATCCACAGTTTAGCATTTGCTTCAACCAGTAGTTGGAGTGTTTGTACTGATTTATAGCCATTTTAGCATTGTGGTGTGAAGACATTTTGCAAAACAATGGTTCTGTGGACATTCATTCTTTTATACATATATATATATATATATATATATATATATAAGGGGAAAAATCTGTTTGTGTGAACAGGACACAAAGCAGCATCTAAGTGGAACTTTTAACATTGGAGTAGTTGCACTGAACCCAACCCCTCACACAGTCCAAAAAAATAAAAAAAAAAAGGGCTGAAATCCTCAGCTTTATTACACGTATGTGGCTGCACCATCATTTTGACTGTATAGCCCTAAATTTTACTTGATATAAGATGATTAGTAATTATGAGATCACATGAGGTGAGGACAGAAAATAGATGGAATTGAGATCACCTTTAGCCGTCAAAATATTACACGATTCTGCAAAATTGCATTCAATTTTATGTCTAGTCAGATATAAATTGGCTGGCACATGAATTTGAAATGCTGATAGGTGTGTTACGGCAGGAATATTAGAGTTCCTTCATTCGGAATTCTACTGAAGTACACTTGAATTTACGCAGTCTGAAGTCTGTGGCTTTTTACCAATTGAAGAAAATATAAGAATCTGTAATAACAAGAGTTTTCATTCTTCTTAACAGCATTGAAGTGAAAAACTATGGTGTAGTAAATTCAAATGTAAAGATTTGCTGCTCAGGGCTTTGGCTCAGCTCATAATCCAAACATGTACATATAGGTATTGAATATGCAATATCATTTGTCTGTTGATATTAATTCATTTTGGTGTGGGTATGCTCAGATTAGGAACATTATTTAGAGACCAGGGCTGATTTTTTTTGTGTCTCTGCATCTGTTTGTGTGACACATACGCGTGACTGTTTTCTGCTGTGGCTGACACTCAGGCAATATCATTACATGACAACTGCCAATGTGTCCACTTGGGCTGATTCATTGGCCCTGAGTCCGGGGGCTTGCCCAGGAAAGAAGGCTCTCCATCAAGCTGGAAGTGAGCAGACGCTGGCCTGGAGCTGACAGCTTTCCAATATGCAAACTTTCTTGTGTTTATTTATTTGCTTCTTAATGACCTCAGGTTCAAGCCAAGGGGGCATTTTTTTTACTTTGTGAAAAAAGAAAAGAACACAGTCATTCTTCCTGTTGATCATTTGTCACTGGCACATCAAAGTCAAGGACTGGAGTAACTTTGAACAGAAAGTTTGCTCTGCTCTTGAGATGAATGCCTTTGAAAGTTTACCCTTTAATACCAATAAGTGCTTATGTCATTCTTGCACCCACTGCCACACACACACACATATACACTTTGGTTACCTCTGCCCACACACCGTCTCCTCTTCCTCCCTTTTCCACACAGCTATACCTCTCTCCCCCACCCTTCCTGCTTTAATCAGAGTAATGCCAACCCATCACAGCACTACCGGCTAGGTTAGACAAAAAGAAAGGTAATGAGATTACACACAGACTATCGCACTGCATGCAGTTAAGTTAGCCGAGGTGGAAGGGGGCAACCTCCCCACTCTGTCTTTGTAAGCTTTTGGAAGGGCATTCAAATGAGTTGGCTGTGCACAAAAATGTAGCTAGAGCTCTGTCAAATCACACCACTCTCTGAAAGCGGATGCTAGTTACCTGTGGCAGTTTTTTGACACGTCTCAATTGAAAAGAGGATCGGGCCCACTGGTACTTTGATGTATCGCTATAACTTCCTCCAGCCCATCTTCAAGTGACTCTCCAAGTTGCATTGTCTCCGTCTCTCTCTGCATCAGAGTCTTTGGCTCTTTCCTGCATGTTAATGAACTTAGCAATAATCCGTGTTGTTTTTTTTGGCAGGGTTTGGCTCAGGACAGACAGCTCACTGCTTCTTTTTGCGAATCTTTCACAATGGGCTTGCATGCATAGCTGTTTTTTTATGCTAGTGCATCTGTGTGTGTGTGTGCAACAGAGGTAGCAGTGGGTGGGATGCCGGTGGGTCAGAAACAAAAAAAGAAAAAACTGCAATCCTTGTTTTAGTCCTGAACAATGAGACTCATTAAACCACTCTGCATATTCTGCCAAACATCACTGTCTCCATGTCTTATTGGAGAGGAAAGTTGCTGCCATTAGACCCATAATAATCAAACCCCAGCTGTTGGATCTGGCTTTTTTGTAATTCATCAGCACCTGAACTGTGTTTGATCTACCTGGTTATATATGTGAGTATGGACATGGATGCATACATTTGTAACCATGCTTTTGGGACCCATGCAGCAGGAAGGCATAAGTAGACCTGTTTCTCATGTATCATAAGTAATGCAAACATATTTTAGATTATGGGAGCGTATATGTGTGTGTAGGTCCATGCCTGACTAATGTATTGCATCGAGCAGGGGATCCTAATCTTGCGGGGGGTCAGACTATAGTAGGATTAGCGGGTGCCAAGAGATTCAGGTGCAGGAGCTCCTATTCTGCATGCTGAGCAGAAATATCAGATCAGTGTGTGTATATGCAAGTGAGCTTCTCCACTGTTCCCAGGGGACAGAGTAAAACTTCAAAGGCATCCAGATTATCTTTCATTAATGCAAATCAGTACGTTTGGAATGAACTGAAATATATGAATGCAGCCACAGAGATTGTTGTGAAGTGGATAGTTTGATTTTTTAGCAAATGGAGTTCTCTCTCTTTGCTCCTCCCACTTCCCCTTTTTTTCTCCCTTTTTTGCTTTTTCTTTTTTTAATGCACATTTTCTTGCACTAGCTCACTGATGATTATCCTCTAATACCTAAAGTGTCAACATCATGGATGAGCTCAGCTTGCCTGGGGCTTGAGCAATCTGCATCCAAGAGTCACAGATGACCACCGCAGATCCCTGCAGGTGATCCATCACCATGGTAACTGGACGACAGGGACCAACTAGTAATGCAACAATTGATCAATGTGCAAACTGTAATTAAAAGCATTGCACTAATAAGCACCTTGGGAGCAATAGACACTGCACATGCAGGGGCTAAAGCGCAGATTTTTTTCAAAGCGTGAAAAAGCGGGCTGAAAGATGGAGAGATGATGAAGGAGAGGAGGAATAAGCGAGGGATAAGAGGGATGGAGATGGATATGGGAGGTATTAAACATGAGTAGAGTAAGGGAGAGGGAGCAAAGGATGCTGGAGGGCTGGAATGAGTAGGCCTGGGTGAGAAGATCAAAGCTCAAGTGTTACGATGGGCAGATTGAAAAGCATGGGGTCGGCGAAGGCAGAGGAGGGTGCTGTTGGCTGAATATCTAACAAGCAGAAAAAAGCGGGAAGGAGAGGAGGCCAGGGACGAGGTTGACACGAATTGGCTGCAAAGGGAAAATATCATCTTTGAATTATAAAACATTGTAGGGGCCTGTTTCAGGAGCCAGATGTGTGTACCTTTGCAAATTTAAAACGGTTTACAATCCAGTCATGACTGCAAAGGCGGAGTGATGGATGGAATGAATAATAATAGAAATGCGGCCCTTTGTCTCCTAATCTCTCTCCATATCTTATTAGACTGCACCCGCATACACATCCTAATTAAAACCCATCTTAAGTCTCAGCAACACTGAATCACTAATGCATGCTCCCCAACATGTTTGGATGGGGGTGAATGCAGACACACACTCCTCACACACGAGTGATAAACCTTGGATGGGATATTCCTCCAAATCCCTTCGTAAACAATTAGGCAAGTTATAGAGTGTTTAATGAGATAAAAGCAGATAAAACCTTGTCTTTTGTTTGTCCGTCCACTGGGACCATGAGCTAGGAGTTAGTTTGTGTTATCAGGCTGTGTCCCCTGAGGTGGTTGCACGGCTGGAGAGCTCCAGGCATTAACACACACCGCTCCGTCTCTGGGTGTGTGGGTCTATTTGTGGGTGTGTGGGTGTGTTCCATCTTCAGTGTGGTGCTCCAGGTAATACTCGACCAAATACCAAGTTTATTCAATTTGTCTTCTTTATTTGGCTCAGCTGCTCCCCTTCCCCTGGCCTCTTCCCCTTAGTCTTGAATACATGTAAGATATCCTCTCGGAGGCTTGCACACCTTCAGACAACAGCGCAGCAGAGGCACGTTTCAATTGCCCGGGAGGCGGCAAATTAAACAAGGCTGTGAAGGAGAAATTCCTCCTTCTCCCTTTTCATTTGAATTTGTGATTGCTTGCTGTGGTGTTGCTGTCTGCTGCCACACATTGGGAAGCATGAAATGAGGAGAGCTTTAGTGTTTATTGAGGCTCATGCGGTGTTGAGCGGACAGGATACAGTGAAATCTCATTTTCATTCATACCATCCACGATTCTTTCAAACTGATGCGCCAGGAGCTCAGCAACAATGGACAGAGAATCGCCTAAAAACTGTTTAGGAAATTACTGCCCCTATTACTAAAACTCTCTCTCACACCTTCAGCACCCTGGCTGACTGTCATTCTCGTATCTTTACCTCCCTCATCAATTCCCTGCTCATAGTCCATGCCTTCTAGTTATCGCACTTCATCCACTAATCGTGAAAAGGAGCCTGTTCTGTCAACAACCCTGCAAATCTAAAGATCTTATCTGCCCTCAACACATGTCTGCAAATATTTTGTTCCCATAAATGATTCATGCAGTTTTTTTTGAATCCGATGGCGCAATGCATATCCGTGTTTACTTGTTCTACCCGCTTTAAATGTGATGGGGCTTTTTATATAAGACTGCAATTACCAGGGTGCAGAATAGCCAGGGAGGAAAAGCAGAAATGTCACCACACTCGACTGAGCTAAACTGGCTAAACGATGACAAGCACTCTCCCTGTCAGATAAACAGACTAACAGGCATCAGGGTTTAACGTACACTTCACGATCCTCATTAGGATCGGCTAATGCGGATGTTCAGCTCAGCAAATTGGCAAGACATCAAAGACTCTTGTGATATAGGATGTAGGCAAGGATAGCAGTGCATTAGATCATAAACTCTCATGACCATATAATATGACAGATTTGGTTTCACTTTTTTTTCTTGACATCAAAGGCCTCATGTGTGAGGGTCATATTTTTCTCCATAATTGTCTGAGATAAAAGATAAGATAGAAGCTCTTTCATTTTTATTGACACTTCTCTGTAAGTCACTTTAAAAATGTTCTTTTAAGTTTATGTGTAGGTGCTCTTTTTTACTACCAATAATGGCTTTTTTTTGTTTTTTTAAAGCTACTCATATTATATTCTCTCTGAACCCGTCCTAAGTAATGAACTGGAAATATACTGTATTTAAGTAGTGTTTTCTTGGATTTGTGCTTGACTTGACCTTGTATCTAGTGATATCATCTTACTTTTACTACATTCTAATTGTGCACCAGTACTTTCTCCTCCTTTTTCAAACAGGGTATCATAATTGTATACAGTTGTGTATTATAATGAGATGCATCCACTCATTGTCAGCCCGCTGGTAAATAAGATGGTTGGGTTATTAGTGACTCTAAATCGCCCACAGATGTGAATGTGATAGTGAATGGTTGTTTTTTCTCTATATGTCAGCCTTGTGAGGAACTGGCAATGCCTTTGCCTAGTGGTATCTGGGCTTCATGCACCCCGTAACCCTACAGATGATTAAGAAAATGAATTAATGAATGAAATTCTCAGCAACGCATAACTGAGGCGCTCCTGACACAAGGGTAGTGGACACCTCATTTAGCTTTAAACATTTATTTTCCTGTGTTGTGTTGGGAGTTAGCTGACTGCATTTCTGAGCTAACGGTATCTAAGGTTGCACACAGTTGCAGATGAGCTTTTGAGCAAGCACAAG
This sequence comes from Apogon hyalosoma, assembly GCA_037367295.1. Lineage (NCBI taxonomy): Eukaryota > Metazoa > Chordata > Actinopteri > Kurtiformes > Apogonidae > Apogon > Apogon hyalosoma. The sequence continues at coordinate 29,845,217 of JAPQRP010000002.1, forward strand.
AATTTTCACAATAAAACCAACCTGAGTGCTCTAAAATGTAGCATGGATACAAGGCAATGGACACAGTCATTAGCTAACGTTTGCTAACATGAGCAAATGATCATCTCCCAGCAAAAACCACCGTCCCACGCAAATTTCATCAGTACACAAATCAACGCAAATTTTGTCATTCTCTGGGAAGAAAGGGTAGATGGAAATGACATTGGTGGTCAAAGGTCAAGGTTGCTGTGACCTCATGTCTGTCCATTGTTATGTGCAGGATGTCTCAGGAATACATTTCTTGAAGGCTGTTTCAAATGGCCACTTGGACCCAAAGATAGATGGGAGTAATGTTGGACTATCAAAGGTTAGTTTCACTGTTTGATTGATGTTTCATCAATGTTTATCTTCCGGGAGAAATAAGTGCCAATTTTGACTCACTATGGAGCAACACATTCGCACATTGGTACTTGCTCTGAGCTTTGTATAGTACATTCTCTGTATTGGCCATTTTTGGCAAAATATCCAATTCAAGGATGAGTCGTGGCTGTGTCTGGAGAACAATCTACTGATGCACTGGAGTTGCCAAAGGCATATAGCGCATCATTTCAGGCAAAGGAGATGCGCTATTTTCATGAATGTGGTCATGCTGACCTGACCTGACCCATGATGCATTTCGAATAGTTCGTTTGGACCTACTGTCTATGGTTTGGACACGAGTTGGCGTTCTCACCAGAGGGACCACACCAGAGTTCGACATTTGGTGCGGAGTCAAGCGGACAGAGACCACCTCTTTTTGGAGGTCTTAGTCCGCTTGATTTAGTGCAGATCCAAGTGCGATTGACGCTTTCACACCAGGGAAAATGAACCGAACGTAGAGCTTTTGGTTCGAATGGAACGTTTGGTGCGCACCAAGTGCTGATGGTGTGAAAGCACCCTTAGTTGACACTTCTGATTGAATTTGTGGTTTGAGAATAGTAGTGATGTGTCATTCGTGAATGAGCCGGTACATAGAGCTGGCACTTCAAACTGAACGATGAGTGCTGGCTCCCGTTAGCGAATTGTTAATTTACTTTTGCAAGACAGAATGATATCACTGTATCCACAGAATGAGTGTCACATGCATGCTGTACAACCAATCCTGTGAGGATAATCAAGGATCATACCACCAAGCAGGGGAGGGGCGGGGTACGTGCAGTGGTTTGCTCAAAGCTGTGTATGCAAATTAAACATTCCAGAGGAGTAGAAAGGTGAGAAGAGTACGGTGCAAGAATGAAAAGAAGCAGTGTCTGGATGCATTTTAATTTTGTTGATAATACAAAGGCAGAATGTAGACTTTACAAAAATAAACTATCATATCAAGCAGGGTCCACAAATAACCTTCACAGGCACATGAGAGCGCTACACCCAACAGTTCAGATTGATGAAAAATGGCAAGCTAGCATGCCTGCTTCCTCCAGTGCCTCCACTTCTAATTGTTGTTGCTGCTACTACTGCTATTGCTCCTGCTGCTGCTACAGTGTCTACTGCTCCTGTATCAGGTGTACGGCAACCAACAACAACACAGGCATCAATAAGCTAACTTATGTCCAAGGCAATGACTCCAGCAAGACGGAGTATAGTTGATGAAGAGTTGGCTAAAATGATAGCAACTGACCTTCAGCCATTTTCAATTGTTGAGGACATGGGATTTAAGAGTTTCATACAGGTTCTCAATCCATCATATGTTCCTCCAAGCAGGAAAACGCTCCTTGAAACAATAATCCGAAGACTCTATGAAAGAGAACGTGCTTCACTTCTAGAAAGAATTAAAGAAGCCACTGCAGTTTGTCTGACAACAGACTGACGGACACCTAGAGCAACCACCTCCTTCATGTCTGTTATGTGCCACATTATTGAAAATTCTAAGACAATGTCCTGTCTTCTGGACTGTTTTGAGTTTACAGACAGACACACCTCAGAGAACCTGGCAGAGGAACTCCTGAGAGTGGCAAAGGAGTGGCAAATTGAAAATAAAGTGGTTTGCTGTGTTAGTGACAACACAGCCAACATAACCAAAGCCATTCAAAATTTGAAGTATGAACTCCATCCATGCCTTGCGCACACTATCAACCTAATGGGAAGAGATGCACTGAAGGTCATGAAGCCCGCTCTAGATAAAGTGAAGATGATTGTGGGATTTTTCCATAGGAGCACAGTGGCCACAGAGAAGCTGAAGTGTACCCAGTGCCAAATGGATATGCCTGAACTGAAACTCAAGTAAGACTGTGTAACAAGATGCGATTCAACCTTTTATATGGTAAAACAGGTTCTGGAGTCCAGGGATTCAATCCTCTCTACCCTGGCCATCATCAATGCACCAGTTGAGGCTCTGAGCTGGGAAGAATGGGAGATAGTGCAGGAGACATGCATGGTTTTGGAACCATTTGAGCAGGTCACTGAGGAAATTGTACAGTGGACAGTCCTTATTATATTCTATAGTATTGTTGAATTCTGTGGTAAGGATAATTTTTGACGTTTGTCAGTATTATTGAACAAAAAATCCGTTAACCACAGAAAAAATAAGCAAAATATAGTTTTCTGATTTCCTCTTTTCTCTTTTTATCAGCTGTGTGATAGCCTCCAAAATGCTACTCCTGTGCAGGGGTCTGTAGAAATGAACAGCTCAACTGTAGACACAGACAACCAAGCGGGAAGTGAATGAGATGGTGACAGCTCTTTACACATCTGTGGACAGAAAATTCCATAGATTTGAATATAACACTGTGCTGTCAGAAACCACTGTACTGGACCCAAGGTTCAATAAGCTGGCCTTTGATGACAACCAAGCAGTTGATGAGGCACTTCAGAGAGTAGCAGCAGCAGCAAGATGCACCCACAGCAGCCAGCCAGCTCAACCACTAGGAGACCAAGAGGGAGCAAGAACACCCGAGATGGAGCCACATACATCTGCGGTTTGGAGTCTTTTTGATGCAAGAGTATCAGAAGACACTGCCAGAAGGAATCCCTCAGCTGATGCTATGCTAGAGGTAAGATCTTATCTTGAGGAGCTGCTTGTTCAAAGAAATGCAGACCCGTTGACCTGGTGGAAGTCCAAGGCTTCAGTCTACCTCAGGTGATGGCACGGCGACTGCATTGTTGCAACATCAGTGCCCTCTGAGAGAATCTTCTCGAAAACAGGACAAATGATAACAGAGAGGAGAAACCGGATCAGTTCCACAAAGCTGATGCCAATCTGCCCTGAATATCTGAAATTAAAAGTTATTGCCAGAGAGGTGATGTTGGTCAGAGACATCTACAACACTTGAATGCTGTTGTTTTGCACTATATTTCTTGTGTTACTTAATTTTGTTTATTTTTATATTTTTACATGGTAATTTTGGTTCATAGAGATATCACGAACTGTGAGATGCTGTTTTTTTGTGCATACTAATTTATTATTTTTTGTGTTAATTATTTTAAATTATTTTAATTATTTTTATTATATTTATTCATTTTGTTTCGTAAAAGATGTCTAGACCTGTTGGATGCTGCTGTTTTGCACAATATTATTTATTTCTTTATTGTGTTATTTATTTTGGCATTGTTGAATGTTGCTGTTTTGTGCACTGAATATATTTCGTATTTCTGATTATTTCTACTATGTGTTTATTATTACAATAAGGCCCTATTTTTAGGGGTGTGTGTTTAAATTAAAATTGAAAATGGCAAAAGCTGTTCTTAAAGGTCTGTTTGCTTTGTATGACAAGAGTAGTTTAACAAGCAAGTTGGGTTCATTGGGTGGTTTCAGAGCGTTAAGTGTGTAAACGCAGTAAAACAACTGGCTACAGCAATTTAATTTTGGAACATGTAATTTTACTTCAGTACAATGAATTTATCAAGTTATTAAGTTATATGTAGACACATATCAGAAGTCAAAACAGCACATGAAAAGGAAGAGCTGTTTAAGAGCCAAATGTACCGGATCACTGAGAAGAGCCAAAGTTCCCATCACTAGAGAACAGAACGGGTGAGTTGTCATATTAATATGATGTGCGGTTCAGTTAGTTTAGCCAGAAGAATATCGATACTGCTATATACAGAACAAAACATAACCATAACCTGTACTGTTATACCTCACTCAAACCCATTGGTATTGTCCACATTGCACATTATAAATTGTATATTTTGCAAAATTTGATAGTCCATTATAACTCTATATTACTTGTTCATTTATTTTATTTTATTTTTTACAGCATGCTTCTTACCTACTCCATGTTCTATGTATGCACCAAACCACTGAAGCAAATTCCTAGTAATGTGAACCTTGTTGATGTACACGGCAATAAACATGATTCTGATAAATAAATGTATTATTATTATTATTATTATTGTTATTTTTTAGTAGTAGTAGTAGTAAGGCAAGGCAAATTTATTTGTATAGCACCATTTATACACAAGGCAATTCGAAGTGCTTTACAAAGGCATAGAAAGACATAAAATTACATAGGACAGTAGCAGAATAAAACATTAAACAAAGGGAAAGCACAGAAAAGATGCTCCACTCTGGCGGAAACCACTGCCCCTGGGGTTATCTGCCTCGTCATGACAGCTATTCGCTACTTGAACCCCTGGGGACTCAAAAGGATCCCAGAAGCTCCACCGGTTGTGAACAAGTTCTCTGTGAACAGTGGGTTTAGTAGTAGTAGTAGTAGCAGTAGTAGTAATTTTAGTATTAGTAGTAATATTAGTAGTAGTAGTAATTTTAGTATTAGTAGTAGTAATAGTAATATTAGTAGTAGTAGTAATTTTAGTAGTAGTAGTAGTAGTAGTAATATTTGTAGTAGTAGTAATTTTAGTATTAGTAGTAGTAGTAATATTATTATTAGTAGTGGTTGTAGTAGTTGCAGTAATAGTATAAACAAAATTCAAAGGTCTGAGTTTTACTGATGCTTTTTCACTTTTACTTGAATAAAGTAATTGAATCAGTATCTGTATTAATACACTCCTGATCAAAATTTTAAGACCAGTGAAAAAATTGCAAGAATTTACATTTTGCACTGTTGGATCTTGAGAAGGTTCTAAGCAGAGTTTCAAAATGCAAAAAAAGCAGTGATGGCGTGTTGCCAGAGGCCTTTGCTTATGCAGCTCAACAATCCAACCATGTTCAAAGAGAGAAAGCTTTTTTGCAGCAGGAGATCATGACAGTGTGAATACCTGACAGAAAATGACATTAAATCCACATTTTTGCACAGATGTTGGCTTTTTAAGGCTGTGGTCTTAAACTTTTGATTGGCTGATGAACAGCCTATTTCAGTTTGTTTTCAATAAATTGCTTACTCA
>JAPQRP010000002.1:29850617-29871416 GCA_037367295.1 Apogon hyalosoma
CTCCCATTTCTTCTTTTTGCATTTTGAATCTCTACCACCCCTCGTTTTCTTTAATTTCTTGTTCATTTTAATGCCTGATACAGCTAAAGGTACGTTTATTTGGACAAATATAATGACAACAACAAAAACAGCTCATAAGAATTTAATTTCAGAGCTGAAATCTATCCATTTTCCATGTTTTCTTGATAATAACCAAAATCACTTCGGTTCTTACATCAATATCTATGCCATTGTACTGACAAAAACAATGCTTTTATTCATTCCATGTTTGCTTTTCTGTCTCAGTAACATGATACACACAGGAGTTAGTACTTGATGGGATAACCATTGTTTTTGATAACTTTTGATGGTCTAATCATTTTTTCTGCGACTGTAGAACCTTCTTAAGATCCAACAGTGCAAAATGTAAATTCATGGAATTTTTCAAGTGGTCTAAAAATTTTGATCCAGTTTGTACTTCAACTAAGAAGGTGTGTACTTGATGTCACCTCTGTCCTCTTGTCAGTTTCACATCTCCGTTGTTTTTCCACTTCCTGTCGTGGAGCTGCAGCTGTCTTTTACCCTCCTCATTTAACTTTAGCCTCTCTGCTCCCCTCTGTTCTAATTTGCGCCTCAGCTAATGACACATTCATCTTCGGTCACCTTCAACACGCTGCCTCTCAAAGCAGCTCTTGACAAATGCTCTCACTTTCTAGAGGCCGCCAGTGTCAAAACATCAGAGGGTAGAGTGGCAGTGTAAATACCAACAACTGATGCTTCCTTCAGGATAATCACTGCTGTTGCTGGCCTGCTCCTGGCACTCAGCGCCCCGCTCGACTTCTTACTTTGATTTGCGTGCAGGCGGAAGGGGGGAGGTTCTATCTGTGTGTGTGCAAGCTTGCATCTATGTGTGATTAATCTATACTGAGCGAAGGTAGGGTGCAATCAGTGCTCCATTTGTGAATAGTAAAGGGCTCTATGACCATGAAGGGGAAATAGGAAATGGGAGATGGCGTGTCCGGTGTTTTGGCAGGGTAATGGAGCCTAAGAAGTCATTTAGGACCAGCTCTGCCCTGTCACATGCCTGTCACACTGCTAGCTCGGCAGTGTCAGATCCGATGTGCGTCTGGTTGAGTGCTGCGCTCCACGCTGGCATCTCCCATAGTCCGATGTCAGTCAAAGAGAACACGCGTTACAATCAAAAATGCACACGCGCAGACACACACGGCTACATTGCATCATGGAAGGGGGAACAGAGCGGCGGCGGCCCCGTCAAGCCGTCAAATCTGTCCCCGCCAGATAAACATCCTCTCGACACTGTGACATTTTCCCCAACACAAGCTGAGCGTGAGGCTGCATCCCTGTGCATGTGCGCATTTGTGCATGTGTTTATATGCGCATGTGTGCCTGAGTGTTTTATTTATGCATGCAGAAATAACAGGCCTTTTATATAAAGAACGAAATTAATGTATGACCCTGCTGTACAGGGTAATAAATCACCCTTCGTGAAGGATGAGCGTTTTTTTTTTCAACTCCCCTCCCCAAAATGTTACCATTAGCATTTTGTTGTGTTGTGTCGAGATAAATGATCGTAAGATTTATGCAAAGAGAATTAGATGATGCCAAGTGTTTCTGGCACGGTCACAGGAGTCATGTCAAACTCTCCTGTTTTTGATCAATGGGAAAAGAGCAGCAAGTTGATTTCATTTGACTTGACATGTACTTTTAACTCCCTGTCAAGAGGAATTTAAGTATTTGATATTTGTCTTTTTTATGCAATGTGAACTGCAATATTTGTCTTGCTCGAGCACTTTGGACTTGGAATTACACAATCTAATTTTTACAGCACTGAACAATTTTCTTCTGTCCTCAGAATGAAAAAAGTCAAGTCAAAAGTCAATATAATTTATAAAGGAAGCATAATGGGCTTATTTCCATTTCAGTAAACATACGCTCAATAATTTGTTAGCAATTAATGCTTTCCCATTTTCTATTTTACCCAGACCTTCACCACTTCATAGATCTTTAGCACAGTAGTGTATCTCTCAGTTAGACCACCACCAGGTTTCATTTTTACTCTCCAAAGTCCTTCCACTTCCCCATGCTCCATTTGTCCTCCCCTTCCTCCTCCCCTTCCACACCCTGCGCGAGGTTGAATTAATGTTTGACTGTGGGAGACTTGTAGATGGCAAATGTTCACATTCATTATGCATGACTTCCATGTTGCCGTTAATTTCTCGGAGCCAGCCAAGTCGAGGAAATGATTTTGTACATTATGTTTGTTTAATGAAATTGTCACACTAATGGAAGTGAGTCTGAATAAGATGGAGTTGACTGTTTCTGTTTGTCGTTTTTATGACCACTTTTTTTTTTTTTTTTTTTTTTTTATCACAGCCAGTTTTCACATCATCACCCTCACCCGGTATTTATGGACCAACGCAACACCCCATGGAGTTCACTGAAGTAGCAGGAAAAAATCTATCGCATCTCTGAAAACTCCTTCATACGCACGACTGACGGTGGTTTCTTCAATTTCTGATTCACATTTATCAGTATTAAATAGATTCGTTTGAGATCGGATCACATCTATTTGTATTTTTGCACATTATGATTGTCCACCGGTGGACTGTGGGCCTGTCTACACCTTCCACATATACTCACATTTACTCAAGGTCTGCATGAGTGCTGAGGATTTCTCTGGTCAGGTCTGTGAATAATTTAGCTGTCTGTTTGATGTCTCTGGCTGTAGATTTCTCTAAGCAAACATGCTTTATCTCACCCTTCACTGCACCTGAAGCCATACTGGTGGAAATCTGCGAGCCTAATAACAACTAAAACACACTCTCTCCACTGACGCCTTTACACATTCATGCATTAACAGATAAACACAAAACGTGACTTGCTATATTTTGAGGCAGAAGCTTCAGCTACCTGTTAAAGTTCGAAAGACATAACGTTTGGAAATGAACCCATTTACTATAAATTCATATGTGAAAATGACGACAGAGGACATTCTCATTGTTAAGGACGGTGTATTTACATCAAGAACCCTTTCATATGCTTCTTCCGTTTAAGTTTCTTTCAGCGTTAATCCTTTTGTACACAAAGCCTTTTTGTGCAAATACCTAAGAGTACACATGTGAGTGATGTGCGTGTGTGTGTGTGTGTGTGTATGTGTGTTTATTGCAGTGGTGCTGATGCTGCCTCTAACCCAAAATCCATCACTGAGTCCAGCCATGCGATTACAGCCTGCCATGGGAAACGCTGACTACTGCTGCTACTCTATTAGGCAAAGTGCTTGTGTGTGTATGTGTGTGTGTTTGGGAGGAAAAGAGAGAGAAAGAAGGAGGGAGAGAAAAAGAAAGAAAGAGAGAGAGAGAAAGGGTATTATCCCAGACCAGGTGCTAAGTGCTTCTCGCTGCCCTCTTTTCGGTCCAGGACCATTTTCTCCCAGGCCGCACCTACCCTTCGCCACTACAGGACTGTGAATCAGTCCGTCCTGCAGAAAAGTGAGATTAGCGTCTGCTGCAATGCAACGGATTGATTTCTACTCTGCAGTTTTCCATCTTCCTTCACCCTGTCCTTTAGGTGTCTCCTCTTTTAACTCTGTAGATAAATACTTTGCTCCAAAGTCTTTACTCACTGCAGGTTTTTAAACAGATTAGGAGAAAAGTCTGCACAGCCTGTGTCTCCGTGTGCATATATATTACATATAACATGTGCATGTTTATGTGTGCTGGTGTAGGAGGCCAGGCGGGCTGTGAAATAGAGATTGATGTGTCCATTTGGAGACAGGTGTTTAGAGTGTGACTGAAGGCTGCAGCAGCGTCACTCCACCTCGGTCTGCTGCCTCTGTCGGTGCAGCTCCGCCACTGGCCTTGATTACTTGTTCTTATTGGAGTGTGAAATCTGAATATGCTTTTTCATCACTCAAACTTTGGCTTGTGCTGGTGCAAGGAAGCGCGAAGGCAACAGCAAAGTGTTTTGGTTTTATGATGTGTAGTTAGTCTGGGTTTGTGTTCGTGCAGCGTAGCTCTGAGTGTGAACTTTTGCACTTTGAAATGAAAAAAATGTTGCAAATTACATTCACACTTAATATTTACAGGTACTACAGCTAGTATTTCTACTTTCAAGTGTTAAAAAAATGACCCTAAAATTATCATTAAAGTGTTGTTAAAGTTATACCAAAGATACCATTGTGTTGAATTGTAGTGACATGCACTGAATCTATTCATACCGACAGTCCAGCGGATTTATGTGACCACTAGAGGGAGTAGTGAGTCACTCTGCCGGTCTCACATGGTTAGGAAAACTAACACTATGGGGGTCTATGAGCAAAGTGACTAGATGAGATGAGAACTGCTAAGAAACAACTTTTAGAGTCAAAGAAAGTGACAAAAGTTAGAAGCACTATTGTTTTTTGTTTTTTGTTTTTTTTTACCAGTGGACACAGTTCTGAAAGAAAATAATGGAGTTTAATGATAAAACCACAGCGTTTCTTCAGATGGGTGAGTTTGATTAAGAGGGTCATGAATGTATGAAGTTACTATGTTTGATTATGAGACTTATGAAGGTATGAAGTTATTATGTGGTATCATTTTTGCTAAATTGGCTGTTAATCTAGGGTTCAGACAAATCTGTGATAGTTTTCACCTTGTTTGGACTAATCAAACAGATCTTTAATGTAGCTATTGACAATACAAATAGTACAGAAAACTGATGTACTTTGTTGTTTTACTGTGTCTGTTTTCAGTCTAAAAACAGAGCTAAGCTAACAGAGCTGTAATGTAAACTATCAGCTGATCTATGACTATGACTGATGGTCAAAATAACTGGCTTTCAGCTTTTGTCTGAAGGAAAAAAACTGGATGGTACTATAATACAGAAGTGTGTAAACAATGAGTTTTATTATTTACTCAGTGAGTGATACAGTCTGTGGATACACAGTATTGATTCGTTGGTGGTTTTGGTACCCGTAAGTGTGTTCTGGTACACAAACTTCTCCCTGCTGTTGGGAGTTTGGAATATCAATACTACATATAACCCTTTTTGTGGTTGTTTTTTCGTGTTGATTTTATTTGACTTCTCTGCTGACTTCTTGCCACACTGCTCTGCAAGTCCTGTACACCCATTGGTTAAGACCTCTTCTAAATGACCTCATGCAATAAGCTGACAGCCAGACAGCTGAGCGTTTAAATAGCTGGAGTGTGTTATAAAAAGACAGAGAGCACCTGGTAAAAGTCTATTAATCTTCAGGTGCTTGGAGGAGACATTCGTTATCAGAGCTTGGGAATTAAACATGAGCATGAATTCTTCAGAGGCGCAATATAAAAGAGTTGGATAATTTTAGAAGGGATCACTCCACCTGTAATTTTAGCTCCCCTCAAAGGCCTCTCTGTCTCTGCCGTTTAGAACTAATCCTTTTTGGAGTTTGAAAGCTGTGTTCTCCAATATGTATTCACAAAGTGGATTAAAGAGACTCAATAGTTCAGGTTTTGTTTTTCATGTGATTAAGTGAAACCTGTGAGAGTGATTAGATTTATTCCAGCAAAGAGAAGAACGTGAAAGGGTAAAAAACCATGTAAACACTTGCTATTATGCCAACAGCAATTGCAGACAGTGCTGTTTTGACTGTGAAATGACAAATATTTGGCAGTGTGATCGCTGTGGCTGATCTTTAAACAGGTTGCAAAATAAATGACTGTTAATTGCGTTAAATCTGGCTATCATTCAGCTTTTGTATCAGTAAGTGAAACCTTCTGTTTGTGTGTTGTTTTTTTCTGAGATGTGCATAAAAGCTGCAGGTGTGTTTGTGTGTGTGGGGATTTCACTGATGTCTGCAGCGTTTTGTAGTGCCTGTGATATCGTGGCACATGGTGATTGATTATTCTGACCACGCCGCTGACTGCTTTACACCGATTAGCCTTTGACCTCTATAGGTGAGGGATCACATCAACTGCTGAGAGCGTGATGGGTGGGAAACGGGATGGTCCTAATTTAGTGTCCCATTATCACACCCCTCACAGGGCTGGAGGCTGAAGAGAGAGGGAGGGGCAAAAGGGGGTGGGGGACAAAACAGCGATAGAGAAATTAAAAAGAGAGACAGAGCAAGGAGAGAGGGATTAATCAACAAGGAAAGTGAATGAGAGGAAGCAAAGCGAGGAAAATGTCGAGAAGGGCGAGCTGAAATTTCGTCCTAATTCTGATGTTTGTTTTATCTGAGGTGGCAGGTGTGCCGGGTTCACAACCTCACCGTGCTTCTGTAGCCCGTTGTCGCTGGCTGTGTGGCTCGCCCAGAGATAAGACTGTAATGAAGCCGGATGGGAATAAAACAGATCACCAAAGGACGCCTTCGGCCAGGCTTCGGCCGACTGCTGCTTCCATCCCTCCTCCCTCGACTACCCTTTGTCTCACAACATAAATTTGCTCCTTCATCCCCGTCCTGCTGGCTCTGTTTGTTTAGGGACTGTCGATGAAGGAAAATAAGTTGTACTGATTCCCGGTGGGTAGTCTCGCCGCTGGAAGCTGTGTGTTTGTCTTATCACACAGGCAGCCTCAAGCAGGATAGTGTAAGCGGTGGAGCTAAATGTAGACTTTCAAAGTGCACTGATCTGGCATCATTTAAATTTACATTATTTATAGGCCAAGGAAAAACATTTCGGGTCACTAGATGTCATTCACACCGTCACGGCGCATAAGGCTGAATAACAGAGGCCTAATTAGCACCAGTCTAATGAGCAGAGCTGTCATCTTTTAATTTTTTCACGGTTACTGTCACAAGAAATGCTTGTAAAAAAAAAATAAAAAATCCTCTATGCAGTGACTTTAATTTGATATATAAGATGTACAAAGGTAATCTACTTCTTCTTCTTAATGTTCAATCAGCAGAAAACGTGTCACTGGCATTGTCTTCTGCTCCAGAACAAATCCATGGCTTTTTAACTTCACTGACCACAAAGATCAGTTTAAAACAGTCCATTAGTACATGTACTGACCACTTCTGACCTCCGAGCTGAGGACACATGGTTCTACTGAGCCAGGCTGTTTTATAAACCTTCAACTGTTGCCAATTAGATTATGACATCTTTTTTTTTTTCTTTTGGAGCATGGAGGAAGCTCATATTTATCTGATAGACCATGAGCTATTGTGAAGGTGCTGTGTCTGGCATCGTGCTTCCTTGAGACAAGGTCTACAAAGTTTATTCACAGTTTTTAGAAATTTAGATTTTTGATTATCATTAGCCTTTTTTTTTTTTTTTTTTTTTTTAATCTGTCCTGTTCAGCAATTTGGCCTCCAATATAAGTGTACTGTTACCACAAGTTGCTTGACAGTTTTGATCTAAGAGGGTTTTGAACCTTAGATCAATTCCTCCTATTGGTTGAATTTAATTAATTTAATAACAGTACAGATATTACCTGATAGGAGAACAGGACAGGTGTTATACACAAACAAACAATGATAAAGACCCTGAAATGGAAACAAATAACAGGCAAAAAAAGAACAGTAACAACAACAATAAACAGTAACAATAGCAATATTTTTTGATGAATTTCTGAAGTGCGTTTACTTATAATGGATTATATTTTGATGTCTTATAACATGGAAATAGTTACAGATATCAATGTAGTTACTATTGAGCACTGATAGGAAGTCATATATAGCCTTTATTAATTTCATTTCATTTCATTTATTGAGTTCTCCTCCAGTGAAAGTACCACCCACTTCTATTGGGAGACTGACCTATTTCAAGGCCACATGATTCTAACATAGCAGCAGAAACTTAAAACCTCGCAAATTCAAGTTGCAGTTGATTCTTGATAGAACATGCCGGTGAGCTACAGCCATTGGTCCTATTTTTGTTAAATATCACCACTCCATCTGCTAAAGTTGAATGAAATAAATGTAAGATTCAGTAGATTAGGTAAGACTTGGGTGTGCTCATGTACTTGCGTGATGTAGAGGCTGACATGGATTATGGGTCATGGGACTTCAGTGGGGGTTGAGATTGCAGTTTATCACATAACCCAGGATGGGACAGGAGAAGAAGTCAGCAGATGTTGAAATCATAAAAACAGACTGGTTTTCTGTATAAATACATACATCTAATATAAACAATGGACAGTATGAAATACAGCCCAAAAATCTTCTCCTGCTACTGGAATAGGACAGAAAATCCACTCCTAGGCTTTACCTCATATTGTAGCTAAATCAGTATTTAAGCGTACACCTGTCTCCCACAGCTATGATAATCCTATGTACACTGATTTCCATGTGGAGGATTGTTGATATATCTGGAAAAATCCTCGCCCCAAGGGCCTTGATGCCTCTTTTCTGCTCCTCTACAGTGGCAGCAGGGCAAAACATTAGAAGATTAGCTGATTTCTCGTAAATGAAATCAGCTAATGAAGGCAAACTCTGCACAGCTCATTCAAACTCCACAAATGCACACTGGAAAAAAAAAAATCTATATCTTACCAAGTGTATTTTTCTCATTTCTAGTCAAAATATCTCATCACACTTAAAATAAGACATAATCACCAAAAGAGTGACATCAGTGAGTCAGATTTTTTTTTTTTTTTGCTTAATTTAAGATTTTTTTTTTACTTAACTTTAGCAAAAAAAAATCTGCCAAAGAAACAAGTGACAATTATCTTGGTAAGATTTATTGTAATAAGATTTTCAAGATCTGTTGTCTAAAAATAAGTTCTTATATCTCACTGAAAAGTTACTCTTCAGGTGATTATGCCTTATTTTAAATGTGATGAGATATTTTGATGAGAAATGAGAAAAATACACTTGGTAAGATTTTGATTTTTGCAGTGTATACTTATAAATCTTACATATTCAACCTATTAGCCAGCATGGATGAGTTACTCAGGAGTGCCTCTGCATCTTAGAAAAGCTCTACAGCATAATCTAAACATCATAAAAGCATCCTAAAGTATCTACAGCTCCGTGGCAGGTGCTGATGAATACTTGTGGATTTGAGTAATTAAACTTTGGAGTGAACTGATAAATTCTGACTTAACTTTTATAAACAGCACAGAAAACCATAGGCTGTCTGTCAAACTAGGTGCAAATATGCAGTTTGTTGAAAACTACATCTGTCATCACTTTGCAGTGACTGATTCCATGTCAGACTGAACATGATGCTGAAGACCTGCAAGCCAAAGCAACATTTATCCCTTTGAACTTCCTTACGTGTAATTAGATATGGGTTGAGGTGTGTAGGGATGTGTGTGTTTCCATGCTCTCTTTGAGCTGAACAGAGGCTGCTCAGTGTACAAGGTGTGAGCACAGATGCACTGACAGCACTGTGGGTTTGGAAACTGGCTGGTGTGATTGTGCCTGTATGTTGATTTTTTTTTTTTCTTTTTTCTTTTTTTGGGTGTGTGTGGGGGGGGTGGATTTCCCATTAATGCCCTTGTTTCCTCTCACTCCCCTCCTTCTACCATCTCTCCCTTGTCCCTCTATCCCACTTTCTCTCGCCTCCTATTATTCTCATTCTGCACTAGAGGGCCGTCAGCGAACCCTGAATGCATTATGCTGTCTGCTCCATTGTTTGTGCTGTTTCTGTGTGCCTGTGCCCCACTCTCTCCCAATATTTGTTTTCATTAATCACAATGGGTGCCTGCTGCGGGTGTCTTGATGGCTTTTTTGGTTGTCTTTTGTTCCGCAGCGCAGCTTTTGTCTTTAGGCATTGGCTTTCTGTGTTTTGTTTGTACGCCTCTGTGTTTGTGTTGGTATGCGTGTGGAAATGTTTGTGCACATGTGCATATATGCACACGTGCAAGCGTGCAGACAAAGATAGAGGTGGGATGGAATGGAACGGTGTGCACATTTTTCTTTCTTCACACATGGTAATGTATCCCCTCCTCCTTTTCAAGTTTCTCTCTTTCATCTGGGCTCATTACTATGGTTTCCAGAGGAACTAGTGGATTCAGAGGATGACCAATTCCTCTGTTACAAGCTCACAGTTACACACAGAGTTTCAGCTCAGTAGTGTCTTTATCCATACCACAACCGTCAAACATGGTTTTTTGTTAATATTTCAATGCAAAAGATGGATTGTGGAAAAAGTCTGATGAAATATGCAACAACTGTTTCATATCATATATATAAGACAGAACAGCGAGTCCAGTTGAATTTACGTTACAAACTGTGTATCATACAGTAAACAGGTGGTTGACAGCTGATTTTGCCTTAGACATATTTTTTAAAGCACAACATCTCTGAGCCCAAAGTAAACATCTCCTCTGCTCCCGTGCCTCTGTTATTGAGGGGCTGTTTGGTTTGTTTGGTCCAGACGGGTGGTGTTGCCATAAGGTGGATAAATAAATCATCTCTGAAGAAATATTAAAACTTGTCTGTTGTTTTCCTCCCTCCTCCTCGCCTGCTCCCTGGTCCCATGTTGCCACCATTCTCTCTTTTTTCTCTCTCTCATTCATCCTTTCAATTTTTTTCTCATTTTCATGTCTCTCCGTAACTCTGCAAGCCTCTCCTCTCATATGTGTTGTTCTGTTTTTTGTTTTTGTTCTTTGCACGGTTTTGTGTTTTGGTACATATACACAGGGCACAGATACACCAAGGTGCGCACCATTGCTCCATGCCTGAATGTATGGATTTGCCCAGTGTTAAAAATTCAGCCGCTCCGCAGGATCAATTCCAATTAAATATCAAATACAACTTCTATTTTCTCTTCTTCTTGGTTTGCTCTGTGGTCTCACAACAGCGTGTGGTCCAGAATCCCCCCCCATCTTGGTTTGACACTGACAATCTTTTTTTTATATGTCCCTCAATCTATGGTGTTCATACCAGGCTAATCTGAGGAGAGTCACGTAATGCACAACGGCACTGCAGGTATCTATAGATGCTCTCAGCGAGGAACCAAACTGCAAACTGTGGTGAAATGTTGTGCTCTGACATTCCTAGCAAATTTATGCTTTTAAGTGTTGCTAAGCCAGTGGGGAAAATAACTATTATGACATAAGCTGCACAGCGAAAGTCTGTAAATAAAGCTCTGAATGGATTTATGAAAAGTGGATTTGGAAATCTGTCGGCACTTCGACACTCAACTCTTTTCTTTCACTTTTGCACCTGCAAGTTGCATCATTTCAAACTTTGTGAGTGGCTGCTTGTGTGTGTCCATATTAATGTACAAAGTTTCTGTGTCTATATATTTATGTATGAGTGTGTGTGTGTCATTGAACCCATTCTGAGTGTATGTCAGAAGTGGTAACAGTGGACCGGGTAGCATAGACACTGCATTGTGTATCCTACCCTAGGCATTTTATTTTCTAGGATAACAGGGTGTGTACCTGTAGTGTGTGGGTGTCTGTGCTTTCTCCTCCAAGTGTGCCAGTGTGTATCAGCCAGAAGTAGAGCTGATAAGACCACTAGGGATACCTCTATCCTCACACTCTTTTTCAACAAGAGCCCCTCTTCCAAAAATGGATATTGAACACTTAGGCCTTGACCTGATTACATCACCATCATCATACCTGTTGCCATATATTGTACACACTCTAATCTTTTCAGTGCTTAAGTGAAAAGAATGTTCAACTATGAATGTGCTTTAGCGGTTTTAAAATTGTTAAATAGCTATTAAATGTAACAAATTCTAAACCAATAGAACTGACTTTTTAAAAAAAAATATAAATTCCAGTTAAAACATGTATCTGTCTTTGCTGTTCATACAGCCTTTCAGTGGAAATAATGAATAAGCTTATTCACATTAATATTCTATGCAAAAGTACATTTTAACAATGCATGTCTGGAATGTGCATAGTGGTAGCGTTAACTGTTAGTTTTCATTTTGGTGCCCATGTTAACAGATTAGAATGACCACACTGAGTGTGTGAGAGCTGCATGTTGATCATTGTGGAGAAAGAGGTCTTCTACAAAGATAACTAAGTAATAAGTGAGCAAGTTGTAGCAAATATAGATGGTGGAAAAATTGTATGGATTATCAAATTAACATCATATCTGTAATATTTTACATAACTGACCTTATACTGTAGTTTCAAAGTATAGACAACATCTGAATGTTTCACACACACATGCAAAAATACTCTGCTGTACAATCTTCTCTTTGTTTTTTGTCTTTTTCTGTCTTTCTGCTTCTCCCATGTTGAATAAAAATCATGGTGGAGCGCTTCCCTCTTCCTGGAAAAAAGTGTTATAGCAAAATGAAATCTCATTGATAGCACATCAGTGGGAAACTCACTGTAGAAAGTCGTGCTGGCACAATGACAGGAACATGCAGGCCATGTGAACACGTGTGTAAGCAACACACAGCAGCTCATTGAAGCAACACACCATGCCGAGGTGACACAGCCAGTGTGTCCCAGGATATAACTGCAGGACACTGAACACAGTATTCCTCATATGTTTCAACTGTAGCTCAGAAGAGTCTACTTCTTCTTTTCTGTTTTTGTAATCAATGGCATCCAGTTACTTATTGGGTGCTTCTATGAAACTGGTCCCTAAGAACAGGACACGTGGGCTAAAAATTCAAAGAAGCTGTAGACTGAAAGAAACTATTTTTCAGATAAAACACATTTTTCTATTATTTTTATACAAAAAGCTGCATGTAACACTGTAAAAAAGACTCGAAAATTATGTGCAACTATTTTTTTTAATATCTTTTTATTCTCTCACAGGTACATTTTGGGAATCGAAGCAAATATGCAAGGCATAGTGTTTCCCAAAAGTGACCGCTGTTGCAAAATCACTTGTGAGTTATATGCATTTAAATGGGCAGGTTCTGCATGTAATGTGAGTGGACACGATGGGTTACACTCGAAACCTGGAATGAGACTGCTGATTCATGAAAAACCTGCATGTCTGGATTAGAAAAACTACTAGGATTGACAAATTTGACACAGTGTCTTTATTTATAGTGGTATATAAGACAATTTCACACCATGTTTTCCAGATCAAATGCACTGACACCTAGGTAGTTTTTCCTGTCCCAATTTTGGTCCTATTTGTGGCCCCAGTATTTTATTAAAAATTCATTAATTTTGGGGTGGCTCAGAGCAAGAGTATAATTTTTTTGCTTTTATCTGAGATCATCATTTAGGTATATCCTGGAGGGAAATATGTCTAAATTTATCTTTTATTATTGGGTCTAAAAAAACTGGCAAAGTGCCAAATACCAAAACGAACCCAGTTTCATGGAAAGACTCCATTATATTGTGCAAGGGTGAACAATACCTGTGTATTTTCAAGTCAAAAAAGCCCAGAATGGACAAACTAATACTATTTTTAACTATAGTTTGTTGGCCACCTTAGTGAAGGGTAAGGAAATTAGGTGTATTTAACTGGCAGCAATCTACAATGTCACCACTAGATGCCACTAAAGCTAATGCACATAACCTTTCAAATGTATGGGTCGTTATTATGAGGTCACCCATCAAACAGGCATCTCCTTCATTTAACACTGAATTCCCTCCTCTTTGAAAGACATGGTTCAGATAAACCCTCAGTTTACTGCAGTATTGTCTGAAATATCAGTATGTACAGTGGTGTAAATATAGACAATGCAGGCAATGCGGTTTCACGGGGGCCCATGGGGTGGGGAGGGGACCTGCAGAGAGGGCGGGCCCTGCCGGATGGGGAACATGCCTTCATCAGATTCAGATTGCCACCTTGGAAATATGTGCCTGTTTATACCCTTGAAAAGGTGAACTTATCTGCATCATGGCTTTCTTTCTTTTCTACTTTCTTTTGTCTGTTTGTTTGGTAGAATAGTCAAACAATAAATAGAACTGATAGCTAGAATACAGTAAGTGATGTGATTATTTATTATAATATATAAAAAATACAAGCAAAAACTTCTGTGGAATAATCACTTACAATATTTTCTTTGGTTCATTGCTCATGTTAAGATTGCCTGGTAATACAGTCTACAGCACTGTACAAAAGTCTTTAGCTTTCTCATTCTCTTTTCTTCATAATACAAGAAAATGTGTGCATAGTCTTAAAAAAAACCCTAAAAACTGTGAAGTGGACCCCTGTGACCCCTGACCCCATGACAAGAACTAACACAAACAGAAACATCTGACATGTATTAAATGAAATCCAGTATAAAACTTCAGAAAACTGATACAATAAATTTCACATTGTCTGAACAAAAGGCGTAAAGACACGATAAGTGCAAAGGGGGTCAGACTAAATACTATCTCTTTGGTTTATGTAAGTATCTTAATGCAGAACCTAAGAAATGCATAAATGTGATCGTTGTAACTTTAAACCAACAAACCTAATGTTGCTAGCTGTAGTACAGTATATACTGTATGTAGAGTGTCAAGTCTCCATTTAACTCATAAAGACTCAGTGCGACTTGTGTCAGTTCCTAAGTGATTTTTTTTCTCTATATTTAACCTTTCTTAAGTGATTTATTACTATTTATTGCAAAATTATTCTTTGTATTTTGCGTTTTTTTTTTTTTTTTCTCGGTGAAAATCATGTATTTTCCTATATTTCATGTACTGATCATGTAGATGTTCCAAAAAAGCTCAGAGTAAATTCAATAGTTATTATATCAGAAACAGAAAATTGAAGAAAAGTTGACTTTTTAAGCAAAATGTATCACTAACTAAACATAACAACAAGCACGTTCACTACACTGCAAAAATCAAAATCTTGCTAAGTGTATTTTTCTCATTTCCAGTCAAAATATCTCATCACACTTAAAATAAGACAATCACCTAAAGAGTAACTTTTCAGTGAGATATAAATACTTATTTTTACACAATAGATCTGGAAAATCTTATTTCAAGAAATCTTGCCAAGATAATTTTCACTCGTTCCATTGGCAGATTTTTCTTGCTTGAATTAAGCACTAGTTACTAGTTATGGAATAAATGAAGAAAATTGAAAAGATGAAGCGCATAAAAAGAGCATTAACATGTCTGCAGAAATCTAATTTTTATACTGTTGTCTGTTACGCAGTAATTTAATTGGGAGAAACTTCATTCACATCTAACCCTGTAGTCCAGCCAAAGGAAAGACCTATGTCTGCATGCACTGTATGTGGCTGTGTAAAGTAGTGGACATTCATAAGTCCCCCTGATCCCCCTGATTAAAGAAATCCCTCCAAGCTTCTAAAAGCCAGAGAGAGAGAGAGGGGGGGTGCTCATTCATTTGTGCATGTTATATTATGCCTTAGTGGATTGACCTTTGACTTCACTTCTCTCCTTTTCTCTCTCTCGCTTTCTCTCTCTCCTGGCACATCCTCAATACTAAGCCTCAATCATCAGAGCTACAGAGAATTAATGAATTATAAATCCCCTTGGATACATTAACTAGACCCACTTCATATGCCAGGACTCAAATTACATCAATATACGCTTTGTGCATTTGTAAATGCCTATCAATTATTGATGTGATGTCATTACCCAAGCAATATCTGTCATGAATGAGTAATATGTGTCATGCAGTAGTGTTGCCTAATCTTCAGATTGTTTCAAAGAGGCTTGATTTGTGGGATTTAGACCCCACTGGGAGTCCAGATGAGTAGGCACCATCGCAAGTGAACAGATTCCCTAAATTGTGCGGTCCAAATTGATTTGTTAAAGAGACATTCTGCTATTTTTTCATGATAACTGACAAGTCACTGCAAGTGCTGCCGAGCCTGTGAAAGTAGTATTGATGTGTTCTGTTGCTCGGGAGGAGCTTTGTTAAAAGTAACGCAAATTGGCGTCATAAATAGAGACTACGTATTCTAACCACAGGGGCATTGAGCTTTAAAGATGTATGTGGTTCCTGCGCAGGGACAGTGATCCCATCAAGAGGAATAATATTTCACACCCATCTGCTGTGTCGGGCTTAACTCTTGGTTACATTTAGTCAGTGCTTCTGGCATTAGCCGGACTTCACAGTCAGTCTATTGGTCTATATTTGGTCCAAACTGGAAACTGAGGCACTATTAGATAGACTGATGTAAATTCAGGATATGTGGAATTCAGTAATGACTTCAGTGATCCACTTTTCTTTTGAGGCAATTGGGAATTAAAAAGCTAGTCAGTGCAGAATATTTTGTGATGATTTAATATATGAAGTTGCTCATAGCAAGACATGCCCTCACTTCCTCCTAACCTACAGTGGCTGCCTCCTCAGAGACAATGTATTATTACCCCACCTCCCAAAAGGGAGGCAAGGGGTATTGTTTTTGGTTCAGTTTGATTCTTTGTTTTTTGTTTGTTTTGTTGTCACTCACCGGAGTTTGTTTTGTTTGTTGTCTTTTGTTTGTTTGTTTGTTTGTTAACACTCTAGCAGCAAAACTATTGGTTGAATTCATGCCAAATTGGGTTTATAGATTGCCAGTGACCCAGAATAGATCTCATTACATTTTGGGAAAAGTTGGTTGAAGTTAAATTTTTTGTGAATTTTTAAAATCTTTTTTTCCCCATTTACTTATAATGGGGGAAATTTCAAATATCTGTCACAGCAAAAGTATTAATTGAATTCATTCACCATACAGTGAAACTGAAACTAAAGACACTTTACTAATTCCTCTATGTCTCAAGCTGTTGTGCACCTCATTTTTCTTTTCCCTATCTTTGGAAACTTTTATTTGAGGGGCAGAACGTTTGTTGCCCCCACCAGACCTGGGCTTGGATGATGCCCTGGTGTTTGCTCTGCCACTAGATTCACAAGCGTTGCTAAGTAGCATATCAAATACATGACATTTCTGCAAATGAATTGCATACTGTGTGGACAAATGATTGAGCATATTAGAGGGATTTCCCCCTTTTGAAGAAATGGAAGCTTTGCAAGTGTTATAAGTGGCCCTGGTGTCACCGTTTCACATGAAACATAGCCATACTTTGGAGCGTTTCTGCCTCGACGCCATGTTAGCTACATTTTGAACCAAAAGAATGCAGTGTGCGTGTTACATCATCACATATGTGCAATGAAGGCCGAATCGATAAGCAGAATGGTTAAGCAGGCAGGAAAACGATTCCAAGGAATTGAGCTACTGGGAAATGGTTCTTGATTCCCATCCCTAGTAACAGTATGACAGAACAACATGACTAAACATCTGACAAAATACATACATGCTGACACACAACCAGAAACAGTCAAGCAATCCTGCAAGAAAACAAAATGAAATAATACAAAAAACAATTGAACATCAAGAGCTTAGCATTAGCTTAGATCAATGGTCAATATAATTCAATGTTCACACATTTGTTGTTGTTTGAAAACTCTTTAACTAGTTGGTATTTTTATTTCTGGTGGCGAGGTATTTCAGGTCCGATGACCTTTAACAGAGAAAGACGACTATCCACATGTTTTGCACAAATGTCTCCCCTTGTGGTAGCTCCTTTATTGTTACTGTTTAAGATCTAAATATTTCTGGTACCATTCACTTAGAGAAGTTTCAAAAGTTTTCAAACCTTAAAAGATTATGTTCTTAACCTGAATTATGCAACAGTGCCATTTTACTGGCTTTTGATCCAATGTTTTTAAAATTTGTTTATATAGTGACACTATAGATTTCATTGTAGTTTGGGTTCCTGGCCCTAGATAGTTACACTGTAATGCATGAATATGTAACTGAGCAATTTATTCAGACTCTGCTTTACTAGAATCATTGTGCAGTAGTGTGGGGTAATGTATATATGAGCAATAGAATGCCTTTTTCTATTACTGCAGAAAAGAGCACTACAAATCATACACAAAGTTCAGTTTAGACAACATACCACTCGTCTATTTATTAAATCAGGTTTATTGAAACTTACAGAAGTAACTGAACTCCAGACATTAGAAATTATGTTCAAAGCCAAAAACAGAGTTTTACTGGAAAACCTGCAAAAGCTATTTATGTTTACTTCAGATGAAAATCATAGAAGAAGATTTGATTTTAAGTACGAAGTAGCTAGGACTACATTGAAACAAATGTGTATTTCAGTTGTTGGTGTAAAAATATGGAATTCACAACTACAGGATTTAAAAAGCTGTACAGATATTCATTGACTTAAAACAATGTACAAATGCAGAAAGAATTGTAAATATGCACTCGAAACTCAAATTGGATTTCAATGATCAATTGTTTTGAGCCTGTAAATTTGTGTTATGTTTTTGTTTGTTTTATTGCTGGTATAATTAAAGTGTTGTTGGTGTAGGCTGTTGAAAATCAGTTGTAGGTGACGGCTGACCATCTTTTTCTTTTTCTTTTCATTGTTCAATTAAGGGGCAAACAAATATGGAGTTGATTTGAAAATGTGCATTTGTGCACAAATTCTGTTGTCCACTTTCATGAAAGGAACAAATAAATAAATAAATAATTTTGTAAGTGAACAAGATTGTTTTAGTCAAAAAACAAGATTGGTTTTAATGATTTTGGATGCTTTTCAAATACGTCCATCAAATTGTAGTTGTGAGTCCAAGACCATGTGTATAAATATACATATTTGAAATCATTTACTTAATTGTGATCAATAGTTATAACTTCTAATCCACTGTGAAACTCCAATAGCCTGTTCAATACTTCTGCAGCATGTTGTCGCGTTTTTGTTGATATATAAATAAGTGTGCATACATTTGACAGCCAAGTTCCTTACAGCTATCTGATAATGTGGTCCCAGATTGGACCCTTGTGGTACGCCTCTTGTGCAGTTTAATAAAAAAAGATATCACACCGTTTATTCTAACACATTACTGTTGAGTTTCCAGGTACAAACCCCAGCCAAGGGCTTAATGGGAATTTTTATTTTTTTAGTTTGTTTACAAATATTCCATGATCCACAGTATCAAATGCCTTTTTCAGGTCTTAGAAAACGTCTCCAACTGCTTTGCCTTCATCTAATGATTTCTTTAGAATTCCAGTTAGGTACCATCTATTAATTTCAGTTGAATATCTTGGATGAAAACCAGATTGTTTTGGATGAAGAAACGTATCTCTCT
The DNA here is from genome assembly GCA_037367295.1 of Apogon hyalosoma. NCBI lineage: Eukaryota > Metazoa > Chordata > Actinopteri > Kurtiformes > Apogonidae > Apogon > Apogon hyalosoma. The sequence goes on from JAPQRP010000002.1 coordinate 29,869,516, forward strand.
CAAGAACGTTTAGCAGCCGCTCTGCCACTAATTTTTCAATGACTTAAAATGACAGGGACAGCTGAAATAGGTCTGTAAGCACAGGGTTTGTCATGTTCGCCAGAACTGAAACAGGACATGTAATTCCTTGTTTAAATATTGGAGGGAATTCACCAGTATTAACAGATAAAACTGATCAAATGTGTTATAGGTTATATCAAAATATCAGCTTGTCTTTTTAAGAAATTTGGACTGAGCTCAAATATATCTTTGGACAATGAATTCCGTAGTTGGTTAATTATTATTTGTTGAATTTGCCTTGATCGATCTGCTTAAAGAAAAAGGAGCTCGCTGTTTCATCTGCAGGGATCTCTGACAACTGCCTTAAAGGTAGCTGCTAATTCTTCCGCTGATTCAACAAAATAGGTTTTGTCAGAGATGAGCACACTTTTTACATTCAGTTGGGTTGTTCCTTTTCTAACATTAGACTCTGGTTTTGTGAATCTATTAGTGTGTCTCCACAGTGATGAGCTATTACATCAAAACACTGCAAAAAGTAAGCAGTCTATCAGCATATTACAACTGTTACTTAAGTCATATGTTTGTGAAACTGAATTGCACTCTATTCTATACCTCACACCTGAAGTGAGGGACATCATTCTTTTGAATCCTCTTTTGGTGAATATTGCCGTATGGTTTATAAAATGCAGTCTGCAGATGAATCTTTTTTCAGTTTCCTGTCAATTAAGGTCAAAGTATGATCAGACAGGTTGGTAAATTGTAGGTTCTTGTATCAGGTCTTTGATGAACATTAAGTCTATTAGTGTTTTACTTGTTGAACCTAAGTTTTTGCTTGTTGTTTTTGTCAAATCATTTTATGTTAAACTCTCCAAACAGTATTTTTGACAGTGATGATTAAACTGTTTCAATAATTGATCCAAATCTCAATAAAGTCATATTACAAGAAGCTGGATTGGATAAAATTGTATTATTACAATTCAACCACATAATATCCCAAACCAATTTTCAACAATGATGATCAGTACTCCCCCTCCTTGTCCAGTTTTGGGGAATTGGGGGAGGGTGTCAAACCGACATGGCCCGATGAGCCATGTAGCAGTCAAGGTGTGAAATCAAGGTGTGCTGCCAGTCCAAGTGTGTCCTCCACCACCTCGATCATACTGAGATGTTGTTGGGTCTCAGTCTCCGAAAACAAAAATAGAAGATTGGGTTAAACATTTATAGTTTTCCCGGTGGGGCCTGGAGCTGGACCTGGGTTCAGATGTACATCTCCACTCAGAAGAAGTAGGAATAGTAATGGGTTTAAAATACACTGTTTGCTCTTCCATGTTGCTCCTTTGTCTCATCACACCAGTTTATCATTCACCAACAGGAGGAATACACTACAAATTGTCTTTGGCCAAGAATGTTCAGTTAATTGCTGGTTTGTAAAAGTAAAAAAAAAAAAAAAAGCATTTGATGTTCATGAGACTTTGTGCAAATGGAATAAAAAAAAAAGTCAAAAATAAAACAGCCATAACTAATAAAACAGCCCTTGTTTGTGTCCAGAACATTTCCTTGGATTGTTGGATGAATGAATTAAGTTCTCCTTTGAATCAGGGAAACATAGTTAAAACATAAACATGAACAACCACGTCAGGGCAGACACGACTAGCATGACAGGGTTGTACAGTTGTGCTCATAAAGTTACATATCCTAGCAGAATTTGTGATTCTTTGGCCATTTTTCAGAAAATATGAATGATAACACAAAAACTTGTGGCTACCATTTATCATCAAACAAATGTGTTTGCTCATTTTAAATCATACTGACAACAGAAACTATCAAAATGACCCTGATCATAAGTTTACATACCCTAGTTCTTCCTCCTCTGTATTGGCCCCGCCCCTTTAACATCAATG
>JAPQRP010000002.1:29890696-29920345 GCA_037367295.1 Apogon hyalosoma
AAAAAAAAGGGGGGGGGGGCTTTAAAAATACAAGTTTTCCAAGTTGTTCATGACCATTTGATTAAGGATGATAAGCTTTAGTGCTACCAGTAGATGGATTAGTTACAAACAAACATACCATCATAGCTGTTGAGCACAGAATGCAGTTCAGGCTCCAGGTTGAAACACAAATGTATGGATTTTCCATCAGTCCCCAAGAAAACTGCACTGCAGCCACTGGAATCCATCTTCAATTATTGTTCACATGTGTCTCTGAAGTACAATAATATGGCTTTTCATCATGCATACATTTACAGATGAAAATGTGATGGTGATGGAATAGATTCCTGCTCTAAACACTCCATGCGGGACAGCCAGAGGTTTCCATTGTGGACTGATTGGCCACAGGGTTCAAAAGAACTGACCACAGAAACTCAACTACAGGATGCTATCGACTCTGGATCTTTAGTCACCGCACTGGAAATGGCCTGTAGGGGCAAAAGTCCAGCTGGAAAAATAGTCAAGGGCCGGTGATGTACAGCATCTTCTGAGCGCCAGGGGGCTTCGCTGCTGCTGATCATCATAATGGATTTTACAGGGTTTCCTGCATCGACAGAGAACATCTGATTTCTGCTTAAAGGCATGTGTTCAAAGGTTTGTTTACATTGTATGGGGAGTCCAAAGAGCATGTGTGCTGAGGAAACTAACATCCAAAACCAGACACAACAACAGCTAAGATAAAAAGCTTATTACAGATACACATCACCAATTTAGCTTAGGCTGGACACAACACTGGAATCTCTGGTCTGAAAATCCTTCTATTTAAAAAACAAAACATAAAATCCTACTTTATAAAAATTAATTAAAGTGGAAACCTACCATCTACTGAGGAGGAAATGAGAGAATAACTGATCATGGACACATTTGTAAAGATGCCTGAATGCGAGTGTCATAGAAGTGAAGGAAACACTTGAATACACAACATGACTGAGGACATGTCTGCCTTAGCCGTGAACAGCAGACATGACACTTGAGGCCCATTTGTTACTGACCAGCGCTGCAGGACACATTCAAATTTTACATATCATGAAGCCTGCAGCACTTACGCCACTAGCATCCATTAAGTGATTTTTCAGGTATCCTCTGCTGTTCAGGGCAGCAGCAGGTCCATCTCTGAGGTTGGTTGGATATCTGTGTGATCTACTCACCTGGCAGTGAATCCATGCCCCGAACAACGGCGACTGAAAACACTAGACGAGACAGTTTTACTCCAGGATGACAAGCTAAATTATCATTGATTTGAGAGGATTTAAAAGCCTATGTGTGCATACAAACATTATACTAGTCTTCATTACCGGTACTACAAAGTAAAGATAAAACAATTAGTCTTTTAATTAGGAATTGATTAGGAACCCAAGCTTGCTGCTTTGCAAACCTGCTGCCAATTTCAGTTTGTGCACTGCTTTTACTCTTTTATGAACAGCTTTGGACTGTTTTCCATGGAAAATATCACAAATAAAATAAGAAATCAGTTTAAGAATTTATTAGAAGAATTTATTTCTCCATTTTTATATCGTTTTATATTCATTTTTGTATTTTATAATATTTTACAGATCAAGCAATTTCTTGAGAAAGAATGTAAGGGAACTAGTCAATAGTAAATAATTGGTCTTATTCTACCAACTATTTGTGCAACACTGAAAGGAACACTATTCCTGTCCACATATCCTGTAGTGTGGAGCCAGAACAACATGTACCATAGATTTTCTTTTTGTTTTATGTGTATCTTTCTCTATTTAAGCTTAAATGCCAGACTGAGTGAATAATTCATTGGTCTATGAAGTTGAAGTAGATCAAAAGGGTGATAATTTAAGTTTCATTTTGTTGACAGATAAATGCATGATGGTGTGCTTAAGTTTGGTTTATTATCTAGTCTGAGTTCCACGCTGAAGCTTCACTCTCCTAATTATGTGGTGTATTTTCCACCAAGTAACACTCAATACCACCTGACCTGAAGGACACTCACTTTTAAGGATAATACATTTGAAGCTAAAATTGGATTCAGTCATTTACACTGCCTTTTCTAAAGGTCAATAGTCAACAAAAATCACAATATCATGTCATTTCCTTGCCGTTAGTTGCAGTTTCATGGAAACAGCCCTTCCACACCTGCCTTGGCGAGGCACTCTCTGTGAACCTGAGGTCTCAATTCAATTTAGGTGGCGTTTCTGTGTAATTGTTGTTCCGCTGTGTTTTCAGACGACTGTGGGGTTTCATTGCTCTGTTCACTCTCAGTAAAGTCTCTGCCAGCAAAGCGACCTGCAACAACATGGCACGTTTCAACCGGATGCACTCATGTGTTCATTCTGGGTGTCTTTCAGCAAGAAAAGCAGCAATGCCATTTATGTTGGATTTGATGCCATAAAGTCTGGATTTTAAAAGATGACAAAAAATTTGTTGAATTACTATTAACACCACAGTCGGAGTCACTGGAACAAGAGAAGTGTGCCGTTGATGCTTTTACTTTTGCACATGGAGCACAAACATCAGTTTGGTCTATATATTTGTAATGTTCAGCTTTTCCAGGATTTCCATTTTATGCATTTTTATTCCCCACATATCCACACCAGGTTTTCCCCTATATACATTCTTATCAACAATGCTGCAAAAAAAAAAAAAAAAGAAAACTCTCACATATCGTTAATTGATGCCTTAGGGATTATTTAGACCTGTTTTTTTAGGGAAAAAAAATAAATTGGACAAAAATTTGAAGTAACGTGATGTACTAAATTTTATTACAAGTTGTTAGCCACTTGTTAACCACCTTGGCTATTGCTTTACATGTCATAACATAGCCTCCTCCCTCCCTACCCTCTCTGCTTACACTACTGAAGCAAACAATCTGTAATCCATATAGAATGGAAAAAAATGGTGTAGAACCAGGCACATACTGTAGCGGTGTTTTCAGACTGACAGAGAACCGTGCTATGCCGGTTCTCGCACCTAATCTTCAACTGGCCGACGTGTTCACACCAAAAGTCAGTGTTCAGGAACCAACAATTTGGTCAGAAGCGGAAAAATAAACAAACCAAGAAAATATGAGTGTGGAATGGCAGAAAAACCGAGTTGTAATGTTCTGTGTTGCATTAAATAAAAACCATCTTTTGAGAGTTCCGTGTCATCTTTAGTGCTGCTTGCACATTCACTTGCTGACATGCGTTTTTTTTTCTACAACCTATCCCATCCCCATCATGCATCAGTCCTACTACAGCTACAGTAAATGTTGAGGGACAAAACAGTGGCAATATGACATCTCCCTTTTTTTGTATTTTTTTATACTTAAGGCTGAAAATCAATACAAATGGTACTTAAATGAAGTAACTAGTTCAAGATAACTTGAATCTGGTGATTGATAAGTTGCAATTTATCAATTTCTTTCCACAAAACTCACCAGAAGTCACAATTTAAAGAGTTATTTTGCAAAATTTTCCTCTGGGGGAGTATGCCCTTGGACACCCATAATGCTGCTGGGTTACTGACACAGCACCACTGCTACAAAAATTTGTAGGAGAAACACTGCAACACACTGCAAATCAATGTGCTACTGCCAGAGAATGTTATAAGCTCTCACAGAATCACAATTAACACAATGCAGCAGAGGGCTTTTAATTAGAAAATACTAAAAAAACACAGGAGGTAGAGTTAACTAACATCAGCTGGCCAGAGTTTAACGGGTTTTAGTTAATGTTCTTTTAAAATGTTACTTTGATTATGAATAAAATGATTACATAACATTTGAAGGTAGTGTAGTGTGACATGTTATGTGGCTAGTCATACACTGTTAGAATAGTTTGACACTTATTACACTTACACAGATTGGGTACCAAGTCTCTGCAAACCTGGCAGAATGTTTAGCTTCTTTCTACATGCTTTGTAAAAATTGTAGATAGTCTGAGATATTCAATGGATAAAATACGATACAGAGATCCTGTGCATATTTGATAACTAATCAGTATTGACTGATAATCTAAAAATGGATGGGGTTTAGTATGCAAGTGCATCCCCCTGGTCCAACAAAACTCTCCCCCTGCTGCTGGAAACATTCTGGAGTAAACACTGTCCTTAGTTAAATATAGTGTGTTAAGGCTTCAGTGCAACCTTTGTGTTTGGACATCAAATAAAGTGGAATGGAATTCACAGCACTCTGTTGGAAAAATATAAATCTCCCCCAAAAAGCTTCTCTGATACCTGTAGCTCTTTCCGGCTTCCAGGCATCTGCAAGCACAGAGGGAGTCTGGGTCTGATCTGTTCTGATCCAGTCCGATGTTGGCCTGCTGATTGACACAGGAGGTCAAGGACGCCCTGGTTCAACCTCCACCTGTCAGCGCAGGTCAGCGGGGGAGGGGATTATGGGGCGACGCAGGGGACAAGATTAAAAGGGGTTGACACAAACAGAGATCTGGAGCACCAATCTGCCGAGTGGTGGGGGGGCCCCGCTTTTAGAGCAGGTTGTGGGAAGTGATTGGTGTCATGGTGACACAAACAAGCAGCCACATCTTATCTTAAACAACCACAGACATGTGATTGGATCTGACCACTTCCTGTTGGTAACGTCCAGGCCTGTTACGTAGCCAAACAGCCCCGAGTCCTGATGAGTAGAATCACAGAGTAATGCTGATACAAAACTCCTGTCTCTGCTTTAATGTGCTGCAGTTTGAAGACACTATGGTGAGTAATAACTCTGGGCCTCCATGTGGCATTGGAGGCTTTTGAAGACACCACCAGAGGAGCTGAGGCTCAGGAAATTAGTGCCACCTTTGGATTCACTTATTAAAAGCCAAGTTTACACACAGCCTCTCATATTATGTAGTTTTAGTGTGATTCCAGCTGTATTCTTTCATATGCTCCCCTACTTTTAATTTGTGTCTAGTGCTTATAACTCATATCACAAATCTCAATGGTGTCCCGCTCCTTCTCACTGATACAGCTGAAGTCGACTACATTCCAGCTCTTGCTGCTCTAGTAATTGTCTCCTTTGGTATTCATGAAAATAGGCGGAAACATTTTATTTCATCTCCATCGCTGTGACAGCTTCGCGCAGCAAAGAGCACAATCAGTGTCGGATAACACGTGATTAATGCCGGTTGTAACAGGTAAAAGCATTCCAGTGCAACAGCGTTTGCTATAAGGTGATTTGCGGTCCAAATGCTGACATCAGTGGAAAATGTGTACTACACACACTATTTGTCACCTGGGGAAGTTAGTGTTGGAAACTGTTGAAGAGAAGAAACTGCACAGGAGAATAAAGGAACAGAAAGCAGATGGGTTTACAATGCTCTTTGAATACACACATTCACAGAGGGTTACATACTTCACTCATCACCCAAACGCTGTTTCCAGATGGTATATGATTGACCTGTATTAACTGGGAGTCAATCAGACAGACAGAAAATCTGAAGGTGACTTAGGATGCAGTTTCTGTTTAAGTTTTAATTTTCCCTCAACACCATTCATTTGAGAAGCTGATCAGAACCATATAGAGCCAAGTTCTGGCCATACTGATGTTGTCTCTGTTGGTGATCATCATTTTTGTGAGAAACTAGATAAAATTAACTTTACTTCCTTTGCTTAGCCTGAAACAAATTAAGGAGTTGTTATTGATGAAATTTCATTGTGCATATAGCTTTCTTATATACAGTATCCTACTGTATAGTCTGGAATAGAGCTGCAGCTGGTGATTATTTTTGTAATCAATTAATTTATCAATTATTTCCTTCCATTTGATTTGATTAAATGATTATTCGAAAAGGCAAAAAAAAGAGAAAAAGTTCAAATGTGAAACATGTCTGAAAAGGAAAATCAACTTGTCCTTTATTACAGAACCAGCTCAAACAACTACAAAAACACAAAAGGATATAGAAAGAATATCTATAGATATCAACAAAAAATAAGTCCAATGACATCTACAAACAATATGTGCACTGCAGTCTTCAACACCTTTGGATCCAACTTACTAAAAACTTAAGATGGAACTACCAAACAACTGAAAAAAATAGAGAAATATTTTTAATGTTTGCATTAACTCTTCAAAGTTTAAAGGGGTTTGATGGTTCCAATGTGGAAAAGTGAGCATATAGACATTTTCTGCCCTTTTGTCCTCGTCCCTTCTGAGCTGCATTCCATGTTGGTGTTGATCCTAGCGTTATGTACGACACAATTTTAGTGTGAAACAACAGTGGAACCAATGTTTAGCCACAGCGAAATTAAGGAAAGTTTTGATTCAGGAATTGTAAGTGAATAATTTTAACCAATTTGAGTCGATTAATCAATTTAGCTGTAGTCTGTAATAACTCTGTAAAATGTTAGAGAAGTAGCTAGAAAGTGCCAGACGCAGAATTATTTCAATCATTATTACTATTGTTATTAAGTGCCTTTATTATATGGGTGTGATGACTAGTTGATAACTATGAAAACCTTCACCACATTGTCGGTCTACACCCCAACCCCCACCCCCATGCTCTTCATCTCCCTCCCACTGTTTGCCACCATTCAGAAAAGCAAAATGTGAAAAACACGCTTGCCTCCAAACACTGATTTAATTAGCTGATTTAATTAACTGATTACTAAACTTCTATCTCAATGCTACAAACGGCAGCCAGCGTTATTAAACTACAGAGCAATGAGCTGCACTTCCCACTCACTGCTGAAGCCGGACAGATGCCCTACTTACACCACACAAGTACGATCAAATCGCTGTAAATGTGCCTACTGTCACACATGCAAAGTGTACACACACATGTGCACGCGCGCACACACACACACACACTCACGCATACAGAGACACACACACACACCAATGTGTGTCAAGTCTGATGGGACAGATGTTGTAAAAAATAAAAATACATAATACTTAAGTTAGGAAAGTGTCCCAGTGGTGCACATGAGATGTCACTTGTTCTCCTGCTGTGATTAACTCTTAATGTATGTGAGTAAGTATGTCAGTGTATATGTGTGTGTGTGTGTGTGTGTGTGTGTGTGTGTGTGTGTGTGTGTGTGTGTGTGTGTGTGTGTGTGTGCGCGTGTCCGCACATATATGATTGTGCGGTGGAGGTTGATGTTGGTGGTGGGGTGCACTGATTTTATATGTTAAGCACTTTGTGCTACATTTTACTGTATGAAAAGTGCTATATAAATAAAGATTGATTGATTGAACTTACTTTTTCTTATTCTTACATATTCTAATATATATATATAAAAGATTTTATCATAATTCTGCCACTAGATTTCTGAAATATTCTGTGTAGTTCAGACCACAAGGAAACGTTTAAAACCACAAATAAGCGGCTGTGTTTCTATATTAAACTGCTAATCTCCTGTTCTTTTGTTGATCAGAACCACCCTGTCTTATAGCTCACTCACTGCCTACTCGCCCACTGTGCGGACAAAATGGTGGTCTGTCAGGCATCGGGTAAATAATCTTTATACAGTACGTGGGAGGAGAGTCTAGTCTTTTGTCGATAGAGCAATTAAGCTGCAATGCCTGCAAATCAGCAGGTACACCAAAGTAGGAATTGAAAGAAAATCAGAATGGCTCCGGCAATAAGGCGATGGAGCAGAGTTTAAAGAATACAAGGCAACAGTGTATGAGTTCACCCCAGCAAACACTGTATTTTATTCCTCTTGACAGCATCACTTCTGAGGGCAGCTGTGGACGTACCAAGGTGCATCAAGATCATGGAGTTGAGTCGATGTTTGACAGTTTTCACCCTGAATGAGTTAATCTATCAAATGTACAGCTAGTGCATTTACAGCCATCGTAAAGAAAATAAATACTTTAGTGTTGTGTATCGCACCTGTGTGGAAAATAGCTTCTCTACCTGTGATACTAGATGTTATTAGGTTATGTTGTCATGCTGCAGTGTTATGACAGTGCCAGATGAACTTTTGCACACCAATTCCCTTGTTGGTTTTTAAGCTTGCACACAGTCCGTGCCCTTTTTTTATGGGCTTGTAGATTGCTGGGAAACACATCAATCTCCTGTGGGTGCGAGGCTGTACGTCTCCCCCCTCTGAGCTGCGTGACCCCATTGCCCTTCTTCTAGTGTCCACTGGGCTGCTCATGTCTAGTTCCTGAACCTCCGCTGCCCTGGATATTAAAGAGCACTAGGCGATATCCACCCTCGTCTTTCTTTCTTTCTTTCTCTCTCTCTCTCCCTCCACCACCCACCCTCATTCACTCTCCCTCTCTCTGCTTCTTTCTCCTCAATTTATCTATTTCTCTGTTCATTCACCTAGAATAGCACTGGTGATTGCTGTTGTTCTATTCCTGTACAGGGCCAGCCAATATTCACCGGTTACACACCTGCAGTACCTGCAAGACCTGTAAGACAGTTACCAATGGGGAGCTTTTATTAATTGAAATGTATTTATAATTCTCATCAGTAATCATAGTCCCCTTCCTTTGTTCTTGTTCCATCAATCACATCAGAGTATGGCAGGCTGGCCCACAGGTACAGAGGTTGACTAATTAATAAATGAGAGGTTGCTTGTTCATTTCACACAGAACACTGTGCACTTGTAATGAACTCAAATAATGCTGATTCTCTGCCATTTTCTTTTTCACAGGTAGGTGTATTATTTGTAGTTGTGTAGGTATACTAAGTAAGCAAAGTATAATTACTATGGAATACTAAAATATGCTTTGCTTTTCATTCAACTCATTTGCAGCTCTACCGACTTAAGAGGTGATATGTAGTATTGATGTTCCAAAGTATTAACAGCAGGGGGAAGTCACAAACCATAAGACACTCACAGCTTCAAGTGAATTAATGCTACAGCTTCACTCACTGAATAAAGTGTAAATCTCATTATTTACACACATCTGTATCATGGTGTCATCAAGTTTTCACTTATTTTTACTGTCAAAATAACACTGCTGTCTCATAGTTTTAACATACCGCATTGGCTGATAGTTTACATTATAGCTCTGTTAGGTTAGCTCTGATTTTCAATAGAAGATAACCAACCACAAATCACCTCCATTTTCCATACAGTTTGTATTATCAACAGATGCACTAAAAACCTGTTTGGAATCTTTCAAAAAAGGTCAGAAGTGTCACAGTTTAGTCTGAACTACAGATCAACAAACAGCAAACTTAGCAAAACTAAAGATACTATCACATAACTTTATGCCTTCGTAAGCTTCATAATCAAACTCACCATTGTGGAGGAAACATTTTAGAATCGAACTTCATTCTTTATGGCTTTATCCATTAGTAAAATCAACAGTAAAGCTTGTTTTTTTTGTTTTTTTTAATCACTTTGTCACTTTGATGAGGAAAGATGTTTCTGACTGGTGCTCAAATGTAATCACTGTGATGCTTTGGTCCAAGACCTAGTTTAAAATAGAAATGCAGAGCCTATTGCTCCTTTAAGAACACAGTCAAGTTCTAACATTTTCAACCAAGTATGGAATATGAAGGTAATTTATTGTGAGCATTTAGAGGTGTTTAATATTTTTACTGTAGTTCAAGGAAGTGCAGCTGAATTCAAAGCACCTGCTTTTATAATACCTCCATTTCCACCATTCTAACCCAGGTGCACACTGTTTAATTTTGGGCTATCCTACACAAAAGATGAGAAAAAAAGCACACAAAAAAAAGTTGCACTGTGAAACGACTATTGTCTTAGGCTGATTATTTCACAGTATGTAAGTTGCTATGACCTTCTGTCGATTTAATAATCAGGCAGTTATTCAGAAATGACACACTGATCAATGCACTGCATACCTGTATGTATTTTAAAATACTAACCTCAAGATTTCTGTACAAATATTCCATCAAAACTTCTTAAACCTGTTATCATAATATTTTTCTCCATCTTGACTTTTTGTTCCCCTATATACAGGAATGCTGTTTTTGTAAAAGCAGGTAATAATTTGTATCATTACCTGATTCATAGCCTCTAATTCAGTTGCCGTTATCATCTGTCATGTGACTGACAAGTTTATTAGATTCTTGTTGCACAGAGTGGCTGGCAATGAACTTATAAAACTTCAGACTTAAGCCCTATTCATGCAGGACTAGTATTACCCATGAATCTAATTTGTAATAATTGCAGAGATCATCTGTGATCTTAAGATCTTAATCCCGTGTGAGTCTGTCATGTATATAAGTTATAAAAGAAGAATTCCACCACAAATTTCTTACCCTCCTCTAGCAAACACAGAAGTCTGTGTGATAATATTAGGTCCATCTCTGTAATTTTGTAGGATATGCAACATTTTTGTTTCCTCCACACATTTATTGTGCATTTTTCCTGCACTGTAAAATAGAATTGTTGTGCTAACCTGTTATTCTGTGTTAGAATAACAACTGATTACTGGACTTGACATGGTAATACAAAAATTCAAGTTAAAAGTACTAACTTGAAAATCCTTGTTTAACTCAATAAATTCTGTTGACTTAACTTCAGTGACAGTTTAGGAGAGTGGGTGGAGTTAAGCCTGCGTCATCACATTTTGATGACGTAATGTCCAAATACATCACGAACAACTGGCGGCAGGTGCCTTTTCCAGTCGTGAACGGGGTGGGGGGGGGCTGCATGGTTGCTTTGTTTACAGAACATACTGTGCATTATGGTCATATTTCACGCACAATATACAATTTATTCTTAATTAACCCTGAAGCTTAGATGTAAACGTCACATCCTGAAAAGTACCAAGGCAATCAGATAGGAAATAGGTTGGAGTTGAAGACCATGGAGACTTAACTCTGTATGTAACCCTCTGGACTGTGATGCAGAAGACTCAGGTTTAATTCCTGGTCAATGCAGCAATTTTTTTCTGCAGATTTTCAAACAGGGGGGCATGGTGCCAAGGGTGCCGGTAGGTAAATCCAACATTGAAATAAATCAGCCACTGGGACAACATTCAGAGGGCAGAATTCAGAGCACAGTACTCAATACACTGAACTGACACAGAACTGAGAAGTCACATGGCACACTGCTGCATCTAACATGAAGCTCCGCCCACCTTCTCCAGCCTCACTGACTGCACAGAGCAAAGAACACCATAAAGCAACAGCATATAGAGCATTGAGAACAGTAATTCCTATTCTATACGATTTACTATCATTAATTTGTTGTTTCTCCCATCAATTGCCACAGTACTGTAGAAGCAAAATGCACAAAGGAATGAACTGAAGTATATGCCATATATCACTACAGTACTGTGGCAACAAGAGGATAATGAGTTCATGGAACAATATCCATAATTGGCTCTAGAACAAATGCTAATATTTGATTTGCTCTGTGGCTATAGACAAACGAATATTTGTGCCACAGTACTGTGGCAGTAGCCATTGCCATTGCAATAACGTCTTGGTTTAGCTAGAGATAGTGATTTGTAAAGAAATGAAGAAATCACACAGCTAGACATAAAGGCAATAAGTGTTGTAGAGTTGATTCATGATAAGAAGATCCCCAGTTTGAGTCCAGCATCAGCCAAACTGGTACACTTTAAGCATTTAATTCAGCTGAATTGCATTCTTAAGTTCAAACAAGTACCCCAACAGTTCAACTAACAAATCTTCATTGAGACAACATGATGTATGTTAGGAGAACGAGCTGTGTCATTAGATATACAAATTTAAGGCAGCCCTTTCACTCATATTTTTAAGTTCAAACAACCCATTATATTTTACAGTGTGGTTGACGTCAGTGAAGGCTGCACTGGTGGGTGGAAATGTTCGTTTGGGCGGAAATTCAGGAGGCTCATTTCACAATATAGTTTTAATAGTCATTGAAAGAGTAAATTTTTCTAAAAAGCAACATATCAGCAGATGATGAGATGGATACCAATCATGACAGCTACAGTGAAGTACATTTTTTTTCATCATTCAACAGCCATTTAGTGGTGAGCCTGCCCTTGACATCAGAACTGGTAAATAATGCCAGCAAACCTGAATACCAAACAGACTTTCATGAAGACCAGTATACATGTACAGTATGTGGTTTTATGTATCCATTATTCTGCTCTGGTTTCAGAGATGAGGGAACCTGCCTTCACTTTGTTCTGTTCTCATAGCATAGCATGTCGGAAATGACAATCAACATCACAGTTCTGAGGGAAAAAAAATGAAGAGATCAGTTTTAATTTCCAAAACTGAAATCCATTGAAAACCTCTGGAAAGTGATCAAGAACAAGATGGATGGTCACAAAACATTAAACAAAGCCGAGCTGCTGCAGTTTTTGTTTGCCAGGAGTGGAATGAAGCACCCAACAGAAATGTGAAAGACTGGTGAACAGCATGCCAAGACAAAGCCATGACTGGAAATAATATTGATTTCTGAACTCTTTCCAATTATTGTGTTGTTTAGATGTGATTTATTTAAGTTCTGAAAACTGCTATTTTTTTTTTAAATGTTGTCATTTTATGTAAATAAATTCTCATGACATTTTTGGGGGGGAACTGGGAAGAAATGTTCATAACAGTGTTCATAAAACACGAGGCCTTTAATTTTTTTCCCCCCTGGACCTGTATTTACAGGTTGTGATTTTAAGTTCAGTATTTAAAAAAAATAAAAATTAATGAGCTGCTGACAGCCACACACTGTCAAGATTGCAGTGGAAAGTTTTGTGTCTCATTTGCCTAGAAACTGTTGATTGCCGTGCTATGGTAGAAGCTATTACTGTGGCCGTTTTCTCTGGAATTTATCCTGAAAGCAATTGGCATGATCGAGGCTCGAACATTTGGTGATGTACTAATGTCTGGTAAGTGTGATGAGCTGGAACAGTTGATCCATGGCAGTCTGTGTGTGTGGCTAAGGTTTACGATGCTGCTTATATGCTTATGCTGGAATGACCCTTTTAAGACATTTCAGGTGATCTAGTAATGATTTTCATTGGTGTAAATACACTCCAAATGCAGTGAGAACCCAGTCATCCATATCCCATTCTGTGGCGGTCTGAGCTGTGTGACCTCATTATTAGTGTGGTGTGAACAATCGGCATGTGCATTTTATGTTTTATTGGGTTACCTCTTGCTCTGAGGTGCTTTCTGCGTGCTGATAATATGCACTTGTGAAATCAGCCAAGTGTTTGGTAGTTGGATAGTATGTAGTGTAAAATCCTCCCCTTTTATGTGCCCTGGTACAGTTTTCTTTTTGCAGTCTAGTTCCACGAAAGAGCTGTTATTAAAAAAGTACCGTGAACAACCAGCGGTGTTCATTGAGCTCATTGAGCAAACTGCTTCTCTCCTTACCCCCTGACGTTTGGTTAAATGGAACAGCTTTTGATTTTATAAGGCCCTCTGTGTCACCACCGTCAGATTAAGCAAAAGATTGCTTAAATGGGGCCATCGGCAAAGCGGCTGCTCTTCGAAGCTCTCTCGCTCGCTCAGTCGGTACCTTTTAATGAAGATCCTCCTGTCCTAATAGAGTCCTCCTGTACTCCCATCAGTTTAGCTGTTCTTAACCCCTCCTCCTTTTTCTATTCCCCCCTTCCACCCGTACCCCCGCTCAGTCTCTCTTTTACTCCTCTACCGTTTTAATTGCTTGAAGGTCATTGACAATAATGTGACAACTTATTAGAAACCCCATCTGATGCCACTGATTTTATACCTCACTTTGCCACAGCGCTTGGTTTCCAGGCAATTACTGAGCATGCTATTTATTAATTTCACGGTTCATGGAGCATCACACGCTATAAATAGTGAAGGATGATAGCTCAGTCATTCACAATGTCGGTGGCTCTTATCGATTTTGAGTGAGATGCTCTGACGGGATGGAGCCTTCATCTTTCAGTCCTTAAATACTGGAGAGCAAAAATGCACTGAAAGAAAAGGGGAAAAAATGCTACAAAATTGGCTCTCGCATCCACACATAAGAACCTGTTTAAGTGCTCACTTTGTTCCTACATGTTATTCCGCTTAAAAATGTCATCATTGTAATTACACTAAAAAAGAAAAAATCAAATGTGTGGTTTGCCCTTTTTATTTCCACAGGAATCCATTTATCTCCAAAGATAGCTGACATCCCAATACAAGTGTTATACAGCACTAACAGAACAAGTGCCGAGACCAATTATGTGTTGTTTCCTTGAAGCAAGACGAGAGACTAGCAGCTCTGCAGTTTGCCATGCTGTTCTTCCAAAATACTCTCTCCGTGCCAAAGTAATGTATCTCTGTGTTAGGGAACCATTTAACCTGTCAAGGCAAGAGTTCTGTGTGTGTTTGGAAACAATCCAATAAATTAGGCAGAGGCAAAACCTCAGCCAAGAAGTTTGACTCAGACATATTTTTGCTAAATAAACAAAATAGCCCAGGCCTGCCACAAAATAAAATAATTTCCAAAAGCATAACGCCACATTTCCTCTTCAAATGCCAGCTCAAATGAACGTTTTTGCTCTTTAAGATTCCTTTTGAATTAGCAAACCACATAAGTAGACATGGAAGTTTCCCCCCCTGTCTTCAAAATGTGTATTCAGCACCGCCTCCAGCTTTCTCTTTTCAAGTCTCACTTCACATGAGTGGCTCTCTCACATCTGCAGCTCGTGCCTCTGCCGGAAGGTGCAAAAAAGGCAAGGGAACATGCACAAGATTTTGACCTTTTAAAGTCAGTGGCATAAATGTTGACTCTGGCTGTCACTGTTGTCTTGTTATCGTCTCTGAGCCGCTACATGAACAGCACAAATGTCTCCCTATTCACACTGATGTATAGATTTGATCACTCCAGTGCATCAAGTTTACTATACAGTACATTTCTAAAGAGCGCAGGGTATTTAGCAATAACACAAGTCAAAGAAAAACTGAAAGTTAGCCAGTAAAAGGGTCAAAGTTCAGAGGTTTTTTTGCATGGTTCCAATCAGGATATAGCTCCATGTTTTATTATTACAGGTACAGTGTTGCACACAGTCGTGTAAATCACACCTATGAGCACTTAGTGTGTTGACAGTGTGTTGGAAGACACTTGTGCTTCAAAATCCCACTTTAATGGTTTTCTATATGAGGCCATATATCTGCGGTGTTAAAGTCCTGCTCCGGGGCATGTGCGCAGACGTGTTGAGAGCACTTTTCTGTGTGTTTTCATCACATAGCTCCCGCTGTAAAGGCCTCCCTGCCAGAGGCTTTCCTGATTGAGAAGGCGTCTCCTTTTACGGTCCGAAGCGCTCTGAACTTTACGAGAGCGACAGCGGTCCTTCCGTCCTCTAGCTCCCAGCTGAAATATCATGTTTGTTTATCTCTGGAGAGAATTTATTCTGCTGATTCATTGGCTGGCACTACTGCAACGGCTGAATGAATTCGATTTTCTCTTTATTTATTCGCTTCATTTTTCCTCCTGTGGAAGACTAGTCTCTTGTGTGATACCACAGGAAAACTTGCTTCCTCCTCATGTGGTCCCCTGTGAAATAAGATTAGAGAGAGGAAGGGAAACAAGAGATGGAGGACAAGTGACATAATAGAGTTGTTATTCATTGTAATCTTGCTTCTGTTGTTGCTTTTTCCTTTCACCTTCAAAATAGGCTATTATATTAAATAAACATGTCAATACAGCAATTTATCAGAGCAATTGTGTTTGAACAACAAAGCATGTAAATGTGCTTTTTATTTGACCACTTTAGACTTTTCTGGGCCGTAACGTGATATATTTACTATATGCTTCAGAAAAAATAAAGTATTCACGTGCTACTGTGCAGGGACTAAAGCATTTAATTCAGATGTATTGTCCAATGTATTACAATTACAGAGTTGGCAACAGGCAAAGCGTAGCCCCTGTATCATTTCAAATTATTACGGAGGTTTATGATTTGAGACGGATATGACTTAATGTGGTCTGAAATTCATTAAAAATGACATTGAGAAATGATAAACCGCTGGGAAAATGTGTATGCATGTGTGACTGTGATGAGTGGGTATGCACAGAAATATGCGCATGCTCTCAGCCGGTGCAGGTCATCTGTGCTGAATGGTGTTGGAGAGAAGTAAGTCTATCTGAGAAGTGGCTTACAGACCTGTGAAATAAAATAAGTAAAGGATACTAAAACAAGTGGCCTACTGTGATTTACCATGCAAGTACATTTCAAAGACAGGTTTCTCTAAATCCCTCTGTCTGGGTTCTGTTAACGACAGGACACCGAAGCAGCTTGAGAGTACAATCAATAACCCCCCTGTCCTTTTGTCTGAAATGGTTTGGTTCAGCGGTAGGACAAGCTCAAAGTGCTAATGTCAGGGCTGCAGGGGAGAGCACGACACACCTTTGCTATTTTCTCACTCTTCCTGCAGTTTTTCACGCATCCAATGTGCAATCAGCTTGACGTGTGACCACTCAGTGTCACGTGTCACATAGACAGCCTGTAAACCGCAGGGAAATGACCCCTTGCATGACATGCTCCTCTGGAAGTAGAAGGTCACATGGATGTTACATGTAGGTCACATGGTCCCTGCATGTCTCCTGGCCTGGTTCATCTCTGCCAGGAGCCACAGAGGACTGCATCATCAGGGACAGTTGGAAAAAGCTTTATTTTAGTCACAGACTGAGCATACTAACTTTATAACACGGAACTGTTGGTTTCAGGCACATTTTCCCTGACCTGTGCCCATTTTGTAAATGTCTGATTTAAGCCTAATTGAGAAGGTAAAAATCCTTAATGCTAGAAACAACCAGGGCAGTCAAAGTGATCCTTTAAAAATGTATATGTGCAGTAACTTTGTTGAATAAAGCTGCACTTCTGCTGGTATTTAACTTTTCCTAAAAGTATCTGTGTTTTTATTTAATATGTTTTTACATAAGTTGCTCAAAAGACAACAATATTAAGATAATTTAACCTAGAATGCCCATAAACAGTCAAACTGATCAAATGAAATGTTGTGCTAATAGTTCCCACAGTCGAGCATGTGTCTTTGTTGCGTAGCAACCGTGATTGTCTATAAAACAAATGGGCAGCGTGAAATGTACACAAGGTCTGAGTCAGCAGCAGAAGCAACCACTGCAGCACAGAACAAAATTAATCTCTTTAATTAATATCTCTCTTGTGAATATGTGCAATCATTATGGTCTTCTGTAAAAGTATATGAACACTGATAGATGTATACAGATAATAAGTGAAGTTAATAATAAGTTGGCACAATTAAGTTAAGTATTCTGATGTTATTTTGTTTTAAAGGTTCTTTAACACAGCAATGCATAAATGTCTCAGTTAATCATGAGGTAGTATTGAGTTTGGAAAGTAGCAGTCAAAATAACCACTTTTTCAAAGAATTCATCTAGTGGTAAAGCTACAGGAACCACAAATCAGTGGGGAACATTAGCCATTTATCTGCATCTCCCTTCTCTCTTTCCAAATCAAAAGATAAAATTTAAAGATCTGACACGATTTCATATGGTTTCACAGGGGAGTCGCCATGTCAGGTTAATAGAGTCATGTCTGATGGAATCTGAACAGCAGTCTCTACTTTAAGCTATCATTCACATATCTAATCCTTCTACCTATCTGAAAATACCTCCTGTGTCACTGGAGTCACAGAGTCAAGAAGAGGATAGTTTTGTTCCAGATCATTTTTATTACAATATGCTGAATGGTAATTATGGAATTTGTGTCCAACAATGGCAAAAATACAATTAAATTTTAATTGAATAAGCCTAAATTAAATAGCTAGCACTGGCATATAGTCACTGAAAAAGCACCAGCTCAACTGATTGTGAGATAAATATTTCTCTTATAACCAAGTTAAAAATAACAAGTCCTGTCATAAATATGCTGGGTTGGTAGATGACATATTGGTTAATGCTGTGCTGCATGTTTGGTAAACAAAACACTGACTGCAGAAAGATGAGATTAGCTAAATATGAAGTCAAGGCATTTATAAATAAGCCAGGAAAGAAGATCTGCTTTGGAAGGCATTGTTTTTATTATCATTATTACTACTGTCATTATTTATTCAAGTATTTCCCCCAGTCATGTAGTATGTGCAGTAAACCTTCGCCCTGTAAACCGTAAGGAAAATGCTGGTGCAATAACAGTAGTGAGATCAAATTTGGGGCACAAATAAAGACAAATGTGGTTAAAAGTGCTACTTGGCTATAGTTTTTAAAATACACATTTTGGGTCTAGATGTGAAATTCTAGGAATTAATATTAAAATGGGTTTTACTCTAAAGTAATGTTTGACTCTAAGCTGCCAGATCTACTTCAAAACTGTCTGCACGTTATAATTCAGTCACTTTTCATATTTATTCTCATGTAAGATTTTTAAATCTGTTCAATAAATACTGTATGCACAAACCCATGCATGTGTGTAATAACACTTTATCATATATCTTGAAAACATTAGCCAACCAGCACTTGTGCCATGTTGTGTAATTAATCTTATCAAAGCATGTAACATTTAGCATTCTTTGTCTCTGAAGCAGATAATAAACATATGAAAGGATCTGAAAGGAAGCTGCCAGTATTTTCAGCATTAGAACAAAAATTGCACACTTCCATTAAAACAATAGCTGATAGTGAGAGAATTTTGAGAGATGAAGTAAACCTTGGTGTGCAGATATGAGTCATGATAGTGGGTAGGCCCTTTTAATATCTACAAACTTGAAATAAACTTAGAAACAGAAGGAGTCAATCCTTTGAGATATATATTATTTTTGTGTTTGTGTGTTTTTTGCAGATGGAGTTCCAAATATTCTTACACCCAGAATAAAATGAATGTCATGCTCTGTTTACGGTGTCAGGAGCAAACTGCTTCTAACTTGGATGAGAGGACGTTGACCACAGTTTCCACAGTCCTCTCTACCACAGCTGCTGATGCTAAACTGTGAACTGGTTTATTCTTGCACTTTTATTTTCTACTGGTGTGACGCCGCTGCGCCACCACCTGTGGTCAAGAAATTACCAAAAATCTATCAGCCGTGCCATGTGGATATGGAACAGTAAACACGTCAGAATCAGAATTGGTGTTTATATTGTGTTGTTTTCTGCCTCTCTCAGCCAGGAGTTCAACAGATTAATCAGTGTGTCCTCTGCAATTTTTGTAGCAGCAGGGGTTATTGAGAATTTTGGCTCTTGGTCCAGAGCCAGTCGCAGAGGTATTACTCTGCCTCAGAAAATAAAAAAATAATTGCAGCCTGAAAATGTTGTCACGTCTATAGTATTTGTTGTGTATTGTAGTTGGTTATTAATATTATTTTTGAGGTCAGAAACAATACATTGGTGTTAAATAAGGAGTGTTTGAATTTTGATAAAATAACTTGAATATAGAGAACTGTGACATCACGTTTGCCTTATAACCTCAAGCTATTTATTTGAGAAACTTTCTGACAGTTTTTCATACAAATGTGAAAAAGTCAAACCAAAAGCTCACAGTGTTGAGTAAGAATGAGTCATGTCTGATGGAATCTGAACAGCAGTGGGTACATTAAACTGTTATTCACTTATTTCGTCCATCCATCCATAGATCCATCCATACATACATATATTCACTTGGTACATCTTCTACACCAGGGGCACATACAGCCTAATTTGATCTGAAGTGGCCAGGATCAGCAAAAGAATATCATTCTAATCTATACATAATGCACTTGACTGTTAATATCTTCTGCATGTTTCACATCCCTGTTTTATACCATATAAACAGTTACGAGCCAAGAGGATGATAAATGTTTTGTTTCAGACCACTTGTATTATAATATTCTGGAAGTTTTGTCCATAAATGGCCCCTGCCCAAAAAAAAAAAAAAATCCCTAAAAACCCCAAACTATCTTACACTGAAAACTAACTAAACAAAATTTTACTAAATAACCAGCACTAGCATGCCCCAAAAAAAACAAACAAAAAAAAAAAAACAAAACAAAAAAAAAAAACACAAAACAATTGCAGCCTGAAAATGTTGTCATCTCTGTAGTGTTTACTGTGTACTTTAGATGGTTATTAATATTTTCAGGTCATTTGCTCAGAAACAGGACATATATGAATTGCAATAAAATAACATGAGTTTAGAAAACTGTAACATAAATAAAATAACATGTTTGCCTGATTCCCCAGGCTATTTATTTGTAAAACAGCCAGGCTTACTGTTAAACTCCTAAGCTAGAGTATGACATAAAAAGTAACAATGAATTTTTCAGCATTATTTCGCATCTGTGCTTTTTAAAGTTCTTTTGATCTTCTTCATTCCATTGTAAATCCAGTGTCGAGAGATGCTGGTTATTTAATGTACTGTGAGCCGGTACCTGTAGCTGGACTATAATTGTCCCCCGGGGGCACTTCCGCTGTTTCAGCTAGGTAAACGCTTTGTGGCTGTAAGCCTAGTGTGAATTATATCAAAGGAAATTAGATTAAAGCAATTGGATTTTCATGGTAAATTACTCTTTACCCCTCAAATGACCCACTGAATGAGAGAACGGAGCCACGGGCTGATCTAAGTAACTGTAAACTGTATGCGGCGCTATGCATTTTTACCAGCGGACAGAGGCGAGTTAATTTAAAAGCCATTCTTCACTTGAGCACCCAGATTAATAAACAAAAACAGTCTGCATATCTATCCGGGATAAGTGTTTTTTTCCCCCCTTTTTCTTTACAAAGTTGTCACAGTTTTCATAATTCTTGTGTTGTATCTAATGCAGCAAAAAGTGTACGCATAAAGGCTTTCTTTTTTGTTTATTTAAGAGTCCAAGAGTGAAGCAGCGGAGGCAATGGATGCACCACTTGATCAACAAGCAACACGAGGAAATAATATGCCATGAAAGTGACTTTTCATTTGCTGGCAACACACATAACCATATTACACGCTAAACGCAAGAAAAGCAGAAGGACAAAATTAAGGGTTGTTTTCTCTGATAGCTGCGTATCTAATTTGCATGACTTTGCATAATATAGTCCATAAAGGCAACAATATTCGTAATGTGACAGGCAAATCATATTTTCCTTGATAGGGCATCAACATTAATTTGACTTCCGATGAAATACAAAAAAAAAAAAAAGAAAAGGAAGCAGTTTGGGACAGTGTGAAAGAAAGAGAGGGGAAAAAATAGAGAGAGAAAAAAAAGAAAGCCTAACACCTCTTGCCTTGTTGTGATTACATCTTAGGCACTTCTCAGTGAAGGTCTGCTGATTGAATAACAGAAGCTGGTTGCCATCAAGTCTGCCAGTGCACTCTGTAATTTAGTGTCATTAACTAAATTAGAAACTGAGATTTTAACTGGGAAGGGAAGTAGTTGATGGGACATTTTAAATTCTGAATATAACTGAGATTGTTTTAGCCTTTAATATGCCGCAGCACTTTTTGTTAAGCTTAACACCAGCTCCGCGCTCACTGATATATTCAGCATCATCTAAAATGGGTACGGTATTGTTGTTTTCCATTGTGTGCTTCTAATAAAACTTACATGTTTTGTGAATCGTCATCCTCGCCTTTTTCTATATGCTTCAGGCTTCTCTGACACTGGCTTTATGAGTATGTGCACGAGAGCATGAGATCGTGAGTGTTTGGCATCTTGGTGAAAAACAGAAGACTAATTACCTCCTGAAATAATTTAATGTCAGGCCTGGTGTGGGCTCTCCTCAGCAGGACAGCTGAACAGGCCTAGCCCTCTGCTGGGAGATTCATCTCTGTCAGCTTAGATAAACCTGCTGGCCATCACAGCGTTGGCACACACATCCTGTTTCTGGACCTGGAAAGGAAAAAAAAAAAAAAACGCCTGATGAAGCTGTCCTGTCTTCCTTCCTCTGGAAAAAGACAGGAGGCTTAAATGAACACGAGCTTTCATTACTGCTCCCCTTTTTAGCACTTAGGAGCTGCATCTGTTTGAGTATTTTTTTTTTTTTTTTGCAAATCACCTTTATCCTCTGTAGGCATAACCAGCTGCCACCGTTCCCTACATTGGTTCTTGGAGCTGTCAAACTGGGGTAAATGGCATTTCCATACGTGTAATGAGAGTAAATACGCCGCATATTTATTAAATGTTCAGTGATAAGTTTATTCATCAGCTATATAATGCCTTTCCTGTCTTCGATTATTGGCTTTAAAATGAAGTTTTAGATCTGGGGCTGTGTATAGAAGTGACCCTGCCTATATTTAGCCACCACTTTACCCCCTCCCACATCCCTAGAGCTATAGTTCCAGACAATATAGCGGCCGAGATCACAGAGACACACAAATCCCTCTACCATGATGAAGTGGCGATACGGCAGGTAGAAGCTCTGCTCCTGGGCATTGAAAAGAGTGATGTGGGTTGGTTTGGGCATTTATAATGAGGATCTCCTATATGCTTCTCTTTAGAGGTACATCCAACTGGGAGGAGATATCTAATGAAACTGGAGAAGCTGGAGAAACTTGTTCTTGCATCTATATCTGACAATATGAAACTATATATAAGTCATGAAGTATTATGTGAACAAAGGAGTATCACAAATAAATTTAAAACTGTAAAATAGTGGTATGAAAATTGAGTGTCTAAGATTTGCCACTAAACTAGTGCAAAAGCTAGTCTCAAAATAGCTTCTTCTGCTGTTCAGATCATTTCTCAAGACTGGGTAGATCACATTTTTGACTGACACCTCATTAACCAGTAAGGCTGATGCACTATCACTGAAGCTAAATGTGTAGCATAATTTGGAGTTAGATAGCCTTAAATATACTCTAACGATCCATTAATAAGTCAATTACATGTATAGTACGTACAACTTAACTCTATCAGTGGTTAACATCTTATATTATTAAACTTTTTATTTTTAATTTTTATGAGACCAAGTTTTTGTGATATGTGAAAAAGAAGAAAAGGGAACACGATGCAGTGGGAAACAGTGAATGAAGAGAGAATAGTGTTAGTGAGAATGAATCAGAGAAAGAAAACATTAGTTTCAGGTTGTTTCACAGAGGTTTTGTTCTTAACACAGTGGGCTTGCAGTCACCATACCAGAGTGACCAGGCAGTGCAGTATGAAACATGTTGCATAACTGAATGCTGTCACAAATCACACTGTCTGTGTCAATGCAACTAAAGATAAAAAGGCATTAACCAAGAACGCATCTGGAATCACAACCTGTGCATGGAGCGAAGTCAGCCTTTTATTAAATGCTTTTGTAACCGCTGAACAGCACATGGCCCGATCACTGTTGAGAATAATGGTAAGTCAGAAATTAGCCACGAGGAGGCCACGAGCACTGAGCGGACCTGCAGAAACGATATAGGCTGTATGAAATGTTTGAAGATAAGAAGACAGCAGAGGTCAAGTACATCAAAAACATGAATGAAGATATGGTCACATTACTTCCCTACATTTATGGTACTGGATATTAAAATAAATTAAAAATGAATGGATAGATTATTGTTTAATAAGTAGCTGCAGCTGTTTTCATGAAATCACACTGCCTATGGCACTCTGAGTTGTTATGCCTTTCAGGGGTACTCAGGGGCTTGCACTCTAATGTGCATGAAAAAAAACCTGAAACACAGTCAGACAGTAAAAACTAAAGGTGCAGAAATCAATGCACAGTCTATTTTTACCATTTTCAGCCCTGAGCATAAACCAAACTTTGTGCACAATAATTAGACTCTTCAAAAAAAAAAAAAAAAAGTGAAATGAATTTAGATTTTTATTTATTTATTTATTATTTAAATCATGGGACCAATAGGAAAGGACCACAGCTCCAAAAAGACAGCAATGTGTGCATATCTTTAAGTTGTAATACTGCTGATGGCCACTGGGGGTGACTCCAAAAACTGCCAGCTCCCATAGGCCAGTACTGAACATCTCAAGTCATTCTGGTTTCATTTTATTTGGACCCTCTAATACATGGTCTGGTGGTCCATCTTTAAATGTTTCCTTGGTTAAACAGATGTCAGGTCGAATAGATGCCTACCAAGTGGGACTTTATTTAATGTTTATTTAATGAAATACATTTCCCCTTCACAGACATTGATAAGTTCCACCAATAAGCCCATAAAATGACTTTGTTATGTTGTGCTTCATGTAATGGACACTTTTTTGTGGTCAGTAAGCTCTTGTTAAGTTTTAGCTCACCCATGACCACATGCTCCTGTAGCCACACCCCTTTTGTCCAAAAATGGTCCCTTGCAGCTCTAAATAACCAATATGGTAACTACCACATTCCAAAAGCTACTGGCTTCAGAGCAACAGGTCAGAAACAAATTGCGTCACAGTTCTCACAGTGTGTAATTATATATAGTCTATGGTCGTGACCCAAAACAGGGCTTCAGGACTTAGTCCTAATGAGTCGCAAATGGAAGCTAACTCAACATTGACCTCAACTCAACATGGACGCTAACTCAACATTTTTTTTTTGACTGACAGGCATGAAAAGCATGCAGCAGTCAGTCAGCCATTGCCATGGTAGCAACAGCATGTGAAGCTCAGTTGTTCAAATCTACATCTATTTTGAGTTTGATATTCAGTATTATTTGAATAGGTATTTACTACTTCAGTTTCAGACATAGAAAATAGACTTCTGTGGTCAAATTTTGAGTGAAAGGGTGAAGCTAATATTGGGTGAATAACAGTGTCAATTTTGTTGACGAACAGTTTTCATCAAAGTCTTCATCAACGACATACTGTTTTCTGATGAAAATGAAACCACACCTAAATAAAAAGTCGTTCATGAAAGCGAAAAGACTGACTAAATGGAGTGACACTTTCATCAACGAATAAAAACTAGACAAATAGGTTGGCCAGAGATGAGATCCAGTCAGAAGAAAGAGGGAGAGGGAGGAGTTGAAACTATATCCACTCGATAGGAGGAAGAGGCAGGACAATTTGAGATCAAGACCCAATTGGAAGGCGGAGGAGGCTGCACGAGCTGAGAAGAGCTCCAATCAGAACTCAACTTTATGAGCGATGCAGAAGGCGCTTACGATTGTTTTGAACTACCTGCTGGCAGAGTGTGTTGACAGTAAAGCTGTACATGGGAAATGAAAAATGTTGTCACTTGGGAGAAAGAGAAGAGCAGATATATGGGAACATTTTACGTTTGATATTAAGGCCAACAAGATTATTACCAGTATTGTTCAGTGGTATTTACTGTCAAGGCTTAGAAATATGTTTTCAATTCTATTCCATTTTTCTTAATACTAAGTTCAAATCCCTGGTGGCATTATATGTGACATCCTTTCAAATGTTTTTTGACAATTTTAGTCATTGAAGTAGTTTCAGGTGAGCACTATTTATAGTTAAATTGGTTTATTTTATACCAGTGGCACTGCAGCTTTTACAGTCTTCGATTTCATTGAGAATGCCATGTGCAGTTTGTTATGATTAATGCACATCTTAGATGGGGAAAGTATGACTCTAGTTGTCATTGTTTTTCTTTTGTAATTCAGATGCCCTTTAATGAAGCCTGTGACAAATAAAGATACGTTTGTGTCTGAAAGAACAGTGAAATGTATATGTACTGCACATTCAAATCTTAATGCCATTCTATAATACTTAGAAGTTTCATTTAATGTAAGTCAAAATTATGACCTCAGATATCTGTTATATCATTACATAAGAATTTAGTTCACTAAATTCACAACAGATTTAGTCGACTAAGTTTTAATGATATTTAGTTGACTAAAACGAGACTAAAACTAAAATAGTTTAGATGACTAAATTATGACTAAAACTGAATCATATTTTCCTCTAAAGGCTATGACGAAAAGTACATTAAAAATTGTTGTTAAAATTAACACTGGCGAATAATCACCTGTCTATCTTTCCCTGCCCCAGACTGTTTACACTGTATCAGCCTTTATCTGTGAACCTGTCAGTCCTCCTGACAAACCAAATGTACATACCACATTTGGTACATTTGGATACTGGGATTTTTGTTTATGATTAATTAAGGTAATGGACTGAATAATAAATCTCCATCCAAACTATATTCAATTCAACATGCAAAACTCTGAGGTCCAATATGGTCTACAGGGTCTGTAAGGTCCACCTCTGCATGAACAGTGAGTGTACCTGCTTTGTTAGGTACCATGAAGTAATGGTACCTTACATGTATTTTTCTTGTATTTTCTATACATAATTGTAGGGGTTTTTTTTTTGTTTTTTTTGACACTTATGGGTAAGGAACCAAATGCACCACAATTGACCTTGATTTTCTATATAACAATAAACAATTTAGAAAAATTCACAAAAGCGATAAAGTCTTGTTATGTCCTCCAATAACACACTAAAGCTGAGATTTAGAATTTTAGAGTATTTCAGAGTGTATATGAGTGTCCTATAAAGGGTTAAGTGTGACAATATCAAATTTTTTTTTTTTTTTTTTTTTTACTATTCTGACCTTGAATTATATACATATCAGACTGTCCATTTAAAAAAGACTTTTAAGCCACTGAGGGACTGATGATTCAAGTGATTATTAAAATACAGCAGTCTATTACTGTAATGTCACATGGGGACACTGGAGGGTTCGACGTTCGGACTGTCCCTACACACTCACGTGCCGAAGCTGTGGCTCATGTTAGCTGTGTCCTTGGCATTCAATCAGAGTCCATCTTATGTGTCGGTCACAGTCCACTGACAAATGGCAGCATATGATCAGCCATCCTTTGAAATTAGAGCTCACATTTCATTCCGCTATTGGCATACGATTAAATAGGAACCTATATGTTCATCTTAGGACACAAAGATCCACAAGGACATCAGTCTCTCAGCACTTGCTTGTGTTACATGATTGCCATTTCCCCTTGATTGTAAATGTGTAGCAGAAGTGTAAGCATTGTGTGTGATTATGCTACATTATTTAATGTTACAATAACTCAAAAGCATTTAGAGAGCTGAACCATTTCTCTAATGTCACGGATTCATCGTTTTGACATTGAGACTGTTTTGATCAGATTCATTCTGTTTTGAGAGACGGAAATGTAGCAGTTTTTTCTGTACTTTTCAGTTTCATTTTAAAATAAAGCTAAAAAGAAGAAAAAAGTGTGTTTCCATAAGGCGTATTGTGTCACACATAAAACATGTTGGCTTTTACAGCCAAGTAAGCAACAGGATTAACTTGCTGGCGATAAAATGATCAGCAGGGAGACAGACAAGTAGTTTTTGTTATTTGATGGGCATGAAAAACACACAAAGGCGAATCTTGATGATGCCCTGATGCCTCTTTGTTTTGTGAGGAATGGACATAAAGGGCAAAACTGAAAAGCATCAAAGGCTTAAATTGTCTACAGGCTTGGGCTTTTGTTTCTGATTGATGGAGCAAGAAATTGAGACACGCAGATTTAACAGTGTTTTGAGGAAGGAGACCGTCATTGTCATTTCATTTAAAAGAATTTTATCTGGCTTCTCTTTTGTTCTCCATAGTCGTTCTCTCCCCATCTTTCTCTTTGAGTTTTTCACACTTTTGTCTTAGATCTATTCCTTAAAGGTCAGGCAGACTACCATGTCTCCACTTGCTGCGCACTACTTGCACTGGCTTTCGTCAGATGTGCAGACCATAGCCATGATTGAAAATGTGGAGCTGTGACATTGTGACCACTTTGTTGTTCCCAAAAATGTCCTTCGATTCTGTCCTTGGGATTTTTATTTGATAACATTCTAGTTTTCATTTAAAGTTTTCTCTATCAGATCAGGTTTTATGACACCTTTGGCACCACTGAGCTCGATTACTACCTCTTTACTAAGAAATCTTCTGGGATACATGAACGACATGTTCAAGTTAACAAAGGAAATCATGTTTTTTTTTTTTTTTCAATCTGAATACAGTTGCCTTTGGCTGCAACATTATTTCCCTGGTGTGTATTTAAAAATCTTTTACAGGATACTTGCAGAGGCTCAGAGGCTTTAAAAATAACCCTGATAATACTTCATGCCACAAATGAATTTACCCTTTCTTTTCCATCCTAGTCAGAGTGAATCACTCCAGAGCATGTAAATGCTACGAGATGCAGGTCAACTGCCCTGAGACTCAATCCCTGGTCTGAAATTGAATTCTTATACTGTGCGAGTGAATGAAATAGCTTGAAGCAGGTGTCATTCAAATGTGAGGGGCTGCGGTTTGAAATAACACCCAGAGTCAAACACCGGCTTATTCATCTGCCCCTCACCTCTTCATCCATTTATCCTCTTTTTCTTCTCTCCACAATTCCTCCTTTTTTAACGCAACAAGACCCCTGTCTTCTTATCCCACAAATTAATCCCGTCATGAACAGCGCACAGAGGGGGGAAAAAAGGGAAAGGAGCTGAGAAAGTGAAGGATGATAGAATCCTAAAGCTTTAAGACGAGTACTACAGTATCTAGGTGGTGTAGAATGAGCTCCATTATTGCTCTCAGGGCTCAAATTGAAAACATTACGGCTCCCATTCACAGTCCTCAGACACAGAGGATGGTCTTTATTTCCAATCTCAGTCTCCTTTCTGGTTGAAGGAGTGTCCGCCCTGTATGTGTATGTGTGTATGAGAGAGAGGGAGAAGGAGGGGAGGCGAGATTGTGTGTTTTTGTCTCCGTGAGTGTGTCTCTATAAAGTCGTCGTCGCTGTTGCTGTGCATATAGGTGACCTACCCTGGGCTGTTCCCCTTACCCCCCACTATTCAATGATAGAGACCCCTGGTGCATTTTTAAAGACTGCTTTTTACATCACAAAAGCTGTGGCATTAGCTGTCAGTGCTGTGGTGTTGACCTTAGTAAGCTAGGACTACATCAGTATGCATTGTGTTGCACTCAAAAGGACATAGTGCCATATTCTGGTGAGGCTATAAATGAGTGAAATCACAAGTTACTCCTGTGGACTTAAACAAATAAAGGGTTAAGCCATGGTGCCCTTGTACTGTGTGCTTTAAAGCCCAAGCTTTTCATATTTATTGAATTGACTCCTCATTTTTTGTCTGTGGCTAAAGTTCACGGTAGCAAAGCTTTGAAAAATAACATACTAAAGCTGACTTTTACAATTATTAAGGTATTTGCAGTACAGCAGTCTTAATTTACTCCTTAAACTCCATACAAGCCTTCATATAATGAACATGATATAGTTCATTATAAGCAGAACTAAAAAAAACAAGAACAATGGACACATACAAAGGAAGTCTGCTTAACACTGACAAAACTTGCTCTGCTCCTGTAGTGCAGCTCAATGCCAACCTGCCGTTTGCTCATTTCCGAAAGGCTGCTTACCTAAAACAATTCTCTGGAAGTAGAAAGGTCACATCTCTCCCATCCCTCCTCCACCCTTGTTTCTCCTCTCACCCCTCCCTTTCATCCAGGCGAGGCTGCCAGATTGCTTTAGCCTTTTTAGTGGATCTAGCTGACGGACAGACAAGGCCCTGACAAGGTCACAGGCAGGAAAAGCATTCATGATGGAAACAGCCGCTTTAACGGAAGACCCTGGTCTGGATCCAAATCAGAAAACATACCTCTGATGTTATACTGTCACACAATAAGGATTAGTACCTCTTCAAAGGAAGTTATATGATCAGTCCTATTTGTCTGTCAGGAGAGTATAAAAACTACTGGAACAGTTTTCATATGTAAAGACAACTACACCTATATACAGTCGTGGAAAAAATTATTAGACCATCCAAAATCATCAAAAATAATTGTTATGCAATCAAGTACTAACTCCTGTGTGTATCATGTGACCAAAACAGACAGAAATGAAAACATGGAATGCCTAAAAGCACTGTTTTTGTCAGTACAATGCCATAGATATTAATGTAAGAACTGAAGTGATTT
>JAPQRP010000002.1:29936471-29947916 GCA_037367295.1 Apogon hyalosoma
GCCAGGAGCTGCATAAAGTCATCCAACAGCAATGGAGGAGAACCAAGACACATGAAAGCTGTCAGTGAAAATCAGGGTTATTCCACCAAATACTGATGTCTGAACTTTTACCAAGTTACAACATTAGTATTGTGTTGTTAAAAAATGAATATGACCTGGTTTTCTTCGCATTATTTGAGTCTGAAAACACCTGCATTCTTTTGTTATTTTGACCATGTGTCGTGTTCTGCAAATACATGTTCTAAATAACAATATTTTTATTTGGAATATGGGAGAAATGTTATCGATAGTTTAGAGAATAAAACAAAAATGTTGATTTTACTCAAACACATACCTATAAATGGCTAAATCAGAGAAAGTGATAATTTTGCAGTGGTCTTTTTTTTTTTTCCACACCTGTAGCAACAGGCTGAGAGAAGTGATGACAAAACTGCTTTAGTCCTTGGTCTCATCCATGAAAAAAAACAAAAACAATAAAATTATTTTAATATTAAAAAAGTTACATCCCGTTTAGATGAAAACAACAAAACACTGTACCTGTTTGTGTGAAATCTAATCTACAGCTCCACCATCTCATGGCATTGCAAAGCCTACTCTATTCACTTCTGATCATTTATGGAAACACCCACACCATTTCACAATTTTCTTTCATGCCTTTTCAAAGTGCATTTTACATGTGCTTGACAACATGGCTGTTGAGGCTCTCCAAACATCCAGCTCGTTTTCTCCACGTGGAAGTTGAGTTTTGAGGAAATAACATTAGTCAGGTTACTGTGAGCCACTGATGTTTCCCACCTCAGTGGCCTAACCCCTCCTGCCTCTGCAAAGGTGTTTTTCATGTGGACCCTCTGAGGGCAGGCAGCAGGAAATGTGACCCCTAGGAGAAGAATGCCCACCCTGCCCTTCAAGCACAGACGCTGCGGTTAGTCAGCCAGGGCAAGGATTAAAGTGAATTTGTCGGGAGTCCGCTCTTTCCTAGTTTGTACCACCTGTGGACTTGCCAGAGGGAACATGGTCTATGTGCCTTTGATTGATCCACATTGCATTCTGACCTGGAAGGGCTCCATAGGCACCATTCTTTATTAGAGAGCCTGCAGCTAGCTCCCACTGAAAGCTCAGAGTATTTTCCTCCCAAGTCTCCTGTGTTTTAGCCTTCCTGACATGAATGCTAAGTAATCCCTCTTTGGCCTTCTTCATTTATCCACACTTAACTCTTTGACCAATTGACTGCTTTGCTTGTTTGTCAATCTGGCTTCAGAGTGATGCGCATGGTATGTAGTATGCTTCTCATAAGAGCGTTGTTATTCTAACCGCAATGCATCGCACCCTGTCTGCTTGTCAGTATACAGGGGGTATA
This sequence comes from Apogon hyalosoma, assembly GCA_037367295.1. Taxonomy (NCBI): domain Eukaryota; kingdom Metazoa; phylum Chordata; class Actinopteri; order Kurtiformes; family Apogonidae; genus Apogon; species Apogon hyalosoma. Next base: position 29,937,829 of record JAPQRP010000002.1, read on the forward strand.
TTTTGTATCAGAGGCTTCTATCCATCCCTCTCACTATCTTGGGTTCTAACAAGGCCGGGAAGCAGCCAGATTGACAGCTGCTGGGGCATTTTAACAGGCTTGGTGTTAAACTGCTAAACTCTGAGGAGGAATATGAATGATCGGCTGCCAAGCCACACAGTACACACACCCACTGCCTTCTCTGTTGCAATTTCACAACTGACCATAAGCTTTTGCAAAGAGAAAAAAAAATACATATACTACTTTTAATAAATAGAAATCATATGGGCAAGTCATAATTCATCATGGAAAATAATGTATGGAAAAATATTCATACTTTTTTATGACCTTATGTTACATATTGCGTTATACTAGTAATTAATACATACATAATTGTAACAACAAATATACAGACACTTTACAATTTAATTTTCTCATGTTAAATTATAGATTATAGTTACTTAACATATGTACCGAAGAGTAATGGTGATTTAATACGTAAATTCTTAGTGTCTAGTGTTGATGAATGACAGCACAAATTAACAAGAAAATAAATACAAGTGGTGCCAGGCACAACAAACCCCATTCCTCACATGTATTGTTGCTTATTTTGGCATGGATCCAACTGATGTCATCATGTCTATGCATGTGGTGATGTCAGCACATTATTTGCCTCTCTATATGTGCCAAGTTTGATGTAAATTAAACAAAATTTATGTATTTATAGACATTTGAAATGTTCTTCTCCCATTATAAGTAAATAGGGAAAAAAAAGATTTTAAAAATTCATAAAAAATGTGAACTTTGACCTACTTTTCCCAAAATGTAACTATATCTATTCTGGGTCACTGGCAATCTATAAACTCAGTTTGGTATGAATTCAACAAATATTTTTGCTGCTACAGACATGTGACATTTCACCCATTATAAGTAAATGGGGTAAAAAAGATTTTAAAAAAATGCATAAAAAATGGAAACTTTGACCTACTGTACCCAAAATGTAATGACATCTATGCTGGGTCACTGGCAAGGTATACATCAAATCTGGTATGAATTCAACCAATAGTTTTGCTGCTAGAGTGTTAAAAAACTAAGAAACAAACCGAACCAAAGACAATCCCCCTTGTCTCCCCTGTGGGGGTGGGGAGAGTAGGTAATAACTGTAGTGTGTTACAGTTATTGAGATACAATTTTTAAGCAAATCATAGTTGCAAATCGGAATGCTCGTGATTACAAAGTGGTCATTACATTAACTTACCCCAAAAATTACAAACTAACTAGACTACACTCAAAAGAGGTGCTCATCCATGCCTGGAACTTATTTAAAGACTTATTCATTTATTAATTTTTTTTTACTTTTTTTTTTTTTTTTTTTTATAAAGACATGTTGTATTCAAGTCAGTTGTGTGCAAAATTTTGGACATCACTTGAAAAATTTTGATTTTCTTTTTTTTTTTTACATGTAAACATGTCTCTGTAGGATATGGAGAAAAAAATTAAATATTACCAACAACATTAATGCATCGTAACTTTCTTATGTCATAAATTAAGCAAATTTAAACATATAAATGAAACAGTTTTCAGACAGGTAGGACATACATGATTAATGCATGATTGACAGCTGTAATTATCAGTCAGTGAGTAAAGTCTGTCAAATGTAACACGGATGCAACTCTACTGCTGTACTCGGTGTACTCAGAAAAAGTGTCATTACTTTTCATCAGCATCAGGTTGATCTGTTTTTATATTTATTTTATATTCTTTTGATTTGATCCGAGGCGAGATCAGAAGGAAGGTGCGTATGTTCAGTTTTTTTTCTACTAGAGCTTTAAGCAAATTTGATCTTATGGGCTTAAACTTTGACCTTTTGACCCCATCTTTCATCAGTAACTAGGGCAGGTCAGGGTCCACGTTCCTGCAGAGTTCAATGATCTTAGCTCAGTCTGTTATCGGGTTATGGTGCCGGCATCATCACAAACAACCACACACACAGGCAGACAGCAATGACCCACCTCACCCACAGCCCTACTCTGTTGGGTGTGGGTAATGATTTGTTTGGGTGGTTGCGCTTTAAAATCTAAACATTCCAGTCCAGTCTTAACTCAAGTTATGCTGGCAAACTTTCAGTGAAAGTTTGATCAAAATAAAAAAAGCACACCTAAAATGCATGGAGAAGGTAAAAAAAAAAAAAAACTGACATCAGGGCAAAAACTCCAGAAACACTTGTAGTTTATCAAACATCTATAGCCAGATTAAAGTGTTTCGACTTCCGCCAACGGGGTGTTGACGTTTGTCTAATAAATGTTGATTACTGATGGGATGTTTATTCTGGCTGCTTTAAATTTAGGTTTTTTGGAAATTTCAACTTTATTGCCTAATTTAAAACATTCAAGTAGACCAACAGTATGTAACAAATGTCAAAATGTGTCTTACATTAATGAATCAATTAAAATAGTAGCATTAATACATTTTAACAGCTTAACTAGTGATCTGTAACTTTATGTATTTCAAAAGAATCCTTCTCATCCATGTCTGATTTTAACTTTCAAACAGACTGACGGCGTCCTCCAATATCTCCCAAAAGCAGAAAAAAAATGCATCACTTGTTTGTTTCTCATCGTTTATTTCACCACGTTGTGTTCATTTGACACAGATTTCTCACTCCACACCTCACAGTTGAGTAAGAAAATGTGATGTAACCACACTGCAATAACATATATTACAATGATTGTCAATTTAAAAAAGAAAAACAAAATCTCCTCAGTTTTTGTCGACATAACTAGAAAGCGTGGGGAGCAGATTTGGAGGGAAGGAGGGAAATGTGAGCACTAACGCTACAGTTGAATTTGCCAGTTCTCTTTTCTGTCACCTCCATTTCTCTCCAAAACAGATAGTAGAAGAAGAAAACACCATTTGTCGTTGCACATTACATCTCAGCTGTTATCATCCCAAATGAAAGCCCAGTATGTGGCTGCTTTCAACAGAAGATGGTAACAGGCCTTGTTAATTGGACTTGGCTACGTTCTCCATGAAGCCTTATTGTCAGCATGACTGAGTGAGAATTGCTGGGCCAAAACTTCACCATACATAGACACATACACTAACTGAGCAAAGAATCTGTGATACATGTTTAGTTTAAAAGAAAAAAAAAAGCTCTACAAATGTAGTAAAAGTGCAGCTACTTTCCAAGTTTAGGGAAGTTTAATAACTCAAGTTCTGTTCTGACTGTTGGCTTGGATTGAAATCAATGTGTTATAAAAAATGATATATTATCTTTTTAAAGGGTTCCCATGCATACTGAATGGATTTGATTGCAGGTTTCATGAATGTAAACAGAGAGGGGGGAAAAAGGAGTGAAGTATGTTTTCAACAGGCTAATATGAGGCACTAGATATATGTGATAAAGCCCGCTTTCAGTGCTCTTTGCACCGAATGGCAGACACTATTAGATAAACGAATACGAACACAAATCAACTTTAACACAACTTAAGCCGATGCAGCATATCTAACGCAATACACTATAATTCTGCATGGCTTGCTTTCCACCCGTGGCTTAGAGTGTTACAGCATTAGCGACTGAGCCAGGATAGTCCTGCCCGGCTGCAACGAGCAAACACTATTCACTGGGACTGTCGTATGATTGGATTGAGGCAGACTTAAGCGCAGTTCGAGCCGCACTTATCAGCTAGCTGGCAGATAGGACTTGTCATACTGCCTGTCAGATCTGATGAGGGGACCACAAGCCTCACAATGGAGCTAAAATGCAATCTCCTCCTCTGCAGCTGCATGGCCTGCCTCAGGGACACGCTTATTAGACTTTGTAAACAGGCGAATGTGAGCGCTAAACTGTAAGAGCTACTGTCAGACGGGCTGGGTCTCTCAGCCAGCTAGCCAAGACTCGGAACCATTCCATATAACATTACTTGTTGTAATAAGGGGATTTACAAGAAACTAAAGGGGAAACTGAGTGGTAGGTATGTGGTCAAGAAGCTGGAGAATTTTTTCATGGAGATTCATAAAGTTGTTTCTCAAAGTAATAGAAGCAGTCAATCTCTTCCTCAGAACTTTCCTGTGCACAGCCTCACCACAGGTGTCTCTGAATGAAATAACAAGTAAAAAAATAGGTTTCTGCACAATACAGGGCTGATTATCCTTCATTAGCCTGTTCCTGCTCTCTGACATCTTGCCACCCAGGCACAGAGCCCTCGGCTCTGTGCCAATGATATTCAGACTGGCCCAGCTCAGTCTATTTATTTATTTATTTTTAACCTGCTCTCTGTCTCAGACTCACTTCTCTGCCCCCCCCTCCTTTTTTATTTTAATATAATCCCTCTTTCTTGTTCTCTGATTACGGTTCTTTCACCAAATGCCTTCCGGTCTCACTGAAATAATGATATTTAAACAATCGTATGTGCATAGGATTGCCAGAGGAGGCAGAGGGACTTTCAATATCTGAGTACAAAGAGCGAAGGAGAAAGAGACCTGGTTGACAGTAGACTCGTTCCTTTTTCCAGGGAGCACGCAGCCTCTGTTCTGCTTTCCTGAGATCATTAATTTCTCCAAAAGAGATCTCCCCGGGTGAGACTCATTCACATGCAGATGGCACTATTCCTCAGGAGCCTCTATCGGTCTTTCTCTCTCTCTTTCCATCAAGCCATTTAGTGCTCCCTTGCTTGCTCTTTTGCTGTGTCTCTCCTATATTAAGCAAACGGTTAGCTTGGCAGCCCTAGGTGACATAGCACTCATATTTCAATGCAGAGGAACACGAGTAATGCAATGTGCTGCTATGGATACATTACATGAGAATTTGTCTCTTTAAAAGTGAGCAAAGTCAGGGAGGGCGTCACTTAGTGATACAGGCATTTATCTGTGGAGATCATTTCTCTCTTCTGTCCTCTATTATTCTCTAACCAAAACCTTGTCTTTTACTTTCTCGCGCTTGACAAGGCTCCATATCTGGCCTCTGTGTTGGATATGTAATTTATATGAAGAGGAGTACGTTTGTGATAAAGATGGCAAATGTTTCCCCGTCACTTGACAGAGAGAACAGGTCTCTGCCCTCTGCTGCTCTCGTCTCCATTTCACATCCGTTCTCCCACTGTACGGTTAAATGCTGTCATACCTATCTCATTTGCTTCTTCACCCTGAACTGCAGCATCTTCCCACTGTGTAAAAGCAGCTCCTGCGTTGGTGTGTCCCACAGTGGTAATTAGTAATTAGTGACCCGTTACTGCATGCATTTACGCCACAACCCAGAGGTGTTATAGAAGCAATCTATTGCTCTTTCTCCTTCACTCCTCTCGCTGTTCATATCTAACCTGATAGACTTTGATGACATGCTTCTTTGAAGACCTGATCAAAGACCAGACCCTTTGATGAGTGATGTTTTCTGTTGGCACAGCGGTAAGGAGGAATACCAATCGTCTTTTCCATGGATAGACAGAAAAGGAAGAGGTAGAAGGAAAAAGGGAGTAAACGCAAATGCTGCAAAAATGTAGGTAGAAATTAACATTGCTCATATTGTTGCTATGTTGCAGCTACAGTACTGTCCTAGGCCAACATTTGGTTTGATGGTTTAGTAAAGTTCCAGTGACCAAACATATACCATTTTCATTCCCTGTATTAAGATCCAATCTGGATATATGGGAAATATGTGCAGCAGTAAAAAGAAAAATTTCAATGAAAAAAACAGCTTCTATAAAAAAAAAGTGGTAGCATTTAGCACCTCCCTATGCACTTAACTGACTTTGTTCAGACAATATGAGACTTATTGCATTAATTGTCTAATGTTTTATACTATGTTTCATTAAACACATCAGATATTTCTAACTGTTTGCATTGCTTCTTATCATGGGGTCAGAGGTCACAGTAAATAGTGACTTTAACATTTAGAACCATTTAGTTCAGTTTTTGTGTATCTTTTAAGGCTGTGCACATATTTCCTGTTTCCTTGCTGTATGTAAAGAAGAAAGTGTGAGAAATTAATGTGTGCACCCTGCAGAAACAAACAAAAAAAGAGCTAAAGGTGACCTAAAACTGTTGCACTGTACTGTATTTTACATTATTGCCTCAGATCAAAATACCTAATGTTTTAAGATTACGCTGTGTAATTGTTTCAGATTTTCCTCATAATGTAGTACTTCGATCATCCTCAAGGGGACATGCATCACACAGAGAGCAAGACACAGTTGCCTGCAAAAGGGTGCAGGAAAGAGGACAAAAGTGAATGCAGTCAGGAAATAGGACTGAGAAGTGGAAGAATGGGAAGAAAAGCAGAGTGACACGAGGTGAAACAGGTGGAAAATGAATTATGTCAAGACGCAGCAAACAACACAGGCGTACAATCTCTAGACCTGTCACAAGGTCTTGTATCTGATTTTTATTGTTGTTTTGTTTCCCCTTTCCTACCCGTTAGACTCCGTTACGTTTGTTGCGCCGATGTCCTCGCGTGCCAGGTGAGAACAAAGCAGAGGACTGAACTCGGCATCTGTATTCAGGTGCACTAATGGAATCACTGAGGCTAAAATGGCAGGAGGTGAAAGGTGAGCGCACGGAGAACAGCAGACAGCTCCACACCACTGCTGCTGCTGCTGCTGTCGCTCTGCCAAACCACTCGACTGTGATGGCATGAAAGGTGTGTGTGTGTGTGTGTGTGTGTGTGTGTGAGAAAGAGAGAGAATGAGGGAGGAGAGGTGAAAAAGAGATTCTTTTGTGTACTGATGGTTATGGAAGGACTTCAGCGATCAATTTCTTTTGTTCACAAGCATCTGTCTTTTGTTCATTATTCTCTGCTGTGGTTTATGAAAGATTTGCTCTTAGCTACGAATGTGGGGAGTAACTCTTACAAAACAGCTATTGACTTGATACAAAGGTATTTCTAGCTTCTCTTAATAAAGTTAAGCTGTACAAAGATGCGATGCAGTGTGATCAATCAGACAGGTTGTTAATGCACAGTATATACAACAAATCAATCATTTTATCTTTGTTTTGTTTATACAGTGACAGGGCTCTCAAGTTTTGAGTTTGAGATTTTGGTGGTGGGGTGTAGGGGTTTGGTTGGGGTGGGGACGGGGACGGGGGTCTGATCTGATATATGACATAAAATCATACAAATAAAAATATTTATTTAATTCAGCGTTTCTTAGTGCAGGTGTGTGCGTGTGAGAGAGATAATGATAGTGTTGTTAATTGTATTTCAGCAAGCTCAGTGTGACAGCTGTCCTCTTCTGTAACATTGTTATAGCGGGAATATCTAAATCTTACCCGGATACAGCAATGCTATTTTTTGATTGGCTGTTTGGTAGCTATATTCTTTTTATTTGATTGGCTGGTGGCAGTGATAGCCAGGTGCCTTCTGAACTCAATGAGGAACCCACTTGATTCCTACATGTTCCACTTTTATAAAAAATAGCGGTGCAACTTGGTGGACATTATCCTGGTAATTTCTCTGTGAGAAATACAAAGTGTGGCATGTGAACGGGATGAAAAGCATGTATCTCACACCCGGTGCATGAGACCTGAGAGCCCTGCAATGGGTTTACATATTAGTTACTATATTAAATGCTATTAAACATCATATAAAGCCCTTTTAAGACCCACACTCCTTTCTATTAATCGGATGTAAATTAAATATGTCCTTATAAGGGTTTTATAAAGGGTTGGTATGCAAAGCCTATCTAATTTCCATAAACTATGCAACAATGGAACACAGACCCCTCCAGTAATTTTGGGTAAATATAGGTACTGGCCATATTTCATTTTCCTCATTTTCTACCAGGTATGACAGTATCTATTCCACGTGTGGCTGCACTGGTTACCTTTAATTTTAGTTATACACTGCCTGGCCATAAAATGTTCTACATGCAATATTGTGTTGAAGCATCTTTATGTGTTGCATTCATTTCAGTATTGTCACATTGCTCCATGATGTCCATGCAACATCACAACATATGTCCTAACATCTATTTCCATTCAGTGTTGCGCTATTTTTTCTCTAAGAATCCGCATTGATGATGGGAGAGTCAGATCGCTGTGTCAAATCTTGTCTAACACATCCCAAAGGTTCTCACTGGGTTCATGTCTGGACTCTGTGCTGGAAAGACCTGGTTGCTCAGTTTATTCAGGTTCAGATTTCCTCATTTTATGGACTCATAACTTTGCTATATGTACACCTAATCAACTGATCCAACCCTAGATCATAACACTGCCCCCACAGGCATGTACTGTAGGCACTAGGCATGATGGGTAATCACTTCATCCATCTCTCTTCTCACCCTGATGCGCCCATCATTCTGGAACAGGGTCATTTTGGATGCATAAAATCACACGACCATTTTCCACTGAAACTCCACCCAGTCTTTATTCTCACTCTATAAAACTGATGGTTGTTTAAGAAATGACTAGCTACACTCACTGCATTAGTTAGGGTTAAAGAAACATGCAGCTATAACATATTAAACACTGCAGTAATTACCTAATGGAAGGATCTGTACTATCTGTTTGGTGAAATCCATCTTGTGACTTTTTTTTTTTTTTTGGCCAGGCTATTTATTTTGGATATTGATATAGATTAGTTTTTGCCAGTGCAATTTATGTAAGATAGGTGGTTAAAGTTTGTCCTGTTGGTCTGTCAGCAAGGTTATGCAATTTTCATAAAAACTGGTGAAAGAGCAGGACATCAGTCAAAGACAGACCCCTTAAACTATGGAGCAAACGCATTAAAAGGAGTTGAGGCTGAAATGGAGCCCTAAGCCAATTAACAACAGTTATTAAATTAAAAACAGCATTGAAACCTAACTAGTGGCCTCAACTGATAAATTACAAATAATGTATTTGTTTTCAATTTAACAGTTAGTTACACTAAAAGAGGCACCAATTGACAAAACAGGAGAAACTGAGGAAAACACAAGTCTTGGGCACAGTTTGTGGATGCCAGACACAGCCCCAGCGCCGAACCCAATGGGCAGCCAAAAACCTGTGGCAGCAAGCTGTATCCATCCAGATGATTTACATGTGGGTTTTACGCCAACAGACTGGATGCAAGAAGTAAAGGGTGGATAAACACAAGTTCTTATTTTGTGATCCCCACTGGCGGCTGCTCTCTCATTTTCCAAAAGTCGACAAAGATGGCATGTGGGTGTGGAGCGACAGAGGTGTGTGGGTGGAACTGGCTTGGAGAGCATGGCTTGTCGAGTAAGTGGCTTGACAAAAGGACAAGGCATTGAACTTTCAGGGGACTCTAAGCCTTTATATCTGCTGCTTTTAATCGATTTTACACAAGGCCTTGTTACTTTTATATTTGTAACTGAACTCTATCTCCCTCTTGGGTAAATTCCACTGTTCACTGAGTCAAAGGCCCTCTCATAGGTAGCATTGTCACTCAGAACCCATCCTTGAACCACACAAACACAAGCTTTTTTTTTGCTTTTTGCCAGTCACTCAAAAGTGATGTTGAAATTTTAGAGTTTTTTGGACTACATCGGTGGCTCCTGCCTCTGCTGAAAAACAAACTATTGGCGGCAATATGTTCTGGAAGGAACCACATACACCACAGGCTGTAAAATCAATCCTTGCATGTTCAAGCCAGAGTACAAAAGAGAGGAGGCGAAGAATGAGCTTCATCCAATTAGCAATAGACTGAAAAAGAGGAGACATGGGCAACATGTTTGGCAAATTCACAATAATTTGAAATGGTGCAGGAAGAAGCCCATGTAGTAAGCGAAACAGGTCGGCAGTAGTCTAGCCACAGCTGGTCAGGCGTACAGAAAATCAGCACTTTATTTTTTTTAGATATGAGCTAGCCCCACTAGCTTGAATAATAAACAAGGACCCAGTGTTCTGCTTCACAGCTAGTGGGGATGATAAAGACTTTGCCGATAGGAGCCAACTATTGTAACCAACAGAACAGAGCAATTATGCTGCAGTGATTTCACAGTGCACGGTTAGACTGACTGCTTCTGTTTTACGCAGCAGCGTAGAGGGACTGCCTATGTGTATGACAAAAAGGCTAAAGAATGTGGGCTTTTTCTTCAAAGAGAGACTAAGATAAACAGCCAGTGCCAAAACACACAAAAGAGATTATTAACTGTGTGTTTAGTTGTGGCTGTTTT
>JAPQRP010000002.1:29947963-29980289 GCA_037367295.1 Apogon hyalosoma
TAATATGCAGATGTGAGTTGTAAAAATGGTAAAAAGATAACTGACGTGGGTAGAACAGTCTTGATCCAAGTCTACATTTCCAGAAATGCGGTCATTTTAGATCTCAGTTGTGTCGAAAACATATTTATATCACTTCTGGCAAGCTTGAATTATGACTAACTGGCAGCTGCCACCAGGTTTCTCCCTGTAAGTGTACACAGCTTGACATATACTTATTGACCAGCAAAACACTGGTCAGAGAGTCTGACAGACTGTTGCATTTCTCATATATTCTGTGATAAAGGATTGACATGTAGTATGAGAGTGAGCCCACTCAGATATGGTTTTCCTTGTATTTTGGCAGCTGACATTCAGGATGCAGCCACCCTGAACATCGAGCTGAACCTCAATTCTGACTTTGAGGTAAGGCGTGTCAGTGCTTCCCACTGTTAATGACATTTATGCTGCTTTTAAAGTTAAAGCTACTTAAGAAAACGTTCTTGCAGCTGGGTGGTAAATTAGTAAAATATATATCAAACAGTCTGCTTCGGTTTGTGAAGTTCTCTTGATATATGTATTTGTGTTTATTTGCTGTCCATTTATAATGTAATTAAGCATTGTTAGAAGTCTGTTTATACTGTAATCTGCATTTGAGATAAGTGGGCAGTGGTGTGGGTTGACACCACCATGGTTTTGAGTGTGTAGCAAAAACAAAGAGCTAATATGCAATATTCAGTGTTAAATGTAATGTTTATCTCCCATTAGTCAAAATCAACTCAACATCAACTTTATTGTCAGTTTTTCCATATGTGCAGCTCATAGAGAAGACTGAAATTGCAAAACTCTTAAGACCTATGGTCCAGTAAAAAAAATATAAAAAATAAAAAAAATATATAAAATCTAAATATAACAAAAAATAGAATTTAAGTATATATAAAACATACAGCTGCAGTAGTGGTAGCAGTAATAGTAAGTGTTTGTAAAACTTAAACGGTGGGTTTGAGTGGGTTTTTAGTAAAGAATTTCTTTGTGGTTTGTTTCTTTGCGCTTTATTTTGTGTTCTGTATTTTTTTTTTGCTATTCATTTATTTTGCTGGCAAAATGTATTCTGTCATATTTTGCCAAGAATGACATTAATAAGTGACTTTGTCCACTGTTCAAAAGTTGTCCTTGGAGACAGTGAATTCACTGTAAGAACCCCAGTAATTGTGTCCTATGTGGTAACTCATTTCCCAGGCAACATTCAATATTAAACAGATTTTGTGAATTAAATTTTCAAAGTTTTGTCCATTTATGACAATAAGCATGGGCATGGGTTTTGTTTGAACAATGGGGCTGGGTGGAGGGTCTGGCAGTCTTTGGCTCTTCACAAAAATTCACAAATTCAGACACATGGTTGTGGTATACTCTGCTTTCAGATATTGCGATTAAATTGTTTAGTCTTCTATAGCCTAATAGGCCTAAAAATGTCAACAAGTTGCTTACACAAAGCATTTATATGGATCGTTCTTGTTCATTTCTTATTAATTTATTGTTAAACAGCATTTTGAAAGAGTTGTAACCTGCAGCCTCTCAGATAATGGATACTGATTTGAAATATTCCACAGTTGTAGCTCCACCTCACTAACTTTCCTTAATAACCTAAAAACGCATTTTTAAGTTTCACAGTTTCACATTGCACCAGCAAACCTTCTGTTTTTGTTGAAATATTTTAAATGAATTTCCATACTTAACGTAAAAAAAAAAAAAATCCAATTGATGAAATTCACATTCAGATGTTTCTCACTGTCAATAACTCACAGCTTCAGCTCATATTGGAAACTTGTTTGCCTTTTTCTACCTATTAGCGAGGTTTTATGGGCTGGTAACCACTAAAGATTAGGTGGCAAAGCAAACAACCCTTCTGACAGCAAAGTAGAAAAACATGAATGCATGTGGCTTGCAGCTTACTTTTTACTTACTTTTAGAAATTTCAGACCTTTCCTCTTTTTCTCTTCTAGCTCCTCAAATACAGGCAGAGTGATAATATAGATAAACATGAAGTGCTCATCATAATATTCAATTTTAGAAGTTTAATTTATTACATTTAGCAACATAATTCAGCTATTTTCAGTATTTATCTGAAGTGTTATAGTCCAATTGTAGTCACTGCAGGTGTGTGTTTCACATGTTCAGCAAAACTGTCGTTTGTAGAAACTGACAAACACATACACGATAAGTGGTTCCAGGCACAACAAACCCCGTCCTTCACACGTATTGTAGCTTATTTTGGCATCGATCCAGCTGATGTCATCATGTCTATGTGTGTGGTGATGTTAGCAAAACAATTGTCTGTATATATTGCCAAGTTTGAAGTAAATTGAAACAAAACTGATGTTTTTATTTTATAGACGTGAAATTTAGCCCATAAGTAAATGGAAGAAAAAAAATTTGAACTTTGACTTACTTTTCCAAAAATGTAACCACATCTATTCTGGGTGACTGGCAATCTATAAACTGAATTTGGTATACATGCAACCAGTAGTTTTGCTGCTACATTTGTGAAATTTGGCCCGTTATAAGTAAATGGGAAAAGATGGGTTTAAAAAAATTCATAAAAAATTAAAACTTTGAGCTACGTTTCCCAAAATGTAATGACATCTATTTTGGATCACTGATAATCTTTAAACAAAATTTGGTATGAATTTAGTCAATGGTTTTGCTGCTACAGATATTTGAAATTTCATGCATTATGAGTACTGTTCCCAAAATGTAATGAGATCTATTCTGGGTCACTGGCAATCTATAAACCCAATTTGGTATGAATTCAACCAATAGTTTTGCTGCTAGAGTGTTAACAAACAAACAAAGAGACAAACAAACTGAATGAAAAACAATACTACTTGCCTCCCCTTCGGGGGGCGGGGTAATAAAAGCCCTGTTAAGTAATATATTGTTTCTATCAATTATGTGTCTTTTATTTTGAAATGCAAAGCAAAATATTGCATTTGAAGACAAGCAGATTGCAGCAGATTTCAACATCACAAATGGCAGAGGACAAAAACTGGGTTTAGAACTAAATGGAATCTTTTCAACTTATTAAATATAGGAAATTACAAACAGAAGTCTCCCCCAAGCAGAAACCTCCTTCAAATAAAGGCCTGGTACCATCTGTAGCTGAGCCAATATTCAAGGAAGTCATTGGAACGTTAAAGGTTTTTCAAAATAAAAGTCCTCTGCCTGTTAAATGTTTCTATTACTTTAACATATGAAAAAAAAACTAATGCAGATAAATGTGCTAATTCTTTTAATAATATGACTGCTTGAGCTTATTGACCCATTGAGAACATTTTTGATGGGGACACCTCTTGAAACATCTCCGTGTTTGATAGCAAGGCTTTTGTATTGAATTTGCAGCTAGAGGTAGAAGAATGGCCAAGCCATGCTAATTTATTAAATGACTCTTAGTAATGTGGAATAGTTATTTCTACCAAGGTCAAGTGATATGATTCTTCATTTATTACACGATCTGACAGATTTACAGATCACATCACTAAGTAAATAAATTAGACAATCAGAGAATGTAGATCCACCACACTAAATGTTTCCAGTTTGTTCTAAAATACATTTCAAGAAACATGTTATAAATGGTTATTTAATGCTTTACAACATACTCTCAGGTTTTGGATTCATGTTTCTATCAGTTGTTTGGAAATGACTTATGATAGAGTGGATCCAATTCAAGTGTCAATACTGTGACACTATTATGAGACTGACTATGAGCAGGTTTTATATGAAAAGGGGAATGCACAATGACTGAAGTTACTACTGAGGTCAGGAAATATGGCAGATTTAGAAATGGAATGAAAATATACTCTCAGCTCTGAATGCTGGTCCATAATTGCAAGAAATGGATGATGTTGGTAGATAGTGTGTGCACTGTGCAGCATGTGTGGAATTTTTTCACAGCAATAACCTTCATTTCAGAGAAACTCATAAAACTTCAAAAACAAAAAAACAAAAAAAAAAGGAAAAAATTCTATAATATGGATCTGGATCTTTACAGTTATGTAAGAGGTCCAAGATATGAGGCACACCTACCTTCTGTAAAACATTCCAGGTGAATTGTACTCTATTTTTTGTGAGTTCAGACAGACAGACCTGGTTGCCTGTTTTAATCTGCAATCTGACTGTAACGTTTTCCTTTAAAAATTGACAACATGATAACTTCATGTGCCATTAGTTTGGTTTACTGCAGATGTTATGCTGAGGCGAATGTGTAAAACTCAACATTGGGGTAATTTTATGTTATTATAGAAGTGCATAAATATTTTTGGCTCATTATGAAACTGTGGTGAGACAAATTAGACAATGGCAAGCTACAACAGTCTGGGTAATTAAAGGAAACCACTGTGACTGTCACAGATGCATGGTGTAGAGTTAGGGAAATGTGGACATAGTGTTTACTTCATCATAGAGCACATTTGTTTCCTGTTTCTTCATGCTTTTGTCTAAATATTGCCATAATATTGGTCCCAAAAAGATGTGAAAACTTAGATTTTCTTTTTTGTGTGTGTGCGTGTGTGTGTGTGTGTGTGTGTGTGTGCGTGCGTGCGTGCGTGCGTGCGTGTGTGTGTGTGTGTGTGTGAAATGATGACAAAGCAATAAGAAGCAAGCACACCACAGTCTAAACTCTCCAGAAAACCAGGGGAAAACTTGTTATAATATGTTATACATTTAACATCATGCATCATGAGTCTACCCCAAAAGATTCATACGTGATTGTAGGGGTGGGCAATATGGTAAAAATACCATATCACGATTTTTTTTTTTAAATCACGATTTTATCATGATTCTTTACATTGATGTTTGAGACTAATTTGCAAGTTTCTGAAAAGTGCAACCAAACAATTTCCCTATGTAAATTATAACCCTAAAAGAAAAAAAAAAAAAACAGACAATTTAGCCCTAAGAACCTTTCAGAACATTTTTTAAATGTATTAGTTTGTCTAATTTTTGCCAACATGTGCCAAGAACATAAACATACTGAAATGTCAACAACACTCTGATTAAGTGCACTCTTGCAACATAAAAACTAAACTGCAATTGTTTTTTTAAGGTAGCTTTCAATAAACATGAAAAGTACAGAAAAAAAAAAAAAAAAGCCCAGAACAAAATATCAATGAAGAAATGCCTGTTTCAAATAATCCTCCAGCCTTACAGAACAGGTGGCTGGTAGCTCTGGTTTGTCAACTGGTAATCAGTGTATTGGGTGGTCTTGGATGGAGGAAGAAGTCTAAAATGAGAAGAAGAAGAATAATCCAGGCACTCCAAAATAGTATCAATGTGGACCATACTTGCTAGTCTTCTCATAAAGAGTGCCTCTACCTGTGGCTAGTCTTAGTTCAGTTTGACTCCTACTGTTTGGGATGCTGCCTCTTCAGCTGATTGAACAGGTTCATAGTGTTGCCATATGTTATTCTAAGAGTAACACGACAGACCTGTATGTGGAGGATGTGGAGGACTCACCTCATCATTTCCTACCTGCTGCCCCCTAAAAACAAATTTGCGACCGGGGGTTGGCAAGAGGAGGCAATGCAAAAAACAAAAGTCCTGCCCCCTCAAATGAAAGTTGCTAAAGGTAGGGAAAAGGAAAATGAGGTTCACAATAGCAGAACACATAGGTCTTAAATTTCATTTTCACTTTGTATGGTCGTATTGTATGCACATACTCGCTGTGGGGCATGTACGGCACAGAACCCCCCCTCCCCCCCATTCCACAGTCTTTCTGGTTTGTCAGATCGTCAATAGGTTCTAATCCTTCATTATCTTATATTGTCATATCACACATCATGATCCATGATCGTCTTACCCAGTGGCGGAGTGGCTAATCAAGAGATTCAGGAGGATTCTCAGTGGGCCAGCTCATGTCAATCTCAAGTTTGGGTCGGTTGGATGGGAAAATAATTTTGACACTTGTCTGTCATTTCTCTAATCTTCTTCTTGCATTCATTCTCCATTCATCTGACAACACAGCCCCTCCATTGCAGTAGATTAGATGGGTTCTACCATGTGAGGGAATTCCTCCCTGTAAGTTGGTTGGGCCCACGAGTCATGTAGTCTGGAGCAGTATTGTGAGTCAGTTGGAGGTGACAGAGGGCAGGAAGAGGCCAGGTGGAGCCGAAAAGGCCAGGTTAAAGAAAAGTGAAGCTCCCAAAGAGTTTAGTGTAATCCAGGCGGATTTACCTACCAGTGCTGCCCCCCTGTTTGAAAATCTGCAGAAAAAAATAGCTGGGTTTCGAATCCCGGTCTTCCACGTTGTAGTCTGTAGCTGTACCTGTTGAGCCAAATCTCCGCTGGCTGACCTATTGTCTATCTGATTGTCTGGGTACTTTTCAGGCTCTGACATTTATATTTAACCTTCAGGTTTTATTCAGATTAAAGTTCATATTGTGTTGTAAAATATGACTGTAATGCACAGTATGTTCTGTAAACAAAACATGCAGTCCTGCGGAGCAGGAATATGACAATTTGGAAAAGGATATCATATATGTATTTATATTTAGTCCATCCTCCTTAAATTTTTCTGGATCTGCCACTACCTAACAATAGAGCACCTCTCTGTTGGGAAGAAAAATGCAATTGTAAATAATTTTAATCTCAATTTATTGCTCCTGTAGTAAATACATTTTCATCTTTATCATTCGTTTTACCTTATAAATCTTAATCTGATTTGAATTTGAATTCAATATATTGTTAAAGTGATGTGTTTTCTGTTAACTTACCAACATATACCTGAACTTATACCCAATAAAAAGGGATTGTAAGAGTTAGCTTCTGTTTAATTTATTCAAATTCCTCCTCCATGGAAAAAGTGAGCCAGTTTGGGCATGAAACTCCCGGGCTGAAAAAGGGGCTCACTCCGCCCCTGGTCTTACCTGATCTCCAACACCAAAGAAAAAACAAGTCATTTAGTGAGAAGAGGTGACTCCAATGTGACATCCATTTTGCTGTGTTTTCTATTCATTGTTTACTAAACTCTTAATGGCTAACGATAGCCAAATTAGTGACATTAAAACATATGAGACAGTGGTAAGTAATACCACAGCACATGGCACATATTTAGTGCCAGCAGTTAAACATATTAATAGCAGCAGGAAGAAGGCATTGATTAAACATTATCTTTGTGATGGAACATTGCAGCGATCTACCCCTCTGACTCAGCTGAAATATTTGCTGCCAAGGATAAGTGTGCGTTTGGAGCAGGTTGTGAATCTCTTTTAAAGTTAGATCATTGCACCGTTGTGTTTTAATGATCTTACTTGCTGTTTTTAGTTCTGTAGAGGCTTAATGGAACAGTCAGCAGTGACAGAGCAAACTAAAATGTTGATGTCCTGTTTCAGTGATACCCACCAGAACACTTATGCCCCAAACAGAGACTGAAAAATACATCAGGGGACCGTCCGCTAGGAAGCAGGAAAAAGGCTGGAGGAGTGATTTTGTCTACGAGTGAATGGGAAAGAAACTGAACTTTGGAAACTGGAGAAAGGAAATTGGACACATTGTGGCGACCATGTGGTAGAATTGTATGAATTTGCTGCTTTCTGAAACTTGCACACTATTTACCAGCAAGAACATCCAGATGCATTACACCCTCCACACTGTTGGCTGAAAAGAAGCAGGTCATGCCACGGGGGAGTCACGTCACTGTGTACACCATCTTCAGACCGACAGTGGGTGTTAGCACAGCAAGGCAAACCGGCTGTTTCTAATAGCAAGGAAAAAAAAGAACAAAATCAAATTGATAACATCTTACTGATATTGGAGTTTAATTTGCATATGCCAAATGAAAGCTCAGTCGAATGCATATTGATATTGATAAAAAAAAAAAAAAAAAACAACCCAGTGGCATTTGTGCATTTTTGCAGAAACACAAAATATGAGATGCTTATCTGTGGCTCAAAAGGAAAAAGAGAGTCATGACTGAACTATCATCACATGAACAAAGCATAAATAAATAATGTTTTTCTTGGGAAAAAAAAAAAGTGATATTCTTGATCACTTCACAAGAGGACTGACAAAATAAGTCCCATCAAAGCTGTTAAATCTTCAGATGGACGTGGATTCTTTTAGCTTTCAAACTGCGCTTTACTCCAAAAATAAAGAAAAAGACTAAACACTGTCTTTTGGTTTGACAGTATGATAAACAAGAACTGCAGGAGCATACAAAACTACTCTTAATTACAGCAGACAAAGTAACAAGGGCAGTGAGATTCAATAAATAACTGAATGAGCACAGAGCACTACTATCACTGTCAGTCATTATGTTAGCTGTCAGGATTTTGGTTGATGAGGGCTGGTCTGGAGGAATGCACGGACTGACCACTCTGAGGAAAAGTCAGCAGGGGGTTATCTGTCCCACAGCTCAGAGGCTACGACGCTGCTGTGGCGACTTTGAAGCCAGTGAAGAGCCAAGAGCAGAGGGAGAATGTTCAGTGGTCTTCATGAATCTACACTGATCTTATTATATAAAAGGTTCAGGCAGTGAGATAAGACAGATTAAAAGAAAACTCCACAGAACTTACACATAAAGGTCAAGTTACTCATCATGTACAGAAAACATGTGTATAGGGCCTTGTCTCTTTGTGGTTCAGGAGGACCTTTTCATCTGGGTTAAATTTAGCCTGGGATTGGAGACAGAGATTCCATGTTATAATGTTACGGTATGTAGGCATTTACTGGACAGATAACATCTAATGAAAAGCTTAATTTGATTTCGTTGTAGAAGATTTGTTGAATGAAGTGGCCTTCCCAGTTTATCTCCATAGAATGATAATTCAAAAGCCTTGATCAGAGCCCCTAGTGCATGCTTTTGACAATGGTTTCTTTTTTTCCCCTCTAGAAATGGCTGGAAAGTCTTTTTAAGAGGCATTTAAATATATTTCTGAGGGATTTAGATGAATTTGTATAGGTATTTATATTCATTAAGTTATGTTTTAATTCTATTTTTATGGGTCTGCTGTACAAGTATAATTTGTTGTTTCACTTTTGATGTAAGAAAAGAAAAAAGACAATAATTAACTAGATGAATTGTAATCACTGAAGAGATTGCATGTAATTGGTGATGGCTTAAGCTTTACAGAAATACAGCTGAGCTGTTGTTGAAACATGGCTAAATTTATCTCAAATTACTTAAGTTAGAAAGTATTACTAAAGTAAAAGTGCAAATTAAAGAAGCTGAAAAAGTATAAAACAGAAAAGCTATGTCAAAGTGAAAAAAATAAAAGTTAAAGATGGAACTGAAATAGCTTAAAGAAGAAATAGGGAAAAGTGAAAGTTGAATTAGGAGGTAAATGTGTCAGCAACATAGCCGAGTCAGTAGTCACACAATAAAAATGATTAATTTCTTTGATTTCTGGAAAAAAAAAGATAGAAATCAAGGATTTTCACTTTTTGACATTCATTTAGCCTTCATTCAACAAGACTCATTGAGATAAAAAAAAGTGTGTATATATATATATATATATATAGTATCAACAAAATGTATAAATAGACATGATGAGAAACACAGTATATAGCACTGAAATGATAGTGGTGATGAGTGCAGAGTACTATAAATATTAAATGAATTTGGCAAAACATCTACATCCACATGTTTCTTCTTTCATTACCTATAAAATCCCTTCAAACAAAAATAAACCATGTACTTTAAAATCAACTTGAATGTCTTGCTATTGCAGAAAATTCATCAAACCGAGCCCTCTAATATAAAATCAACCATGTCCGTGTGTCTGACCGGCGGTGACGAGCTTCCTTCCAGATATCACTAAGAATTTGTTCTCTCTCCTGCCGTCTCTTTCACATCTTTTTTACCCACCTCACTATCTGTGTCTGTCATTTTCTTTTCTTTTTCTGTCACACACATACACACACCTGTGTCCCCTGCGGGTCCTGTTTGGAGCATTACTTTCTTTCCCAGTGAGGCGCTATTGTGAAGCTGCCGAGCCTGAAGGGAGAGAGGCCAATTTAACCCTACCTCCATCACTCCTTCTCCTTTTCCCTCTTCCTCCCTCCGTGCGTGTCTCTCCCTCCCTCTTGTCCCTGCTGACTTGTTTGTCCCATTGGTGTTTACCTCCTGCTCTCCCTCTGTTTGGCTCTGCATCCACCCTGACAGTGTAAGGCCATTATTTTTCCTTTCTCACTTGTACACTCTCCTCTCACCCCTTCCATTTCTTTTTCTCTCTCTCCATTGCACCCACCTTCTTTTCTCTTTCTCTCTCGGCACCCTAATTGGCACAGCACTTTTTCCCCTGTCATCTCCAGTGTTGCTTTGAAAGCTGCAGTCAACCCAGTAGGAGACAGGAGAATGTGCATGCCCCCCTGCCACACTGACAAAGTCCAAACCACTGTTTTAGTATCATCATTATTCTAGTCTTTATTTACACTACATGTTCCTCAATTTATCCCTAAAGACAGGCATTTATACAGGGAGATAAACACATGCATGTGCTCAAACATACATAATGCATATATGCGCAAATGTTTCATAGACAGCGTGTGGATAAACTTACAGCACATCATTACAAAAGCACGGCTACAACTGGGAAATGTAGGATGCAAAGTAAAGCATAATATTTTAGCAGAGAGAGGAGGCTGTGATAGACAGTACATGATGCTCAAAGAATTCTCCATGCATTTAAGGGTGTAAATATTTGAGTGGCTCCTGCAGTTGTGTGTTTGCATGCTATTACCTAGCTGCAGGCTGTCTTAGGCAGGGTAATGCTTGTCAGTTCTCCAGGGGTGAGACCTTACTGCCTAGCACAGCTAAACCATTACAAGGCCTCCTCAGGAGCCCCCATGTTGAATATGGCAAACTGTCTTTAGTTATTCATGACGTGTTGCATTAGACTTGCTGCTGAGGCTTGCTTTATGTATCCCTTGTCGCACAGTACTCGAAGTACTGCATGTACCAACTTAAAGTTCGCCGTCCGCCGTGAAACAGTGTGTGAGATTCATAAATATTCATTATAACACTAAACTCTCTTTCTACTTTGGGTTTTGGCAAGCAGCTGAATATCTTGTGCATTACCTAGACGGTATTTTGTACGAAATGACAAAAGATCATAAAATCAAAGTGGGCTCCAGATGAAGAGATACAGTATGAAAATAGAGAGGCTCTGTAATGGTGCAAAAAAAAAAAGTGCAAATCTCCTCTCATAACCCCCCAGGTCTCGTTAGTTAATTAGTCTCGTTAGCCGGCTTAAAAGTGGAATCTCCCCAAAGCCTTACGTAGATTTATCAGCAGTAATTGAAAGGTAATTCCAACTCCTGCAGGTGTAGCTCTGCCAGCTCCTCCAAAAGTGCAGTTAAAAGGGCCGAGTGAAGGAGAGTCGTATCTGGGCTGCAGCATTTTCTGCAACACAACCACTGAGACTTTGCACCTCCTGCGCTCCCTGTCTACATGTCCTGAGCCTTTGTACTTCTTTCTCTCACTCACAGCATTGCTTATTCCCACACAGCCCATTCTCACCACTCCCGTTTAGCACCTCCTATCTTCTTCCTCTGTGCTCTCTCTGGATTCAGCTTAATAATTCATCTTCACTCCTGCTAAAGAGAACACATACCCTGCAAAGAGAGAAACGAGAGAGGACTAGCCTTCCAATAACACCTCCCTGCAATGCCACCACAGTTGGGAGCCCCAGGCTTTTCTCTCCCTGTCTTTCTCCCCCTCTCTCTCTCTCTCTCTCTCTCTCTCTCTCTCGCTCTCTTTCTCTCCGTGTCTGTTTTTCTATCCTGGCTCCCACTCATACCCCTTTATGGCTCTGTCTTTTCCATCTCCTCCCCGCAGCATGTACACACACATTATTTTCTACCCCCGAGCATGCCCAAGATGCCCCCAGCTGTGAGGAAATGTCAGACGTTTACCACCCACCATCCTCCTCATCCAAATATGCACACTCACACTAGCACACACAAAACACAAGGGCATAGATTACATGCATGCGCAGATACACCCTTACGTGAAAAAACACACACTTTTGCCCACACCCCTCTTGACACACAACACAACGGAGGAAATCTCATTAGTCAGAGGGTGTATGGCATTGATTTTTGCTTCTCTCTGGTCTTGGTGGGATCTGGTTTGGCACAGTCTGGCTCATGCTAGAGAACCCACAGTAACACCATGGGTTAAGCCGATTACATTTTCGGGAAACAGGGAGACCTGAGGGGTAAAGGACCCAGTTTTGTTCCACTCCTCCCTCCGCATTCCACCCCCCTTTCCCACCCTTTTTCTCTCTACTGATTTATTCATGTGCTCCTGAGGTTTATCCACCATGGGGTTATGGTTGCATTCATTGACTTGAGCTAGAAATGATTTCAAATTCAGTGGATTACATTTGTGAATATTGAATAAAGAACCAGATGGGTAAAGAATAGGTATAGTGGAGGGTAATGGTAGAATGGCTCACTAATCCAGCCTTGTGAAAACTTTATGGCAAACCAAGCTGATCTCAATAGCAAGGTTGATGAGTGGATATTACCTTCCTATTGGCTATATTTAAAGATGTGAATAGCTGGCACGCCAGCATAAAACTGATTAAAAGCTACCCTTATCTGCCATTTCTCTGCCCTTTATCCTCCAACTTTGATTCAGCATCAGGTATAGTTTGATAGGAATGCTCGGGGTGTCACATTTCATACCAAGTTGGGATAAATGAAAGTACACATTACATTTTTCACCAAAGCCCCCCTCGGCATAACAAAGTGGATGAATAAAAGGTGTGCCATTAAGATAAAAAAAAACTGAAGCTAAAGCCAGAGTCATTATGTTGCGTACTGTCTGGTCATTTCATGCTCGTGTCCACTGCCAGATGGTGGAATGTGGGCCAACATATGTGAGTCAAACTGGGAGAGAACAGAGGTCTCTCTGGTGTTGGCAATGCCGTCCCCGTCGATTGAATCCTCATTACCGCCTTCTCATAATTGTGTTTTTTTTTTTTCTTTCCTTTTTTTTTTTATTGGATATTCTAATGGCTGCTGTTGCATGTAATTATGTAGCAATTATCTGCTTCCTTGCCTCGAACTGGTGTTCCATCGCTGTAATGCAAAATCAGATTGCGTCTGTTACACTCCTGCTGGCATGGCAGGTTCACTAAGAATACCGTCAGAGCACTTGACAGAGGATATACTAATTGTGCCTTTAAACTTCTCTCGAGCCTAGTGTAAATAACCTCTAGACTTCTTCCAATATGTTCATCAGTTCAGTTACAGCCCTGTCCGGCCCACTCTGCGGTATGGAGTGATAATTAGTCTGCAATATAAGAGAGAAGAAATCATTGATATGTATTTTTCTCCCTCTATTTTCCTCCCCTCGAGTCAAGTTGATTCTTTGAAGTTGGGGCGTGTATGAAATCACTTGATCTTTATTTCTTTAAGTTCATTACTTATTTTCTAGTTGTGTGCATGTCATGCATTTTTAACAAACCCTTTGAGTTGACTTTGTGATGTGTTGTAGCGGAGAACATCAAAGAGATCTATCTTTCTCTCTGTCTCTGTTTCTCTCCCTCCCTCTCTCATTCTTTAGCCTTTTCATCTCCCTTTCCCTCCTTTACAGTGTGAGCTGCACGCTGAGAGAGCTTTTCTTTTCAGACAGAATTGTGAGTAAAAGGTAGAGGAATGAGAAGAGGAGGGTTGCCATTATTGTTTTTTTTTTTACTCATTTAAAGTTTCTTTCATTCTCATTCAGACCATTAAATATCGTTGCATACCAGGGATTAGATAATGAACACTTCTATCGCTCCTGGAGGCAGGTTTCTTGTAGAGTGTGAAATATACAAAATTGCATTTTCCTGCACATAGTCAGCTTAGCTTTTAGGATTTTATTGAAACTCTAGTTGGAGCTACGCATTTTCAGTTCTATAGATCCTGCACTGTTGACTTTCTTAATTTGAACTTTGAAAAATCTAATTGAAATGTTCACACAAATAAACATAATCATTACAGTGATTACAGCTATTGCACTACTACTCTTCCTTTTAACTCTAGCTCTAACTCTAACTGGACTCTTTATGATAAATGCTGCTGTCAATCTAACTTACTGAAACATGGATGCAGTCTGCACTTTACACTTGCGCACACAGTCCTCCATCTGTGTTCTGCCCTTGCCAGACGTCTCATGGCCTGTAGGGCAGCAGCAGGGTGTGGTCTGCCCTCGAGGTACCAGAGGGGTGCCCTCTCGCCTCGAGGCTCTGAACAAGCCCAGCTGCGCATGGATGGTCCCTGCCCCCGGGTATCAGGCAAGTGTGTCACCGTCCTTTGATTCTTTGTTTCACACAGAGGGCACAAATCAGCGAAAGGATTTTTTTTTTTTTTTGGGACAACCTTTTGCCAAACTGGAGGTAAGATCTTCAAGACAACTTCATGTTTTACTTTTTCTTTCTACACAGTAAACATAAAGATATGTTCTACTCTGTAGCAGAGGTGGGTAGAAAGTGACATGATAAAGTGGAAGTTCTGCTGCTTTATGCTAAAAAATGACAAGTATAAGAAAATGTAGGCATCAAAATAATTGTTTGAACAAAATATATCTGAATTGTTTCTATCTAGTTCATTCTTTGCAATAATTAATGACCTTAAATGTGCTCAACTGAGGAAATGCAAAGTGGTTATATGCAACATCTAATACAGTCCAAATCCTATAATTTAAAGAAACAGTAGACAGTAATAAAAACAGTATTTACCAAATTACACAATGGCTTCTTCTGGCTGGATTGCAAAGGCCACATTTGAAATATTTCATGTGTATTAATTACAAACTCATGCTAACTACTAAGTCTACATTCCAACTTACTGCCATATGTTTCCTTTAGCTGAAATTACAGCAACACATCACTGATTTAGCTGGACTGAAAAGAAAACAGTGTTTGCACAATCGGGGATGTGCCCCTTCTAAATCTCCCGCTGTCGATTCCACCATGACTGTGTTCTGCTCCGGGTGAAACCATGGAAACAGAGGCTGGAGGTGTGGCAGCTTCAGAGCTGAAACAGATACAAAATGGTCCAACAATGAGAGGAAAAGGGAATGTACACTGAGTCCAGATGGGCGAAATCAAAAGTAATGCACAGAGTACAAAGAAAGGTAACGGAGTAAAAGTATTTTGTTATTCATAAATATACATATACATAAGATAAAAGTATCATGCAAAAAGAAAAAGTGTAATTCCCTGAAAAAGTTCCAGTGAAGTAAAGGAGTACAGACCATGTATGTGAAACAATTTGTAACAGGAGAATCAAGAAGTAGCACAAGCACTTTAGTAGAAAGCTTTGAAATAAAGTTTCTATAACTGCTGTTTCTATATGTATTTTGCGGAAATGGTGAATAGCAGTTCATTCTTGCTTGAACAATTTCCCTCACTCTTGGATTCCTCTCCCACATAAAGCTCAGCGCACCAGCCAAAGCCTATAATCAACTTAGTAAGCAATTTCCTCAATGCATGCACATTGTGAGAAGTGCATGTTCAAAATGGAAAGGCTACCTTCAGGCTTGAGCTTTTTTCCTTTCTTTTTCTTTACCCCCTTCAATTTCACTCTGTGAATAGAAAGTCAAAGGTACAGAAGCCCTAATTAGAGAGGTAGGTATTCTGCAAGTGTTCATTTTAGAATTGGGGTAATTTGTTCTAAAGTGATTATTAGGTTCAATTCTTTTGTAGTTTTCTGCAATCTAATGGCAGACAGCTACCGTGTGAAATGAAAAAAAGTGAAGAAAACAACACAAAATACAAAAAAGAACTGCATATTTAAAAAGCTTCCAATTATATTAACTGAAAGGGTGTGAAACATTTAATCTTGTTACTCCAGTGGCAAATAATGGGTACTAATTTTGTGCTTGGTTTTTGAAGTTCATTTAATTATTTTTCTGTTTTTAGGATATTTGTTGTATTTGGAAGTAGATACAGTGGGGGATAAAATTCAGTTTCTGTGCATTACTCTATTGTGCAAAACACAGTACAAGACTGATGCCCACCCTGTGGAGGGTATGAGTGTTTGACTGAGTCGCTGAAGAAATGGGTAAAGTCCTCCTGCACGGAGCCTCAGCAGCTGTTGCTATAGTGACTGAGAAGTTGTGGGCAGAAGTTTCTTTTGAATCCTTACTGTTGTTGTCTTATCAAGTTCTCTGTTTTCTTTACCCTTTTGTTCCTTCTGTGATTTTTCAAACACATAACTGAAGTTACTCCCCTGAGGTTTCAGCCCTGCAGTGACAACTGAAGAAGCAATCTACTTGAGTTTCTGTACATTAAATAGTGAAATATTTGCAAAATATAAAATAGTTCAGTATGATAAAATTAAATTCTTCTAAACCATAGGTGTCAAACTCATTTTAGTTCAGGGGCCAAATTCAGCCAAATTTGGTCTGAAGTGGATAAAATAATAACAGAATTTTATATAAATAATGTCAACTCCAAACTTTCCTTACATGATGAAAATGCTAACTGTCCTTTAAAATAATGTGAACAACATGAACAACCAAAAATTTCTTAAGAAAATAAGTGTAATTTTAACAATATTCTGTCTGTTATTAAGTGTTTTGTGTATTTGTATTTCCACTGTGATCTGTAAGTTGTAATGAACATGTATAAATGATAAACCGAGGCATAATATTGTTAAAATTACACTTATTTTCTTACATCTCTTAAGACATTTCAGGTTTTTCATGTTTGTTCAGGATATTTACCATTTCTGTGAAATGATAGTTTATTTTTGTGTAAATACAGGAAAATTACATGAAAATATTTACATTTTCAAAGAGAAAAATTTGTACTTGTAAGTATTTATAGGCTATAATGATAATATTTTTCCTGGGCTGTATATCTTCAGTGTAATATTTGCATATCACAAATTCATCCCATGGGCTGGATTGGAACCTTTGGCCCCCTGGCCACGTTTGACACCCCTTTTCTAAAGTCACCCTCCTTCACTAAATATATAGGAGGTGTGTGCATGATGTCCATAGTCATGCACTGAGTGGCAGAAAGCTGAAAAACCACTATTGTTTGTGCAGGGTTGTGAAAAAGAGCAGCCTGTGTGGTTGTATAGACAAGTGCCTCATAGTCTGTCATGTAGCTACAGTAACATGTTCATTTCAATAGAACATTTTGTACAACCACTGTTTTTGCTCAAGCAATCCAAAGCAAAATGCACATTTCAAGTCTGACGCCTTTTAACTAATATTTTATTACTTTTTTAAAATAAAATAACTGTGTAATGTTTCCAGCTGATTACATGAAAAATGTAGCTCATTGCTTTTCTAATGATATATTGTTTAAACCATTTAATTGCTTAACTGTCATTACCAGAGTTGGGAAAACAGTAGTTTCAGCCATCTCACTAGGCAGCTGCACAATGTAACCACTATGAGCTAACACTAGTGTGGCTCGTAGGATATACTTTGCTGGAATATTTGCCATTTTTTTTAGTAGCACAGTGGAAGGATTGGTATGTGCCTTCCTTAGGTTATCTGTGTGTGTCCCTCACTACATGAAACAGCATCCTCTGAGATGCATCTACAAGCTGAAAATGGCAAGTTTTGACAGAAACACCTTTTTATATGGCATGCTTCACCCCAACATCTTCTCTCCGGGCACTGTTTTGCACAGGCATTGTCACTTCATCCTGTGCTCACCACTATCTCAGAAAAGTGTGATTAATTTAGAGAAGTAGCCAGAAAATCCACTGAACTTTTACACCTATTACATCTTGCATATAAATGTTAGAAATTCTGAATCCTGGCCCCGTGTCAGTGTCCTTAGAGAAGTGGTTCTTTAGTAATGATGTCCATGTGATCATCTCATCACAATAGGACCTGTCAGTGGTTGGGATATATTAGGCAAAATGAGCAAGAGAAGGGATCTGAGAAACTTTGACAAGGGAGAATTTGTGGTGACCAAATCCCCGGGTTAGAGCATCTCCAGATGTCATTGGGTGTTCTTAGTGTAAAGTGGTTAGCATCTACCAAAAGTGGTTCAACGTACAACAACCTGATCTCAACCAATTGAACATCTATGAGAGTATAACATCATCTCCATTTGTCTAATATTGTTTAGTACCCACTTTTTCCACAAAAACAGCTCTGAGGTTCTAAACTCCACCAGACCTCTATAGGTGTGTTGTGGTATCTGGTATCCTAACCAAGATGTTATCAGCAGATCCCTGAAGTCCTGGAAGTAGAGGGGTGGTCCTCCATGGATCAGATTTATTTAACCAACACCTCCCACAGATGCTCAGTTGGTCTGAGATTGGGATGTCCTTCCTTAGTCCATTTTTGGTTGGTACTAACCACTGCAGACCAGGAAGACCCAATAAGACCTGCAGTTGGAGAGATGTTCTGACCCAGTCATCACTGTTACAATATGGACCTGGTCAAAGTCAGGGGCGCTGCTACCAATTATGGGCCCCATGAAAGTGTGGTGGTGGTGTGGGGGTATTTACATGGGGTGCCCTCCACCCACAATGTTACTCACGATAGCGCAAAGACAAAATCAAAACTTAACATGCTTTCAACGTTCGCCTCCCAATTTCTATACCTCTCTTAGACAGCAGATCTTGCACAACATTTACATAACTTTGAACCTGTACCCACTGGGCCACCTCCACTCCTCTATGGGCCCCCCACAAATACTGGGCCCCATGAATTTGTTATGTTTACCCCCCCTTATGGGCTCCCCAGGTCAAAGTCACACTTTGCTGCTTAAGCTTCAAGGACTAAATATTCACTTGCTGCTTAATATATGAAACAGTGAAAGGTGCCATTGTAATGACATCAGTATTATTACCATCTTCTGAGTGGTCAGAATGTTTTGGCTGTTCCATGTACGGTCCCTCTTGTGTCATTGCGTTTGCTCAGTTTGTTCAATTAACACTCTTCAGTTGCTGTTTGAGTACAGTTGTATAATAACCAGGCCTAGTTATTATCATTTTGGCTCTGTACAGTTTTTGCATTCATCTGGGAAAATAAAAACCTGCTTTTCTGACACTGTAATCTTGTTTCCTCATTGCCTTTGCGCTTGGCCCCTAACAAGTAAGATGTAAGGATAGATGATGAGTCCAGCTGAAGCAGATAATTGTTTGTTCTACTTTTAAATATCACTCAGTCTTAATGAGGGGATTGTTCTGGTGGAATTGTCCTTTAACTAAAAAAAAAATCTAAATTAGTATATTATATGCAAAAATAGTTATTGTCGTGAGTCAAAGTACCGGTACGCTGCAAGTGATATGTCCACCATGGAATAAGATGTCATACAGCCTGATAACGTGGGGATGAAGGATCTTATGAATTGTTGTGTCCTGTATATTGAGGCAAGTAGTCCACTGCATCTGATTCAGTGGTTGGTTAGTATGTAGTGAAAATGATGTGAATTCTCTTTGATGTTCACCATCATTCATAGTGCCCCCAGTGAATACAGCTTCCTTTCTGTTACTGAGCCAACTTTTTCCACCAGTTTGTCCAGCCACCTTGCCTCTTTGTGTTTCATGCTACTTCCACGGCAAACCACAGCACATGTTTTGCCGCCGGTAAAATGTGCAGATGTCTAAGGACCCGAGTCTCCTCAAGAAATGTAGCCGACGGCCACGTTATTGTGTCTGCTCCTTGAATTTACATGGTCAGTACAATTATATGAAATCTGACTGGACCTTTTCTTCTAGTTTGATCCTATAAGACAAGGGACCATTTGTACTCTCAATGTTAATGGAATGGAAATTTCTATAGATTTTATATGTTTTACCAGCCTCATAAAAGGAAAAATCCATCTATTTCTTCTCATTTTTTATTGTTTCTCTTACTTTCAGGTGAATTTAACAGTTTTCTTGTTGTGAACAGAAACCACAAAGAGGGGAAAATATAACAAAAAAGGAGAAAGACGACCTGGGAGGAGGTGCTAAAGGGAGGTTTGCAATTACCACAGTGAACTCCATTTTTCATGAAGAGTGTAAACCACTTCAGCTTGAGAGGATTCTTTTACGCCAGATGTGAGAAGACATGAAAGCTCGGAAAATTGACAGAAATTTTATAGTCTATTTCCACTCCGAATATATATATATATGTGTGTTTTTCAAGATAGCTTTTCCGAATATCAGTCAAAGCAAAGACTGAGAGCTGCAGTGGTGCTGGACAAAAGTAGGGCAGTATGTGCAACTGGGAGTAAATGTGTTCTTAGCCTATCCCACTCTGAAGTATTTGCGCTGAAGCTAAAGTGAAATAGAGAGGCACATCTATCACAAAACACTCAGCCAGATCCATTGCCCAAGGCAGCGCAGTCTGCAGCTTCCGAGGCCATGAAACAAAGACATACTCCTGCCGGCCCAGTACACTTTTTTTTTTTCATCATGAGAACAATAAATATGTGAATCATAGTCAGATCATGAAGCTAAGGTCAAAATATTATCCCTTTATACTTCACATTAGTGAGGGAATAAAAGGCTAATTAAGCTATGGTTATTATGTAATATCACAGTTTACAATAAAGTATTGTAGATGGAGAATGAAAAAAAAAGAAGTTCTCAACCAATTGAACATCTATGAGAGATGAATAATTTTACAAAAGACAATGTTCACAGCTAAATAATTAAGTATAGAACAACTTAGTTGGAGTTGATTGTAATGCAGGTTTTTTTTTTTTTTTCTGAAGGGAAGAAGAGTGACGAGTGTAAGCGAGAGATCATATCCCTGTGAATATCATAAAAAGCAAATGATGAAGTTTTCTCAAATTTTGGAGACATGCCAGTAAGAGTGAAGAAAAAGGAAATAGGATTTTGGGGAGGTTCTTCAAAAGGTGCTCCAATTTCACACTATCAAATTAAAGTGTCACATGTATCTGTGGATGGATGAGTGATATTCCTGCTAGGTGCTAGGTGGTCTGCAATTCCCATGAATAATTTGAGTGTGTCACTGTGGGCGGTCCTTCAAAAGGAGATTGTGCAGGCAGGGGGCTGGGTAATGATAGATACCTGGTTTCCCTTTCAAGTCACTCTTCACTTCACCAGGGGTTAAAAGACAATGTGGACTTAAAAGCCAGGAGAAGAAAGCTAGTGACCAGCACATTAACCCTCATTAGTTCGTAATGTCACTGGTATTATGCTTTGTTTCAACATAATAATCGAAAAAGGACAGTGTCTGCAAAGTGAAGCTAATGAGATAGTATCTTAAAATGTAATGTCACTGACAGCCACTAGATGCGCGATCCAAAAAGGCCTTGCTTCCATAGCCTTACATGGAAATACTATGTAAATAAACATTCCGGTGTCACTTGTGTTTATTTGTTGTGATGAATTATTGTAACAACACCGTCAAAATACTTTTGTTATGCAACCGTTTGAGGAAGTTCTCTGTGTTTTCTTGTCCCCATAAGCTAGCATTTAGCATTAGCTCAACGTATCACCTCTCATACTAATGAAGTTCCTCCTCTTTACTCAAATATGGTACATTCTGGCCCTTAAGTGTTTAGAATTCCATACCAGCGTGCTAATTTTTTGACTAAAAAAGCATGGGAGGTTTTTTAGTATATCCAAACACATAGAACAAAACCAAAAATACAGTCATGGCCAAAAGTTGTTGGAACGACACAAATGCATTCTTTCCTTAAATGTGATTTATTTGACAATAATGGTCTTTGAAACCTGTATTCTTAAAAAAAAAAAAAAAAAAAAAAACTTGTGCTATTCCCAAAACTTTTGGCCATGACTGTATGTGAATTGCATACTATTTCTGAGTGAATATTACTTTATGCAAGCTCTGAACACTTAGCCAGCAGCGATATCACAAAATCCAATGCAGTCGTGGCAACACTGGCCTGTGACTGACGGCAGAGAGACCTCAGTAGCCAACAGTCAACAGTATTCCCCAGATACTGCTACGATCCATAGTTTTACACACTTATTGACACAGATACTATTTGTCAGAACAGTCCATAGTACAGATAGTTCTATGAACAGGATAGTTCATATAATACATAGATGCAGTCATTCCGTAGTAGCACATACATGCTTTTAGAGGTGAGATGGACACAGAGGCTTTCATGAAGTAACATGAGTAGTGTCCAGAGATGCATTCTACTGTTTATTTTCACAAAAGTATGCAGAATGTAAAAAAAAGAAAAAAAAAAAGAAAAGGGGGGTGGGGGTTTAATTTTGTTCACAGTCAATTCTGATATTCAATTTCTCTTGGACAAAATTAACAGTATTTCATTTTTAATTGTAACAGGAAAATGCTGTGTTGTTTTATGACCCAAAGGGTGTGTATTGTTTTCTTCATTGTTCACTGATTTACCACTTGTGATTTTTGCCAGTCATAGTATTAAGTAGCTCTTGGTACAATGCTGAATATTGAATATCTTCTTTTTTTTTTTTTTTTTGTAACTTTTTTGAAAGTTGCATTAAATCATGAAATACTTTTTGAAAAGCCAGAATAATATAAATGTATATATATTTTTTGCATTCCCTGGACTAGAACTTGGGAGATAAAGAACCCCTTATTTGAAGATTGGTGTGCTGAGTTACCCAAAGTTAATAACAACAGCAGTCCAGTATCCATCATGGTAGGTCTGTTAACTTCTTATTACTGCCTAGGCAATTTATACTGATGAAATAAAAGAAACAAAGATGTTGCTCCTGAAAATTTCGATTGTATTTTGGTTGTGGGTGTGAAATTATGAAATGGACTTGATGATGAATTTAAGTTGTTCACTTCTTTGACAAAGTTTTAAAAATGCCTTAAGTATAAAATCATCCAGGAATATTATGTTGAGATGGTAGATATGTTTTTGTTGTTGTTGATTCTTTTGTTATAATGAGAATGTGCAATACTGTACACATTTAATTTGATGTAAGAAGTGTATCAGGTGAAAAGGATAGGCAAGAAAAAAGCTTTTGCTTCTAGACTATTCCTTTTTTGGTTTTTATCTTTATTATAATTATTATACTAAGTGCAATGATTAATGTTGAAACCAAAGATAAATAATTAATTCCGTTCAATTCAAAATAATGGAATTTGTCCAGTATCAGTTGGTTTTTGTAATAGCATTAATAATGTGTTTAGGGTTAGATTTAGCCACTGAAAGCACATGGTCAGATTTTAGAAGATGAACAGGGTTACATTTAACAAAGAAAAAAAATGTCTTTGAGGATTACATAAAAACTCTTCACTTAAATGTATTCAAAGTGTTTTTATTGCCATATGCTGTTTCTATGGTTAGTTTTGCACACTACCAGCTTTTGATCAGGTTTAGGGAGAGACACCAAGGCTTGGTTTAATATAGAAAAACTTTGCAAAGATGTGAAAAAAATGACTCACACAATACAATTATACTTAGGGTGAAACATAACTGGATTTCTAATTTAATTGAATGTTACTGTAATTTCTGTGAGCTGGACTGGGTTGTTATGCTTACTGTAAAATTTGGGTTTATGTAACAACACTTGATTTAAGATTAATCATATTTAAGTTATTTTAGCCTTATACGTACAGAAAATATAGCTTTTAACATCTTCAGCACCAAAGCAAACTCCCACACAGCTTCTCACTATTGCTTGCTGCCAAGGTGGCAGCTATGGTGACAGGGGCTAAGAAGGGAGGCTGTCATTTGAACAGAGAGGCAGAAGTGAGATGACACAGGGAGCAGGGACTCAAGAAATTGCAAGAGGGAGTCGACAAGAAAAATAAAATGTTAAAGGTGGGAGAGGAGTCGTGGTGATTTAGTGAAAGAGAGTTTGGATACGGCAATGAAAAGTACAAACAGATCACAATTACAGCACTGATACAACACTGTGTCGAGATGCACTGTTTAATATATGTGAACATAAATGTGTGTACACCAGGCAGTAAGTTAAACCCACAGTAAGCGTGGTTTTCCACTTTTCTCTGCCCAGCTCTTTTTCTCCCTCGAGGCTGAGAGTTGATGTGTGACTGACAGACAGCCATGGACAGCTTGGTTAGACACACCGCACTCTGGGGAGGCCACCAAGGCTGAAAATGAGTGGAGAGGGCTGGAGGAAAAGGGTCGAGCAAGTGGGGGTGGGTGGGGCGGGGGCGAGTGAGACGGTGTACGCTGACAAAAGGAGCTTCAGAAGAAAAAAAAATGGTGATTGAGCCAGAGAAGCAAACCTTTGCGTGTGAAAGAGACGAGCAGGGAGAATGAATGGAACGCATTGTGCAAGTGTGATTAATGGTAAATTTGCTGCTTCTTTTATCCGCTGCCTACAAGGTCACATTGTGATCTATTCTCTGTCATAAACATTGTTGCAAAGGTCAGGTGGGCTAACAGGCATCTGTACAGTGTGTTGAAGAAATGACTTGTCGAATTCAGTGAAGAGCAGTCTTTTATACAAAGCTTGCCTGGCAATGACAAAATTTTTACAACTCATTTCAACATAAAGTGGATATAAAAATGCAACACTATTCATCACTCACAGCCTAACATTGAAGGCATGAGTTCTCTTGCTTCAAAAAGGATCGTGTATTTCATACTACAACATCCAGTTATTAAACACAACCACTCCATTTAGCCGAAGAAATGATCTGCAAACAGATTTGTCAGCATTTGTGCAGCAAAAAACATGTTTGATAAACACATTTCTAGGGAAGTGCACATCAGTGTTTTAGTTGTTTTAAAGCGCCTTTTGGTATTCTGACAGTAAAAAATGAGGCAGTGATAACAGCCCTTTTAACAACCTTCCGGAATTACATCCATATTCATATGTAAATGAATTTCATTTTTAAGCAGTTTTGGTTAGAAATGTGATGCCAGTTTTTATTTTATTTCAATAAATGAATTAATAATTGTAATCTTTAGCTTTATCCCCATGACCCTCTTGAGGACTAAGAAGTTCAGACAATGAATGAATAAATGTTTAGGTTTTGGTATTAGTAGAACAACACCACCACTGACAATGACAGCAACTTTATTCACATTTAAAAACAACTTACAAAATGCATACACATATAAAGTTACAATAGAACACAAAATCACAAGGTCAAGTAAAAAAAGACAGAGAAAATAACATTAAAAACAACAGGATTAGAGACAAGATAGAGACATAGGGAAGATAGGAAGTCAAAATAAATATAAATAGAGTGGTAGAATCAATAAGAGATGACATATCACAAAATCAAAACAAAAAAAGCAATAAAATAAAAACAATGAAGGTGGCATCATATGTGTAATACACACAATAACTAAAAACACTAAAACTAAAGAATAAAAGGATAAAAAATGAAGAAGACAGCTGTAGAAGTGATTTTTTTAAGAAAAGATTTTGTGACAGCTCAGGTTTGATTTTTGACAATGGTTCTTCGGTGAAGTTGGCAGGACTGGACGTTTCTGATGTGTGAATCGAAGGTGAGATTTGAGTCGAATACACCCCCCAGGTTTCTGATGGTTGGCTTTACAGTGGTGGGTTGTAGATAGAAAAAGACACCAGCTCTCAGTTCAATACAGAAAAAGGTCCTCAAAAATAGAATGTTAGATCCTTCAATACCAATTTACAGTGAGATAGCAGCAGCAGTGGTGTGCAGAAACATGCAATAGAAACACTTAAAATCCATTTTCACAATTAAATTGTGAAAATTAATTTGTTCCATCTTCGAGCTTTGTAGTTTCTATCAGTGGCAGGTTTGGTATGGGATATTAAGCCAGGATTATTGTAGCGCCCATATTAGATCTGATCTATCTTAAAATCAGAAAAACATTACTGATTTTAGGTAGAAGTTTTATTTGGAAAAGTTTTACTTAAAAAAAGAAAAAGAAAGATTACACTGGGCAAATTAAGGTGCTAAAACTTAGGTATTTAGGTTACAGGTCACAAAATCATTGAAATGCACAGCTGTACATATTGTATTTCATTTCACAATTACCATACAATAAAAATCCAAATTAGACTTTGTAATAAAACCAAAAATTTAACAGTGCATAAAACATTTAATATGGAATGTGATATAGTGACTTTTATTGTGTACACACCCACAAAGGCTAAGGCCATAAAAGCATGTCTAACATCTTTAGGTAACATTAAATTGAACCTGCTCTGGATCCCAAAACTACGTTATTGTTCCCTCGTATTTCATCATCATTGTAAAATTATATTCTAAACCGTACATAGCCTCCTTTCCAGCCTAATGTTTTGCTCCCCAGCAACAATGATTACATCATATTAATAATAATAAGTGCTGCATATTTAAAAACGTCTTTGCAATGTAATTTCCCCCAAGTAAATCTTTTATAAGTATATCATCACTGAATAGATGATTCCATAACAAAAGTTATTGCTCAAAGGGCACAGTGACCCAAAATCTCCTTGTTACCACATATACCATGATGTTAAATCCCATAAGTAGTAGATGATATTTTACTTGTTACTTTTGTGTAATAATTTGTCAGATTGGGCAGTTTATTATTTTTTTATTTATTCAAAACACCAGAGCTCAACAGTTTTATTGAACTAATTCAAAAAACAAAAAAATAGGAGTTTTAGTCACAAAGATGGAGTTTCATATCTACGTTTAGGCCTTTGGGAACAACTTGAGGAAATATGACTTCACTGCACATTTCACATCAGTTGTGCTTGTGCTTTAGGATGATAACGTCAGGAAAAAACTGTACAAGCTTGTTCTTTGTGAGCACATTTGTCCTCCAATGAAAGATCTCTATCCTGATAGCAGAGGTCTCTTTCAGTATGGCCGTGTCCCAATACAGGGCTCGTTCAATGACTTTTAAAATAACTTACAATGTTATGGAAAACACAAACAGACACATGCTGGTTATTGACTAAATGTATGCATTGTATAAAATTTAGAGATATCCAGACTTCTCAAGCATCTCACAGAGAGAACATAGGTTTTGCAGTCAAATAGAGAATAATAAATTCATTCCATTTGAAATGTGAAGCCAAACCTCCCAATAAGAGAGATCTATGTCCAAATCATAATTTGATCTTTATAGGACGCTCATAGAAATGCTATGAAATGCAAAACTTCAACCTTAGTGTGTTATTGGAGGGCAAAACAAGACTTTATTGTGAAATTTAAAAATCTTTATAGAATATGTAGAAAATCAAGATTAATGAAGCTACCGAGGTGGCCGTAGTTCAGGAGGTAGAGCGGGTCATCCAATAACCAAAGGGTTGGCGGTTCAGAATCCCGCTGTCCATTGTGTCCTTGAGCAAGACACTTCACCCTCCTTGCCTCCAGTGCCACTCACACTGGTGTATGAATGCATATGAATGTTTAGTGGTGGTCGGAGGGGCCATTTGGCACGAATTGGCAACCATGCTTCTGTCAGCCTGCCCCAGGGCAGCTGTGGATACAGACGTAGTTTACCACCACCAGAGGGAGAATGTGAGAGTGAATGAATAATGGATCGATAATGTAAAACACTTTGGGTGCCTTGAAAAGCTATATAGAAATCTAATCCATTATTATTATTTCTTGGTTTCTTACCTGTAAGTGTCACACACAAAAAAAAATCCAAGAAGTAACTAGAGAAACTTCAAGAAAAACACATGTAAGGTGAAAGGAACATGCATTTTTTAACTTTAGAACATCACTGTTAGAACATTAGATCATCATAAGTGCTGATCCAGACCCCTGTCCACATCCACATTATCCCTTTGAACATCATTCCTTACATTAGTACCATTACTTCATGGTACCTAACAAAACAGGTCCACTCACTGTTTATGCAGAGGTGGACCTTACAGACCCTGGAGACCACACTGGACCCGAGACTGTTGACTCACTGTCCTCACTGTAATTTTTATTGTCACTGTCTTGTAATGTTTGGGCAAATTACTAAAAATAGTCCCTTGCCCAATAAAGAGTTAAGTGGTTTGACGTCAAAAATTAAGATAGTAATGACCAATAATGATCCAAAATCTGCCAGGTGCTCAGCTGGAATCAGCTGCTGGTGAAGTCCCCATATTTCTACTGTGCAGACTCAAACAGCATCATGCAGGCTAAAGGGCAGAGCAGCTGTTCAGACAATGGGATTTTGGCTCCAACTTTACACAGTGGGAAGAATCGATATCACAGTGTTCACCTTTGTGTGAAGTCTCTGGTCATTTACACTGTTGCATTCATATAACATCAGGAAAACATAACTGGAGCTTTAAACTATTGAGGGGGGGCATGTAGGTTAGCACTGTCACCGCACAACAACAAGGTCCCGGGTTTTATCCAGTGGAGCCTTTCTGTGTTGCGTCTGCATGTGCTCCCCATCTCTGAGTGGGCGCTCTTTGTGTACTCCAGCTTTCCTTCCAGTGTCCAAAAGCATGCATGTAATACATCAATAGGTCAATCTAAATCTAAAGCTGTAGATGTGAGGGTGAATCATTAGCCACTTTTACAGAAATCCTGGAAATTAGGTGAGATGGTGACCCCACCTTTTTTTCCACCATTGACTGAGTTCCACAGCCAAGCCAAAGTGAGTAACAGAGGTGAGACAGGCTGGACTTTTACACAGCAGACCTACATTCCAGATTCAAAGGGGCAGTGACGCAGCGTATAGTGTAACGTATAATTTGCACATCAGTAATACCCTGAGCATCCAAATGTTAGCATGGATAGAGTCCTACGCCTGAAGTGACAACAACTCACAGATCTCCGTGTCGTGTTGATATGTTTGTTTACTGTACATGGCCCGAGCTAATTTTTAACCCCCCCATGTGGGGATCACACACGCAATACGTCATCAAAACCTTGGTTGCGAACAAGAAGTGTTCCTTTTGCATAGCGTTCTGGAATCATGATTCCACCTTTATCACAGCTCTGTTAGTACCTCCAGAGGCGTTACAGAGCTGCGATAAAGATGGGACCAAATGATCCACCATTTTATTTACACAGACATCATTCTGGAATAAAGGTGAAATATTCCCAGAACAGAAGTGCTGTGTAAAAGGGCTAATGTTTGTCGACTTAGACTCCACAGACCCTCTTGATTAAATGATTCAGAAAAAAATAATAAATAAATGAATGACATCTCATCATAAGCATTGCAATTTAATAGCTATGATCCTACCTTGAATTCAGTTCAGTTCAACTTTATTTATAGAGCACTTTCATGCACAAGGCAGACTCAGTGTGCTTCACAACAGGTACATAACAAAAAAAAAATCATAAAAAATAGAATGCAATTGCAAGTAAATAATCATATGTATACACACTTAAACTCACACATACACACATGCACACACACAACTCAACAGAACGCTGTTGAAAAAAGGTACATTTTTAACCTGTTTTTAAAAATGGCTACGGATGTGGCAAGTCTAATTGTGTCAGGCAGGGTGTTCCATTTTTATTACCTTAAGTGAGATGGTCTATCTGCCTCAAAGATTAGGCAATGAGATAAATGAGGAGGTTTCATTTTGTTGTTTCTTCTAAAGTGTAGGTTTTGTGTCCCAGTTTTATCTGCTGCTATATCGTATCCTCTTTTCCTCAGAATCAGAAAAGCTTTATTGTCTGTCATGACAGAAAATCATTTTAGATGTCGCTCAATCAACAAACAACACAGAAACGCACAATTCCTAAAAACTTAGTGAGATAAAAGAATACTGAAACATAAATAATTTATACATAGTTCAAGAAAAACTCTAAAATGCTGGAGATCAGCTCTTTTGCTTGTCTGTGTTGTATACATTGTATATGGGTGAAACTACACATGTACACATCATGTACACATTATGCACCGCAGTCCTCCTGGTGGGATAAATAAATTGTGTCAGAGAGAACTTCTATAATTATCCCCACCTGTATGCAGTATGTCAAATTGCAAATACATGGGTTGAGAATGTGGCAATTAAAAACTTGGAAAACTATCTTTTTTTTTTTTCTTTACTTTTCTGATTAAAACCACACAGTTTCGTTCTGATTTTTCTGATGATTCTCATAACACATACTCCTATCATTTCTATTGTTTTTATCATAGATTTGAAAAAAAAAAAAAAAAATTAGCAGAACAACGGAAGATGAACTATCTCCTCTCGTAACTCTAAACTGTAACGCATGGTGACCTTGTGACTTCACCTATAAATATATACTGTTGTTTCAGCAGACACACATTCATCTGAAATCCTATTAAACTTTCATCAAAAACACATGCATCTACTTTGTAAAAAATGAATGAACGTATAGGCAAATAATCACTAATAGATGATTATCATGTGAATAAATGATAAACTTTAAGATACCAAGTTTGCTTTACTGCAGACACATATCAACCCAACTGAGCACCCATGGGAGACTATGGACCGATGTGTTCTATTCACACAGGACTAGTAGAACCTGTAAACCTCCAGTGACTTGGAAATGAACCCAGTGATGAGCAAAGTCTGTGTTCTGCTTGAATTTAGTGACATTACTCCCCAGTTTTAACGTCAGATAAGATGTCGAGACAGAAAAATGTTCTGTGTCGCTGTCATGTGTGTCATCCCTGTCATTATTTGTGGAGATGTTACTTTTCTGAAGGATTTTTCAGAAGAAATTTAGCATTTTTCAGTCAACATCCGTATTTAAGCTATTCTTTTTAATTCCACTGAGGCATTTTCAGGGTTTCATTTTTAGTTTATTGATTTTAATTGCAAATATTTCTTATAACATTTCTTTTTCTTGTACCCTTATTTTAGCACTGTACAGCTGTGGTAACTTTGCACTTGTTATTGTCATGTCTTGTTTCATGTTTTTACTCTTTTGTGTGTCATGCACTTTCTGTTAGTGATCTCCCAATGTGGATTTTTTGGCTTACGATTTGATCCAATTTTTCTATGATTAATTTTGCCAATGCCGATCCGATACTTTTTGGTATGAAATTTTGATTTAAATTTGGAGTCATTATTATAGGTTATTATGCTGATATTTTACTTGAAATTACAATTGGGCTTAATGTGGAACCTGAACTAAAACAAATGACACCTTTGACTCTTATAATTTTAGCACTTTCCCAATTCATACTGTGGACTAAATTAGAACCTTGGGCGGGCTGTATGTTTGCCACCCCTGCTATAGCATGCCTATGGACAGGTTCATTGTGGTATTATATGGGGGGGGGGGTCTGTCCCATACGTACTTCACAATGAGTATGCACAGACCATAGGACCGTACAAACTGAAAGTGAAACATAATACGCTTTACCAATTCCTCTAAGTCTTCCACTGTTTTGCAGCTCATTTTCCTTTTCCCTACCTTTGGAAACTTTAATTTGAGGGGGCAGGACATTTGTTTAAGGGGGCATTTTCCTCCTCTTGCCCCCCCCCCCCGATCCGTGCGTGCCTGGATCAGCCCGATTTCGTGACTAGAGCTGATCCAATCTTCTAAAAACTGACAGATCGGTAGCCGATAATGATCTTTAGATTGGATCAGGAAGTCCCTACTTTCTGCATTTATTTTATATTGGCACCACAATAAGGGTGTCTTTCCAAGGGTTTAACTTAATGAATGAATGAATGAATAAATACTGCCACATGTGCCTCCTGAATTTGCTCTCGAGGCGCTTTTAAAATGTTTATCCCCACCAGCTAGCCTACATAGTCCTTGACCAGGAAATATGCTGAGTAATTGCTTGGCAGTAGCAAACACTATCCCTGATCTCCCCAAAATCACAAAGATATCACATCACAGGGGGCTAAAGTTCAGTGTTTGCTGAAATAGAGCAGGTCATCTGCTGCGGAATTTGACTTTTCAAACAACAGACATGGCAGATTCACACAGGATTAAGATCACAGACAACCTCTGTGGTTATCACAAAAATACCAAAGGTTCACAGGTTATACTAGTCCTGTGTGAATAGGGCTTTTGACCACTTTTTTTTTTTTTTGCCATCATCAAAACACTAAATCAGGGAATACCTTGTAGAAGAATGGTTTTGATGCATCTCCAGAGTTCACAGACTTCTGGAATCAATACACAGGTATGCAGGGAACTGCTCTGCTGACACATAGCACATATTAAGACACTTCATGTTAGTTTTTTCTTTTATTCGTCACCCATCTGTCACTTCACATCTGACTCTGAATGCTATCACTTCCCACATCTCCTCATCCCGAGATGCCTAAGCTGCAGATCACCTCGAGAAATGTGCCATCCTTACAGCCAGTGTCAGACCATGGCCTCTAATCACCTTTCTTCTTCTTTCCCCTTGCTTTGCTTCATCTCCTTATCAAAGACACAGCCTTTTAATCCAGCATGCCTCTATGGTCACATTCACTCATGAGTGTCCTGGAAATCCACCCCATCTCCTCTTCAAATCCATGCAAATCACAACATCTAAGAGCAGCGGAGCTTCCTCTGAGACAGAATTCTGAACATGTGGGGAGTGGATAAGTGAGGGGG
>JAPQRP010000002.1:29989491-30007008 GCA_037367295.1 Apogon hyalosoma
AACTGTGTGATCATTAGCTTAGCTTCATCATTAACAGTAACAGTAAAAGACAGTGCAGTCTAAAGCCATATTCTCACGGGACTAATATTACCTGTGAACCTCTGCTAATTTAGAATAATTGCAGAGTTTGTCAGTGATCTTAATCATGTGCAAATATACTATGTCTGTAATTTGTAAAGAAAAAAAATCCACCACAAATTGCATACCCTATTTCAGCAAACACACAGTTTCCTGTGATAACATTAAGAACCGTACAAATCAACATCTCTGTAATTTGGAGAGATATGTAACTTTGTTTTCTCTGTGCATCGATTTAGCCTATTTATAATTTGAGAATAATGGAGGCTGGAGTGGTGATGATAAATTAAAGTTTTAAAAATCTTTTGAATGGAAATTCAGGAGGGTTGTGTTGTGACTCAACTGACATGTGGAAGAGCAACATCTGAAAAGATGATCAGACAGATGACATGCATGACTGGAACATTTTTCTTTGCTTTGCTTTTCCCGTATGAATGTGCAACATAAAACATCGATGTGGGTATTTAATATCCAAATCACCTGAGGTCCATGGGTTATACTAGTCCCAAGCAAACAGGGCTAAAGATTCAGTATATGCTGTCATTGCACAGTCTGTATACATATCGTACATGTTACACACTGTGGCTGCTGATATAATCACTGATATACTTACCGTAGTTACTTACTGTTATACAGGTCTGTTGGAGGCATATACATGTTCCCAAATCTGTTTCCCCCCCCTGATTTCATACTTTATCTTTCAGAATTATTATTACATTACCAATAAAAAAAAATTGCAATCGTGCCTTTAGAAATACAATGATTTACAACAGAATTGGAGAGAACAATTGAACAATGAACAATGAATGCCATTTTGCATCTTCTGACAAAACCCAGTTGAGATCAACTGATTCCTCTAGGTTTATGTTGAGAATTCCTGTTTCCCCATGTAGTTCTTATCTGTGTCTACCGCCGCCTGTCAAGGTCAGTAATTGTAATTCAGGCTATTCATGCTCATCCCCAATGTAAAGGCCTTTCATGTGTGGACAAGGGGCTGTTTTGAAGCTTGGGAGATAGAGACAGGGAGGGGGTGGAGGAAGGTCAATTGATTAGGTAGATGCTTTTGCTGATTAGAGCCATCACTCAGCGTCACAATTATCAGTGTCATCAGCTTGTCTGCAATGAATTTTTGTTGCATCCCGGGACAAACCAACGCCCTCTGTGTGTCTGAGCATGTGTGCTGTCTCCCCACGCTAACACACTCCCAATTACTCTACCTGATTGGATATATGCAAATTGGGCCAAAATTAAAAGCCACCTGCAAGGGGACCCCTCACGGGACAGTTTTGTACACACACACACTCCCACACACATACATTACACAGTATGATCCCCTCAGCTTTAACCTTCAACTGCCCCAGTGGTGCACACGTCTGTTCTTATTCCTAGAGAACAAATATATTCTGTGATTGACAGCAGGTACTGTAGGTGTAACATATAGCATGTAGAACAAAGAACACTATAAATTTCAGTTCTCTGTAGTGCCCTTTGCGGTGTTTCTTTCAAAGGATACCAATTTTTTGGTATTCTTTTCATGATATGTTCCCTCTCCCCATGTTGCTTCCTAATCCTATACTGTATCTATGCATCTATCCTCTGTTCTTAGTGGTCAGAACCTCCAGTTGTTCTACAAATGGCCACCGTCCCACTGTGACCAGCAGGCTCTACTTCGCTTTTCTCCTCCTCTTTGCCCCTTGCCGTTCTTTTTTCTTATCCTCTTAACTTGTGTCAGTGTTCAGCCTGCCTCCCTTTCAAGACACATAATTCTCTTCTTCTTCTTCATTTTCTTCTTCTTCTTCTTCATTTTCTTCTTCGTCTTCTCTTTTCTTCACTGCCTCACCTCCCTTTTGCCACCAGAGAATCGGTAGGGTAGAAATCTCTCCTCTCTCCCGTAGGCAACCCCAGTAAATCTCTCTAAGCTCTGCCTCCCCTGCCATACCTTTAGATTGAAGGCCACCTCCAAAGGTCACTGAGCAGAACTGATCCTCTGTATTCTCTTTATCCCGAAAGGCAGGATGAGACTGGAGACGAGGGGTGGCCTGGGGCAGGGAGGAAGAGAACGAGCAGTGGGAGGGACGAAGAAAGGAGGAGGATGGTAGGGAGTAGAGGTGCACTTGGGCCATGGAGATGAGGGTAGGGAGCAGAGAAGAAGGTGGGATGGGGAGATGCGCATAAGGGAGGGTTTGGGATATAGCCAGGGGTAACAAAGGAAGCAGGACGCACAGATGTAAAACTCATGGGTGGGGAAAATTAAAGTACAAGCAATTCTAGAGCTATGCCGGACATGGAAAGACTACTTTCTAAATTTAATCTGCCAGAAATTAGTGATTACCTGCTAAAAATTCATTATTCTATCTAGCGGGCAACTCAAAGTCAGTACCGGAGC
The DNA here is from genome assembly GCA_037367295.1 of Apogon hyalosoma. NCBI lineage: Eukaryota > Metazoa > Chordata > Actinopteri > Kurtiformes > Apogonidae > Apogon > Apogon hyalosoma. Next base: position 29,991,956 of record JAPQRP010000002.1, read on the forward strand.
AAAAGAAAAGAGGGTCAGAATTAATACAAAGACTGGTGAGGGGCAGGGATACGCTGCAACAGCACTGAGCTTCACAAATATTACTCTCCTCACAGCCATTTCCAGGGAACACAATACACTATGAAAATACAACACATACTGCACACAGAAACAATGATACAGTAGTGTAATAATATGTGCTTGATACCCCACATATAAACCATAATTGGCTTTTTATGTATGTATATATAAAATCTGTATATTTGAAAAGTGTCAGCTATTAAATAGTAAACATTTCTTATGAACAGACCAAAAGGGACCAGGAGTACTAGGGGATGAAGACAGTCAAATAGCTCGGGCCTCGGGAAGAAGGAAGGAGAATAGTCCTCCTCTCTTCATAAAGGTGATATTTTTCTCTCTTGGGAAACTTTAGCCTTTTGGATTATGTTCTGTTGTTATGGTGGTTATTACATTTGTTGACAGCTAAATGGTTTTCAGACATCCTCCATGCTATAGATTGTGCCTTATGTAATAAAAGACATTTTATTGTAGGTGAGGTGGGTGCTGCCAACCCAGTTGCCAGAAAGTAATGTTGCCGGTGTTTATCTCTGCAAACCATCGATACACAGCCAAAAAAAAGAAAAAAGACACTATCAGTTTTATAGATTTTAACCAGTCCAGTGGTTTAAATTGTATGAAAAGTGCAGGGTTTGGTTTATGCATTACCAGATGTATTATGGGTCATGGTTGTGGCCAAATTCTCTCTTTTCACCACATTAAATGAATGCTGTCATTGTGGTTACCTAACCCTAAGCAAGTGTTACATACTTACATATGAATGTAATGTTCTACTAAAATGTAAAGATTAATACATCAGCTGTTGACTGATGAACTGACAACTATTTTAACATAATAATCAGTTGGAGGATTTTTTTTCTAAAGAAAACATGTCCAGATTTGTTCATTCCAGCATCTTGACATTGAAATATCTTCTGTTTTCCTTCCTCCTATGTAACAGTAAACTGAATAAATGTGGGTTGTGATCAAACAAGACATTTGGGGACAGCACCTTGGATTTTGAGAGACCCCTTTTCCCCATTGTCTGACATTTTTATACACCAAACAACAAAGTGACTATTTTAGGAAACATTAATGAAACTGACAATGAAAATATCTCTTTTGCTTCAGCTCTGACTTCTAACCAGATTTGATCATGTATGAATTACTTTTTTTTAAACAGACATTATATATGTGGCTACAAATACCTGAAAGTAGTTATGCACATACGTAGAAATGTAAACATGTAACATGTACTTCATAATTGCTGAAATCATACGTACACATGGCTTGCAGAAATGTTTATTTTTTATTTTTATTCTAATGATTAGAAAGGTGTTGCTGAGTCATTGCACTATGTTCTTGTGCATGTAGCCCTATAAGTCTGTCTTGTTCTGTTTTCAGGTTACTGATTGAAGCTAACAAAGTCGGTTATTGCATCCATACTCCCATATATCTCTGTCTGCTGCCATCTTGGCCATGTAATTTCTCTCCGTAATGAAAGTTTCTCTGCCCATCAGTGGCTGATGATACTGGAATGAAACTGGAAATATTAATAAGGGACCCTTTTTAACCAAATTACATTCTATCAGAGCCAAGATTAAATTAGCAACCGGCAAGGTGTGTAGGAACATAGCTAATGGAATTGGATGACAGCATCTGTCAATCAGCAAACGATTTAGGCCATTCCCTATCCAACCTTGTCCCGCCCACTCTTATCATCTTGCACACACATGGAACTATAATGTAGCTTGTAACAAGAAGCCGGGTGTTTAATCTGCATCATACATAACACAACTAGTGACACTGTGCATGCCAGATGTTACTTCCAACAGAGAAAGGAAGACATGGCTTTTTACTTCTAAAGGATCTGGGTCCACAAGTTCAGACACACATTTAAACAGTAGACTGTATAATTGGATTCTGCGGTGTCATCGTAAATGATATATTCAATGCCTTGGCCAGCCCGTGAAGTTATGTTTCAATGTAAGGCTCAGGATTGCCTCAGATGGTGTCAGTAAATACATTTTCCTCCTACAGCGTATCTCTGAAAAACAAACATCCACACACAGTGTGACTATTATACTCCAGACACCAGCTTCAATGAAGTACATTAAAAAGGGTACAGAATACGTTTGCGCAGCGAGAATCATTCAGAGAGGTTCATCAGAGATAAAGCTTGCGTGTGTGCATATGTGTGTATGTATTCCCCACTGAGAGGCAGTCTGCAGGTTGTAGGATGAAGGTGTATCTAACACTACTGATAAGAAATATATCTTGTAATAGGAAGAAAAATGGATCGGACTGACTGGCCCATCAGTATGACAGTTTCCTCTATAAATGCCATAAGATAGAGACTTTTTATCTCATACTATATGATTTTATGTGCTGGGTGGATCTCAGTAAGCCTTCCCCTCCCTCAGTCCCTTTCATTTTTGTCTCTTTACCCCTCCATATTTTCCCTTCTTTCCGTGTCTTTTATCTTGGTTAGGCAGATACACAAACACACACTCTCTCACTCTCTCACACATACACTTTCTTTTTGTCTCCCCAGGTGTGTTCTGGTCCAGGTGTATGTCTTCACGGGAGCTCATCACTGCTCTAATGAGAATGATCACTGCTCATCTGTCTTCATCCACATCCAACAGAGAGCACCTGCTACTATCTGTGTGAGTGTGTGTGGTTTTGTGTGCATGTGTAAATTAGGTTTGTGCCTATGTCAATATACTATTCATTGCATGTGCATGTATACTGTATCAGTTTCACTGGTGAATAGTTGGGGTGGAACCTCAAGTTGGTGACTCACACATTTGCCTTGACATCCTTGCTTTTCCTCTTTCATACAGACTTCAGACATAACTCTTGACTTGTGTGAGTGTTCGTTTAAAGGCTGTTTCAAAGATAGATGTGACTTTGGAGTTTGATGTGAATCACATGAATGAATCAAATCAAGCAAGCTGCATTAGTCACAGAATGCTAAATAGTTAAGGAAAAAACGTGTGAAAAAAAACACCCCTGATTAACTACAGTTAATCCTGGTCTATGTCATACTTTGAGCTCACAGCAGTGTTTGGTTTTGTTAAATTTCATTCAGTGGGGCTTTGTTATGTTTTCTTTCTTTTTTTCCTTCTTTCTTTTTTGTTAAGAAATAAATAAATAAATTGCTTTGTTGAAGTTGCTATAGGAGATACAGAAAGTTCCTGAGCAAAAAATTGAAATAGTTCAGTGAAGAACATTGTCAGCCTTGTGCTAAAATTCACTTTACAACAAATAAAAGCTGAAATTGTACTCTCAAGGATCTTTGGACAGAATAAACTGCCACCATCAACAGATCATAGCTACTGCTCGATCGTGCACATTGAACTGGACTGTTTTTTCTTTTATTGTTAATGTTAAATGCTAAATATCTCTGTCCTTCACTGTGTCTTTCAACGTGTCATCACAAGATACTGTTACTCTGTTACCTTTCTGAGCCTTGATTCTTGTGTTGTGTGGCATGCGTTAACCTTGAGAGCTATTTGACTTTGCTTTAAGAATCCTTTGTATGTGGGCGGTGAAATTCATGGCTTAAGATTGCGATGATCACATCTGTTTTCTACCCATTTCAATCAAGCAGCCCCACAGGGCCGCTTCGCTTTTAACATTTTTAGGCCTTTGCTGGAAAATATGTTTACTTAAAACTGAGCCAAGAGGGGAACCAAAACAACAGAAATTGTATTTACCCCCCAAAGGCCATGTGAATTGGCTATTGTCAAAGTCTAAGTAGATTTTATGTAAAACTCCCAATCCATGGTGTTAGTATTGACCAAACGACAAAATGCTTGTTCATTTTTTCCTCAATCCAATTAGTTTTTCCGTGGCTTTCTGACAGCTCGTTTATATCTGTGAGTGAGTGCCCAGCACTGAATGGGTAATTGTGCAGTTAGTATGTGCCTACCATTGTGTGGAGAATCTTGTTACCTGGGCTTGTATGGGAATATAAACTGAATTGATTTAGATCTGAGATTAATAGGGGAACATTGTGATGGGCTATTGATTGCCCTCTATTATTGAATAAAATTGAAGCTGGTGCATACAGTACGCAGAGTTGATTTTACTGATTTCTTGAAAAAGCATTTGGCTTGCTAACCCTAATTGTGGGACTGATATTTACTCAGAACAAGCACAGGCTGCTGCTGGTGAAGTGTTTTTTGTTTTTTGTTTTTTTTTTTGCTTGTAGAGACTCTTACTTCTGGCATGTGCTTTTTACATCATCTACACTGAAAAATGAAGTTTCCTCCTGGAGTCCCCCATCCAGAACTCACTTTTCTTTGTTTGTCAAATCATATTTAACAATCTGCAGGTAAAACTATGTCTTGCACTTGTCAGTATCCACTAACAGGGCATTGATAAATCAGCACCGACAACAGAAAATGGCAGTTTGATCTTCATTCCAAAAGGTTGTTTCCCTTTGGTTTGTCAACATGCTGTCTTGCTGTTTGGTCTGTTGGTCCTCCAGGTGTACAATGTCTTCTTGATACTGAGACATGAGCGGTGGTGACAGTGATGGAGGGAAAAGGTCAGATATGACACAGTAGTTATGGAGTGGGAGTGCAACGAGCACTTTGACATTTCTGGCCAAAAATCGTGAGCTGCATTTTAATCAGACTGTGAAAGGAAATGATTCCGTCTTGATGTTTAAGCAGTCCAGGTGGTAGATTTAATGAGCAAACAGAGCCTATCTGCATCCATTTCTCAGTTATAACTGAGAATGCCCCAAAAACACCTGCTGAGAAAAGCTGATGATGCAAATAAAGGATGCTGAAGGAGTATGTTACTTTAGGGGTCCTGAGAACTATAAGTAAAGAAGGAGGTCTGGATACTTTGGCTATGTCTGTTTCAAGTAAAGGTTAAAATGCGCAGTAGAAATGCAGTGTTCATTTATTAGATTTTTGCTTCACCACACAAAACCTGTTTTAATGAACACATTCCAGAAGGATGTTTAAGCAAATCTTCAGACTAATGACTGTTAAGTACTTTGGAGGAAATGGAGGAAATTCTAATTTGTTTTACTTAATGCATACATTGTGGTTGCTGCCAGATGAGCTGACCCCTTAGGCTGATGATGTTGTTCAGCCTCCAGCTGCCAGGTCAATGGGGTTTCATTTCCTTGTCCAGCTCTGTGTCTTCAAAGTGGGGTGACACAAGCCATCCTTGCCCTCTGTCTCCCACAGTGCCAGTTCTAGGTCCAGGAGAACCCATTACGGAAGCAATTAGCAGACCCAATTAAAGAATGATGAAGCAGAGGGGAGAGTTTACATAGTGTAAAGTGACTAAAGGGCTTTAGCTTTGGATCTTTAGATGTCTGTGTCTGTAGGTGGGAAATGAGTTCATACTGTTGGATCATTTGCCCCTCTGTGTTTGTCTATATTTAGAGATACTCCAAAAGTCTTTCAGAGTGCAGTCTGGCTGAAAGGAATCCCATACATATTTTTCCATGCAAATCAGAAAACAGCACCTTTCCAATCACGGACAGGAGATTGCATTGTATCTTTTTTAGTCAGCTGTCAAGGAGAGGAAAGCCCACAGTTTTGATGTTTGGGTTTCATAATTGAGTCAGAAAGTCAGTATGTGCACAAAGGTCTCTGTGATAACATGAACAGAATGTTTAAGATCTCACAAAATGCAGAGATGAAAGCGATGCTTACATATCTCTTGATCTTATTCACCTCATCCCTCTTTTGCTTTTTGCCATCTTTACCTTACCGGTAGATTGGGAGCCAGTTAATGGTACCTTTACTGCTTCAAAGGTTTTTAGTTGATAAGGACAGTGTGGGGGCTCTGTGTAGCCCAACGTGCACACACTGAGCTAAGCCTGTTATGGTAACCCTGCTCTCGACTAGTGTCCTCATTAGATCCACTACCCTTAGGGTCTTTGTGTGTTCGTATAGAGTCATGTCATGCACACGACCTACAGGATTGGTGCGCGAGTATGTGTGGGGTGTGTGTTTGTGAGTTTTTAACTTCATCACACCAGCCCCTAGGCAGGCCACTGATCCTCTCCAAGAACGATAAATACAGCCGTAGTGTGAATTTAATGAAGACGGATAGAGACAGAAGGCGAGCAAGAAACAGACAGACAAAAAGGAAAAGATGAAAGGAGAAATATAAGCACTCTTCGTCAGCGCTGCAGGTTAAAATGTAATTGTTCCCCCCTTGACTATCACTATAGGGTATCTAAGGTAGAGCAAGCAGACTTACCCTGAGGCCAAACTCCCACACTGAGTCTTTGACTTTGCTTATGTAATACAATCTCAGGGTGACTGATGGAATTAGTCTGGACTGATTGTATGTAAAATAGGAAGTGAAGGGAAAAAAGGTGGGGCTGTTTGAGGGGAGCGTGTGGGCAGAAGGTTGTTACACCCACCCTGATGAAAGTGCCAAAGACAGGCAGACACACACACAGTCACACATACGTATGCAGTGGAAAGCTAGGGCGATTGTGCCGTGCTGGCAGCCATCCTCATTACCGTCCACAGGCAGGACTGGAGTGCCCTATTAGACAGCCATTACTGCTGCTGATGGGAATCTGTACTGTAACACTGACACAAACAAGATGGAGAGATCTGGGAACCATGCCGAGGCCACAGTGCCAGGGCCTCTAGGGAATGGGTGAGATGAGGCTCTCCGCCCTGATCACCACACTCCTCAGCTGGGTCAGGGTGCCTAAGTAGCGGCCGCGTGTCAGTGTGCCATCTCTGTTTCCCCTAGAGCGACGACGTGTTCACCTAATTAAAACCCCTCTTTCTTTCTACCCTCCGGGACACACGGACAGAGGAATGCAGTGACAGAGATAGTGAGGGAGGAAAAGTAGGAAATAGGCGAGTGCAACCGGTGACAGAGACAGAGGCCAGGTACACGTGGAAAGAATGGAGACTTATGGTAGAGAGAGGGGAATTTTGCAGGGCGAAAGTGAGAATGAATGATAAACAGAAATGTGAGGCTCTGCAGAGGAAGGGTCAGGAATCATGCCAGCATAGCTCATTCAGTTTCCACCATTTCTAGAGAATATGAATAAAAAAAAAATGTGAGCTGTAGTGAGGAGAGGAAACAATATGTGAGAAGGATTTTTCTGATTTCAGCTGCATATTTACCAAAAACATAAATAAATAGACAAGAACTTGTTTAAACATGCCTGTGTTTTTGTTACTGTGGCCCAAGGCAACAGGGACTCAGAAGCAGTCCAAATAGAAAGAAAAGGAGCAAGAGGGAGTAAAGTATAAAAAGAAAGTGAGGTTTATGTAATGTGGTGTGCATGAGGAGAAGTATAAGGAGGACGAAGGAAGACAAAATCGTAAGGAGCCATTCAGGTAACTGAGCAGAGCGAAAGCACCAGAGTCATAATTACCATTCTACAATAATTCCTCACAAGCTTGGTTTGTTTGTCACTTCTTCAACTTGACACAGCACACGAAGTAATATTGTAAAATGTTTGTTGCGGTTAAAAAAGTCATTCAGGAGCTTGAGAATTAAATATTGTATAATGAAACAGGACGGTAATATACAGATTCTGACAAAGCTCCCTCTTATTTCGCACAAAATTGTATATGTGGTTTAGGACTGTCAAAATGAAGGCGTTAACGCGGATTAATCCATCATCACCCATCTACAGCACAGAATGACTGACTTTCTGGCAATGCATTTTGGGCAGTTTGTCCAAGTAGAGTTAGCGTTACGGATGTGCAGATGGGCAGTTGATCTGGTTGTGACAGGCAGCAGAACCAACCCATAAAGACAGAAGACATTAAACAGTGCATTGGCCCTCTGGATGGAAATATGAGGACAAAAAAAAACCTAAGACAGACCAGTCAACCAATGTAAAGTATCATGCACACTCTGCAGGAAGTTTTCTTTTCACTGAAGCACTTCGATCTTAAAATACCACATTAACGTGAAGCATACGTTAGATTCTGCTAGCACTTCGGCTAACGCGTCGCCCGGCTTGCGACAAACATGTTAAGTGCATATTTATTTGCTTCTTTCTTGAGTCTGTTTGTTCATGCAAAACAAAATGTGATTAATATTGATTAAAAATGAATGATATTTAATCGTAATTAATCAGAATTAATCCACAGCAACCCTGTGATTAATCTGATAAAAATTTTAATCATTTGACAGCACTAATATTATTGTATTTGTTAAATGGAAATAATCACACAGACAACAGCATAGTTTAACCAAGTAGATTTGCTTTTCTCTTTAAAAAAAAGTGCATTACATTTCATTACATTACATTACATAAGTGCAATTTCCTCTATTTAACCTTTCTTAAGTGATTTATTGCCATTTATTACAATATTATCATCTGTATTTTGCATTATTTTGGTCAAAATCAGGTATTTTCCATTATTTAATTTGCTGATGATGTAGATGTTCATAAAAGTTTAAAGATTAAAGTTGGTGGTTATTATATCAAAAACAGAGAAAACTGATGAAAAAGTGACTTTTTCAGTCAAATATATCAGTAACTGAACATAAACCAAGTGTCTCCATCCACGGTCATTGATCCAACCCCACAGGTTTTACTGGTGAATCAATATTGTAGAAGATGACAGTGTTTCCATGTTCACTATGGAACCTCTGAAAGTCCAAATGGGTCATATCTGATGACCATGAAAAGATGATAAACTGTAGTTTAAACTAATTATTTACATGGATTAATACGATTAGTGGATCAACAGATGTTAAACATTTAAGATCAGTATGGTTTTGGTTGCTGGTGGTTGTTTGGGTCTTTGTGGGTTAAAGAAAACTCCTTTGTTGTGTTTTGTTTGGAAGAGCTACTAATTTCCCCCCTGGGCTCAAAATTCACCTGTACCTCTATCTGTAACCACCTGTTTTTAACATGGCTTAAAACAGAACAGACACTCACAGAAGTATTTACTATGTGTGCTCTTCGATTCTGACCACTCAGTCAAACTAAGAATCCATCTTCAACTATAAATAACCTCCAATCTGCTGTCTTTTAGTTGGAGTTTTTGCTTCAGTTATTCTCTTATGGCTTTACTGTGGATTAGTGTCGTCCTTTGCAGATGCGACGTGTTAAGTGGTGTGAAATTCCTGTTATTGTGGAGGATTTGTCTACAGCTGATTAATGTCCTTGGAGAATTTTACTTGGTTTAAAAATGTTCTAAGGTTATTCTTGCTCAGCTCTTTAATTCATTGTTTACATCAGTGTTTTCACCTCACCTCACACTTTTACAGCAACCTGCTCAAAGCTTTTTTTTATATTTTGTTTGATTTATTTATTTATTTTATTTATTTATTTATTTATTTATTTTTTTTTGGTTGTGGAAAACTCAGAGAACTTTGAGGTGGGCTCTGGTATACAGAAAATACCACTGGTGGGTTTTGACTGGTTGTCCAGACGGGTTGCCATGGTGAAGGCAGTGATTAAAGCTATTAAAGCTGCAGGCGTAGGGTTAAATGGGAGCCCTGACTGCTCCTGCTGTCACAAATTAAACTGGAAGAGAGAGAGGGAGAGGGAAAGCAGAAAGACATGAAAAGATGGAATTAGAAGGAGAAAATACAAAAATGAAAAAAAAATAGAAGAAAAACCTCAAGTGTGGGTGAGTAAAATGTGATTAGTTATGCTTAAAGCAATGCAGGATCCTACCTAGCTCTTAATTGATTTCTTTTTAACAACAGATGAAATAAAAGGTTACGGTGCTTCAACAATAACCCTCCTATCTAAGCCCAGACAGGTGGCTTTATCACACTGTAAAAGACAGAAGCTCATTCATCATCACAGTGTGATGTGTACTGCAGGAGCAGGAAAAGTGTGTGTTTGCATATACAACATGTAAGTAAAAGTGACACAGAGGAGGAATGTTTTTTTTTTAACAATATAGAATGTGCTGTAATCTGCTGTTACACCAGAATGACAGGTTAATTAAACCGTCTGCCTGTGAAAAGGGAATTCAAGAAAGGCCACTTATGATCAGGGTAATGTCATTTCAGTTCTTGTTACTGAATCCCAAAGACAATCAATACAAAAGGAATCACACTCTCATTGTCGCTGTCGCAGTGATACAATGCAACATGACACAATTACTGTCAGACTTGGTATCGGATGCAAAGTCATAGTTCAAGTGCAAGAATACAGTGCACCTCTGACAGTCTTATAAGACAAACGAATTAGAGTAGACGTTTATCTTTTTTCATATTTATGCTTGGATTGTATGTATGATTAATTGTGTGCAATAACTAACAATTCTCCTACACAATGGCATTGTGATATGCATTTAACATCTAAAAATGAAATGAAATTTGTTGCATATTTAGGATACAATATACAGACACAATCAATATTTGTGCTACAATATGCACCTCCACAAGGATGAGCACATTGCACATATTCGTATTATTATTTGCTAAAATTTAAAGTCGTATTCTTGTGATTAGTTAAATGTTGTGCGCTGCGGAGAATACCTGATTCCTTGTGTGAAGTTGCAACTTAAAATGACTGATCATTATATTTAAATTGTGAGCTTTAGGTAGGACTCTACGTATGCCCCCTATATCAAGTTATGATGAAAAAAGTAAAGTGTTATGCTGCCCCCATTGTATAACCTGCACTTCTCCGATCTGAAATGGGCCAGGTGTAAAGAGACCTGTGCAGTGTTTGAGTGTGTGTGTGTGTGTGTGTGTGCGTGTGTGTGTGTGTGTGTGTGTGTAGGTGTGTGTGCGTGCGTGTGTGTGTGTGTGTAAGAGAGAGAGAGAGAGAGAGCGAGAAAGAGAGATGAGAGGTAGACTGCTGAGTGCAGGAGCTGCTGATTGTGTGTGAGAGCTTTGAGAAAGGGTGCAGAGAGCATCTATCTGTATCATTCACTCTAAAAGCCTGGAGAGATGGAAAGGATGGATGGGAGGACAAGTAGAAGTCAATAAAGAGATGGTTGGAATGGAGAGAGAGGAGATGAGAGTAGTTCTATGTGAAGATGACTTAGAGTCATCTCAGGTAGTGAGGGAGAGTAACGGGGAGGTAGACAAGCACAGCGGTGAAGGAGAGAAAGCCAGGTACCCAGAGATAGATAAAGTGTGGAGAGGAGAATTTGGCAGGGTGAGAAACAGGAGTGATAAACAGAAAAGTGGTTCAAAGAAAGACGGGGGGGTGGGTAAAGATGGAGAAAGAGATGAGAGTACTGCGAGTGAAGAGAGGACAAGGTACAAAGTTGTACAGTAAAAGCTAGTCACGATGGGAAAGGGAAAGGCCAGCCTAACAGTATCTTTTATGATCACACACGCACAGCTTTTACTGTATAAAAAGTATCCTCTTTACGCTAGAATTACCTGACTAACCACCAGCAGGAAATACGTAAAATCACCTTTTTCCTCTTACATGCTTCAGTGTTGACTCTGTGGCGCCTGATAGGCCCAACTGTTTGCACAGTCCTCTGATAGCCTGAGGTTACACTTTTGAGTTATTGCTCCACTAGACTTTACCTCTGCCTATCACTTTACACCATGCACCAGAGACAGAAAAAGTCAGGCATTTGTTTCCACTATCAGGTGATTGGGATTGAAGCATCTCCCTCATACTCGTTAGTGCAATTCATGTTTAATGATGAATGACATGCGTTTTATTTTCCTCAGTGGGGAGAGTCAGCGGCTGTACATACACTGTCTATGTTCAAAACTGCACTGTTGTAATGCAGCTCTTGTGCATCTGTCGGGTGTTCAATAAAGTATATGTGCTACATAAAGTACCTCCACGTAACTGTTGTTGAAATTTCTAAGCTAGAACAAGCAGCCGCTGGTTTGTCTGTCATCTGTGATACAAAACAGACAACAGCTCATAGGCGAAACAAAAACATATTTTAGCCACTAAGCCAAGGAAAATCACCACAAACATTATCCATCTGCTAAAACGCATTGTAGGTTGATCCATCCAGAAAGGGCCTACAGATAGGTCAGAGGTCTGAGAGTAAATCCTCAAATTTGTGCTGTACTAAATGGAGCATTATGCAATGTTTGGCGTAGCTAACTGAGGGCTTTTACTGAACATCTTGTCCTGTCGCTAATCCTGCCAACAGCAACCAGCCAGGGACAGAAACAAACTCTGACCCTCAATACATGCACACTCTTGTGGAGATGTGGGAATACACACACATGCAAGCAAAGTGACATAAACCATAGGCATGCACAGAGAAAACAAGTACTTAGATGTGCTCTGTGTGACTGCACACAGCAGAAACACACACACAAGCACATGCATGCATGCAAACATCATGCGCATCTAATTGTATCTTGGTAGCATTATGGTATGTTTCCATATTCAGTTGTTTAACCCATAAAGGCCCAAACAACAACTATTGAACAAAATTGCCTGCTGATTAAAAATGTTTATTACCTGTTGATCCACTAATCCTATCAATACATGTCAATAATTGTTGTAAAATACAGTTATTCATCTTTTCACGGTCATTAGATATGACCCATTGGGATGTTCAGAGACTCCGTAGTTACTGTAGAAACACTGTCATCTTCTACAACATTGATTCACCAGTGAAACCCATGGAGTTGGATCAATGACAGTGGATGGAGACACTGGGTTTATGTTCAGTGGTTGATATATTTGCTGAAAAAGTCACTTTTTCTTCCATTTTCTCTGTTTTTGATATAATAACCCTCAACTTTAATCAGAGTTTTTAATGAACATTTACATGACCAGTGAATTAAATATAGGAAAATGCATTATTTTCACTGGAAAATAATGCAAAATACAGAAGATAATATTATAATAAATGGTGATAAATCATTTAAGAAAGGTTTAATAGAGAGAAAAAAAAAACATTTGGGAACTGTCATAAAAGTAGCATGGGTTCTTTATGGGTTAACAATGAAAATGAAAAAAAAAAACATCTTGCACCTTTAGACTAATTTAGATTTCACATCTTTAAATTAAATAAGACCCTAGAAATTAAAATGTAAATTTGTATGTACTGAATGATTTCTGTTCATTAGAGTAAATCCCCATGTTGCATCTACTGCTAGTGTGTTAATGGATCTATATTTAAGGATATAGGAGAGAGGAAATCCAATTTATGTCAGGGCTCTCCACTCGATCCCACTTTTATCCCTATACGCGGCTGGCTGGAGGAGTAATCGGCTTTGTGTAATAAAATGATGATGATGACTTTATCTGACATTTGTAAAAGGAGGAACCCCAGATTTCTGTAGGTCTGTATTATCAGACTCTACCCAGTGAATTAATCCTCAGACAGAGTGAGACAGAGTGAAAATGTTGTTCTTGGGAGTAAACACAGGGGTTATATTGAGGTGAAAAGAAGGGATGTGTTTGCTGAGAGTTGTGTGTTTGCTTTGTGTGTGTGTGTGTGTGTGTGTGTGTGTGTGTGTGTGTGTGTGTGTGTGTGTGTGTGTGTGTACACATGCCTGTGTGTGCACATCACTGTGTGCGTGCTTACATGCTCTCACCATGTTCTCCGAGATCTTTGCCCTTACCTTCCTCACCTGCGAAGTGGAGGAGGATGATTACATAGCAACAGGTCAACTTTATCTCCATGGAGATCCCTGAAGGTACCTGGATACAAGAAATACACTCACAATACCTCTCCAGCCAGTAATGGAGAGGAAAGCGAGGAGATAGACAGCAGAAGCAGAGAGACAACGAGATGTAACCACCTAGCTGAGAGAATTGCCCCATAAAGCTGCATTTTCAAATAAATCTCGGCTGATTCAACCTAATGATGTGAGGAACACACATCACAGTCCTCTGCTTCATCGGCTTCAAAACACATCAAATCCAAAGCCGTGATATGCATTCATTTTTGCTCCAAATCCGTTGTTATCTATATGGGATTGTATGGTGTGGGGTTTGTCGAGTGCTTTTGCAAGGACCAGATTCAATTAATGTGGTTGTGAGTTAAGTGGGCCCTAAGGGGTTAAGGTCTGTCATGTCAGATGGATCTGTTTGTGTAGAGGAATGGGAAAAATCCCACACTCCACTAGTCTTATGGAGGACACAGAGATGCCTAAGAGCCCATCTCAGTATTCCCTTCACAAGTGTTTTGCTCTGAGGAATTTGATCTTTGAACCTTCAAGACTCATATACGAAAATCTCAGAATCTCCTTTTTTCCCGTTGGAGTAAAAAATTCTCATTCTGCTCTTGTGCTGTCAGTTCCTTTTTCTGTTTAAGTCCTCTTTAGGGCGGCATGTTTTCTTAAAGGCCAGGGAATTGAGTGAGAGTACAAAGAGTGATGGCTATAAGTGGTTTCACATGGATGTTACATATATGTTTGGCTCAGCAGTACTCAATATTTAATGACATACCTAAAGTACTATGACAGACTGACAGGATGAATCCTTGTTGCTTTCATTATACTGTTTTCACACAGATACTTTGGACCACCTCTTGTAAAATAAATGGAGTGTGATATAACAGCAAGTGAAAAAAAATTGCTATGCTATCATCTAAGACCAGGCTAATTGAGTGGTTGTCTGCAAGATTTCTGAGATAACTCGTTTGTGAGGCCCCTGTATGACATGCCGATCTTCCAGCTCTCAAAAAAGTGCCCGCAGCAGCTATCTGAATAAAAAGCCTGTCACACAGCTAGATGGATTCACCAGAGAAATATCAAGGGGCAGACACCCACGTGTTTTCTGTTACATTTGGGGAGGAAAGTACAGGCATGTAGGACAAAAAAAAATTCAGTTGTTTCACCTGCTGTACTGTACTGTCCTGACTAAACTGACTTCTGCAAGAGCTCCTCCATAGTTTCCAGATAAAATTTGTACTAATTCACACAAGAACTGAAATCCAACTGATCTGGATTAAAGGTAGGGTAAGAGATCCTGGAAAAACAGTGCGAGCAAGCTACATTTTGAAAACACACAATTCAAAAGTCCAAACCCCTTTCTTCAGACCCCTTCAACCCCTTTCTTCTGTCTGTCTGCCTATCTATCTATCTATCTATCTATCTATCTATCTATCTATCTATCTATCTATCTATCTATCTAT
>JAPQRP010000002.1:30057950-30074420 GCA_037367295.1 Apogon hyalosoma
GGTAATATGAGCAAATGTGATACGGTGTGTGTGTGCGTGTGTGTGTGTGTGTGCGTGTGCGTGTGCGTGTGCGTGTGTGTTTGTAAGCTTGTCACTGACAGTGTAATAATCCAGAGCAGTGACACACACCTACTTGCAGATATTACCCTGAAGGACCAAAAAAGGCAAACTAGAGAATGCACGACGAAGTCAGACTAAAATTAAACTACAGTGACTACGATTTTTCTTTACCTCTGGTGTAAACATGATAAAAGGCCTTAGAACTGTCAACATTAGAATTGTTTCTCCATTGTTTTGACACGTGTCAAGCAAAACTCCAGTTTAAAGTTGCACTTCTTTGTCAGCAGAGAATACATCAGAGATAAGCGCATTCGTCTAACTGAGGGCATTCTTTTGGAGACGGGCAGAGTGCTGTCTGACTTCGCACATTTGTCTTATGCACTCAGGCACATCAGCAGTTCATCTTGATAAGGGAAAGGGCTATGTGAGCGGATTTTGTGAAATAACCTTTTGTGAATATAATTTCAACTTTGCAAAGCAGTGTGTGTGTGTATGTGGGGTGTAAATTAAAAAAAAAAAAAAAAGCGATGGTATCAAACATTTCATTTGAATGTCTTTTGTAGTGCTGACCTGTGCCTCATAAAATATCTTGATTAGCTTTTGCATCTTTGTTCTTTCTTTGGGGAAAATAGTCAAGTTTGGTTCGTATAACATCCTTGGCACTCTGATCTCTGCCCTTCATGGTCAGTGAAGTGCTCTTAAAGACATGGGTTAAGGTACAATCAGTAAATAAAAAACTCTTAAATAGTACTGAAAGTGTTTTGCCAGTGCATCCAAGATTTCTGTTTTTCATATGAATAGGACACTGAAGTGGTTATATGGAACATGCAACAGTAAGAACCCGTGAGGGAGGACTATTAGAGGCCAAATGGAACCCTCTTCAGCCCTGAAGGGTGCTGTACAGTTGATCCCCATGGTAACGCGTGATGAAGGGCACAGCACTTCCTCTGCTCGCCTTCTTTTCATGTGGAAATGTACTCCATTGTCCTGAGCTCCCCTGTAAGAAATAGCATCAAGTAGAAAAGGTGGGTAGATATTTTCTAGAGGAATACAGCAGAGTGGGGAAAAACAGTCCAGGAGCAACATTAAAAAAAAAAAAAAAAAAAAAAAAGGAAAAGAAAAATTTCCAATAAAAAGATGAAGAGACTTGCTCAGATAAGGACTTTGTTTACTTGTTTACTAATTTAACATGCTTTCAAGAAGTTCTAAAATGTACTTTGTCTGTTGAGATGCGGAAAATAATGATTCAGAACACATTAGCACATGCTTCAAAATGAGAAGTTCCATTAGCATGACTGTTCGAACATCCTGTCATATAAGACTAGCTTGGAAAACATAACAATTTTATACACACACACACACAAAAGAAAACTATTAAAAAAGGAACGCTATTCTCCATTGCTTTTGTCCACCCATTTCACTGAAGGTATGTGCAGGTCCAACACACACATATACTAAATGGAAAAGACACTGGTTAGATGCCATCTGGCTGCATGGTGTAAAGGCTATAAGGGGAAAGGACAGGAGAACAGGAATGATGTATAGCTATTGATTACAACAGTAAATATTTAGGCATAATCCAACTCTACCAAAGGAAAAATAAACAAGAATGTGAGTAGAGATTTTCTCAAAAACAGAAGAGGAAAAACTTGTATTGAGTTTAACAAATGTAATTCTACCTGACTTTATGTAACAGTGTGTTTTAGTCGTGATGTGGTGATCAGGTACCTTAAAAAAGGTTTATTTACAAGATTCTACATGTAGTTTTAATCTAATCACAATGTTACAGTAACAACAGAAGAACCATAAGAAAAGGAAAAAATATTATAAGATTTTTTTTCCAGTCAGCATTTACCAAACTGTATTATTTTTGAGAGAAGAGAAGGTATTCATAAACCTGTGGTACATCATAATAGTCAGTATAAATACAATCACAATCTTTGGTCTTTCTTTCAAAAATGAAATTTATTGCTCTTGTTCTTTTCCTCCCTCAAGGTAAAATATAATAAGTAAAAAATATAACACATTGCAGTTTATTTATTGTTGTCGGGAACTACAAGAGGAAAACTGAGAAAATGTGCCCTGTGCTGTGAAGATATTCTCTAACACACAGAAGTGCAGCTTTGATTACTGAGTATGACATCTGAAGTTTGCTTAAAGGAAATCGGTAACGTTTCCTGCTTGTCTTAGAAACACATGTGTCAAACATTTCCCCTTCTTCTCTGCCCAATGACAACGCAAAGAGAGCGGTGGGGAAGGGAGCAATAGACTGAATGGGAGAGCGAGCAGTGATGGCGAGAGAAAAGGCAGAGAAATAATAAATAAAATGTTATTTTCAGATTTTTTTTTTTTCGCTCAAAGGTGTTGCCCATAAAATCACTTAAATTTGCAGGAATGGTCTATCAAGACAAAAATACAACTTTGTGTATTGTCCAGACTTTAGGCTCAGGGCAAAACTGAACCCCACTATAAGAAACACACTGTAAGAAGGGCACTATTTATCAAAACATTTAACCCTTAAAGACCTAGAACCACTGTTGTGGTGGTTTCCAAATCATTTTCCCTCTTCATTCAACCTTTCCTATTTGATTTATTTCCAATGATTTTGTTATTAATCTTTGCATTTAGCATTTTGCTTTGAAAATCAAGTATTTAATTTACTGATTCACAGAAGCTCTGAATAAATTCAAAGGTTATTATGTCGGTTGGCAACAAAGAGAAAACCAAAACAAAGATGAGTTTCTCACTATATATCTATATATATATACATCTATACATATATATCTATATCTATATCTATATATATATATATATATATATATATATAGATAGATAGATAGATAGATAGATAGATAGATAGATATATAGATAGATAGATATCATAGACCGAGCATGAAAGCAAATATCTACAACCACTGTATTTTGTCAAACTGCATGGGTAAGACTAGTCAATCATTGCTGCAGAACATTGTGGTGTTTCCACGTTCACTCTCTCTGAACATCCAAATAGATGGTGATGAAAAGCTGAGAAACTGCATCTTATGTGAATTATTTACATGTATTGATAGGATTTGTGGTTCAACAGTTAGGCTATTAAATATTTTAGAGTAGATGATTTAGGTTGCCAGTGGCTATTTCGGTTTTATAAGATTATTACCAAAAAACCCCAAAAAAGGATCAATTTGAGAGCTGCTACATGAGGTGTTTCTTAAATAAATAAATCCTTTCAAACTTATGTAATTTATCCTTCAAAAAATAAATCCTTTCCAAATGTAAAATTTCTACATTTCCCGAATCCACAGTTTCAGTGATGGACCCTCTTCATCTTTCCAAGACTTCAGTGTTAGCTTTTTGGCCTCTATATGGCAGTTTGATGTTAGTTGTTGTTGGAAGGGGTTAAATCTGTTTATTTTTTCTGAAGTACCCAAGATTATTGTTTCTGAGTCAGAATCTAAAGGGCGCTTGAATATCTTACATAAGATCCCAAATATTCCAAACCACCATGATATGATTTTATGATAGAATACAAAATTATGAGCCAGCTGTGTTTATTTTGACTATTTTGTGAGCTTGTGATTTACTGTGGTGAGTATGATTTCTTGGCAGGGTTTTACAGGGTGTAGGAGCTAGACTTTGAAAATGAATTATTGTGGCTCACTGTGTACAGCTCAGGAGGACCAGATTCAAGTCAGCTGACCTTATTCTCCTGGGATGATAACAGTCATTGTGAATTGTAACTGTATTTTATTACAGTATAACTGGTTGCTTATTGCTTGATTTAATTTGAGAATCGAGGCTTAATCTGAGAATACACTTGGTAGCTTTTCTAATTTCCCAAATACAGTCCCCACCCTTTAGGCTATGGATTGTTCTCTGATCATGACTATCTGAGGTGAAGTGCACAGTTAAATAAAAAGAGCTTCATGTGCCCTTTTCATCAACTCATTAGAACAGTCTCTACTTATGTGTGGCACAGCAGGGGGAGACACTCAAGCCCCTACAAAATAATAATAACAAAGATTTTCCTATATACGTTTCCACGTGTAAACTTATGCTGTTATCCATGTATATATATATATATATATATATATATATATATATAAAAGGAGGTGTTCATTTGTGTGTGTGTCTACGTGCATGCATGTGCTTACCATTGCTATTAGATGACCACTCCACGGCACAAAAAGCAATTACACCCCCGTCCCCACTCCACCCCTAAGCTAAATTCAGAAGCAGTGAATGTGGACTTTTAGGAGAGCCTGGGGTGATCCAGCAATTGGAGCAAGAGACGGAAATGGGGTGAGACGGATGAAAAACAGGAAAGGAAAGGGATAGGTGTGTGAGTGAAAACGCTCAATCTGGAAGAGTGGCGATGTGCTATAATAGCTGCAGAGTGAGGCAATCTTGTGGAGTTGAATAGTGTTGAAAATACTAAGACAGAATGGTAAAAACAGAGCTTAGTCTGAGCTGGGTGCTATTGAAAAGCAGAGGTCGCACACTCAAGGACAGACGCATCTAACATCATTAGACTGCTTATGTCTGGGCTCTATGTGAATCGGTTTTGTGAGCATTTGGGTGAATTTGGCCATTTATCTACTTTGCCTTTCTATATTTGTGTTCATCGGGTGATGTTGGAATTGGTGATTGACCTCTCGTCACTTTTACCAACTAAGTTATACCACCCGTCCCGAAGGCAATGGCAGCACAGATTTAGCAATGTGTGAACACAACGATGGATGAACAGAAGGTGCAACATTGAAATGTCAGATCAAAGCTTGCAGTAGGGCAGCAGATGAAAAGATTGGTGCCTTGATCTTCGAGACACACAAGCCAAAACGTGCACATACATGCACACTGCAACAGGAAGCCAAACGGATATATCAAATGAGTACTGTTTATCCAGATGGTTTGAATGAAAAGCTACAATTTAACTTTTCTTCAGCCTATAATGGAAGATGTGTGTCAGGATGAGAGATGAGAGATGCTGTTATGCTATAATAATATTTTCTCTACATTAATATATTGTGTATTTTTGGTCTAAGCCAGTACATGAAAACTTCCTTTTTTAGTTGCATCAAATCCACAGATGATTTTTATGATGAAGGGTCTCTCTATCAAAACAATAAATGCAATAAAAAACAAAATAACTAAAAATATAGACATAGATGGCATCAAAAATAGGATTGTGCTACTCATTGGTTTCAGCATCCTTGTGACTCAGTGAAAAAATCATGTTTAGAGATGACTAGGTAAGATTTTATTTTCATAAATAAGGTCACACACACTATTTAGCTTTGTGTCGAGGATGCATTCACTGTGGGTTCATTTATACCACACACTCTTTATGCAGTGTCACTATAAATGTCACATTTATTTCCAAAGTTGCATTATTTTTTCACTAACATCTTTTACTGATGACAGGAGAGTTGGCCTACTGCGACTGTTAATGAGGTTAAGATCTTGGTTCTGTGGTGGCTAATCCATGTGTGAAAATGATGTCTCATGCTCCCTGAACCATATTTCACAATTTGATTCTGATTAATCCTAGTGTTCCTGCGGCTGGGGATTTTTCGCAGGCCCGGCTCCCTTCGCAGTTCCGAGGCCTTCGTACCCCTAAGCGCAGACCGATCGTACGCTTAGAATATGTCTTAGAATATGTCTGTGTCATAACCCTAGAAAAAATCAACTGATCTTCAGACCTGGTCCTTCCAGTATATTCAGGTTCAGTTGTTTCAGACACATAGCACTGCTCAACTTAAACCTGGCCAACTGAATGGACTCCAGGTCATAACACTGCCCCCACAGTCTTGTACTGTAGACACTAGGCATGATGGGTAATCACTTCATCTACCTCTCTTCTCACCCTGATGCACCCGTCACTCTGGAACAGGGTCAATCTGGACTCATCAGACCACATGACCTTTTTCCATTGAAACACCATCTAGTTTTCAAGCTTTCTATCAAACTGATGGTCATTTAAGAAGCGAGAAACTACTCACAGCTCAAGTAAAAGGACTAAAGAACATGTTTCAGGTGAATATTAATCAATGCAGTAATTATCCAATGTCAGACTCTTACCTGTTTGCTTTATTAAATCTAAGTGGTGCTTTTTTTTTGGGGGGGGTGTCTTTTTGTATATTGATGTGTATATTCACTTGATTTTAATGAAATAGGTGCAAATGACATTAAAGGGTTAACAGACCAAACATTGGACCGTCATGGATTTCTCTAAATTAGAATATTGTCATGATTTGATTTGTAAGTCAACAAGATAACAAATATATAACATCTGTGCCTCTCAATTTTTAGACATTTTAAAGTGCAAATGTAACACATTTGGTTGGTTTATGGCTAAAGAAGAGCTGAAACTATGAGACACTTTTTTCATTGATGTCACAGGAAGAAGTATTTGTGTAGGTGGGGTGCGTAGGTAGTCATCAGTCAGTTGCACGAGTTGCACAGGATTTTGAAAATATTGATGATAAAAGAAAAATACTTGGTGAATGTAAACTTTAATCCCCACAAATCCAGCCTTAACCTTTCTTGACTGTCAGAATTATTAGTATTTCTAAAATTATCTGAGACAGTTTCATGAAAGCTTATTTTGTTGCCAATATTGGTTTGCAATGCCATTCAGTTAAAAAACGGTAAGTTGAATGGATGTTATTCCCAAATGGCAAATTTGCAGTGTCTGTATGACTAATTTATAGGTTATCTATGTAGTCTTTGCACATGCTTATGTACTTAGTTACTTGAAGTGTGTGTTAATCTTAGTTTTCTGCATTTCTAAGTCATTATTGACATCCTCTGTGTTATTCTCCAATCCCTTAGCCAAACTAAAAACTCGAGACATCCAATACATTTTTTCAAAAGATATTTTCAGTCTTTTTGGGTGGTTTTTTAAAAAAGTCATTTGATGTTATAAAAACAGGTGACTGGCAGCCATTAACAGAAACAGAAATATTTTGAGTGCATTCAAGTGTATATTTGAGCCAAATGTGAAGATATTATCTCACATTGATATTATTAAACAACAGGATATCTAGAAGATAAATTACTTTTTGAAGCTAATGGAGATCCAACAGACAGTCCTCCTTAAACAGATGTGTAGATGCATATAAAAACCCTTGCTGCCTTATTGCCACTCTTTAGCTCTTTTTTGGCACAAGCAGTGTAGAACATTAGTTTCTATTAGCATAGAAATGGAATTGGTAACAAATGAAGCAGACTCAAACACTAACTGTGCTTGAGGGCACAAACATGGAAACATTTCATATATTTAACCCCAAATGAAATGCAACATGTTTTGCTTTCACTCAAAACCTCCTTACCTGACTAATTACAAAAGAAGGTAAATAACTTACTGTTTGGGGGCCCTGCTCGGGCATAACTGAGAGGAGCGATGATGCAGGAGATGATGACACCTGACAATCTATAATGTCTTGCACAGGTATCCAGTCTTCCAGTATCGGAGCCAATCCCTGGAGAGAGACAAATGCCCCACTAGTTGCTCCTCAGAGATAATGAGCTGCTGAGTGCTGAGTGAGATGTTTGGAGGGCCAGAGGGCTGGGATTGGAGTTGCATCACTGGCTCTGTATGGAGAGGGCCTGTACTCGGCTCTAAATTAGTGCGCCTTCTGGATCAATGTGGGCTGTAATTAGCTGCTATTGATCCTAGACAGATCAGCCACTACAGTAGGCCACAGCCAAGCACCTCTCAACGTCCATCAAGCTGCATCCCCACAGCCCAGCAGCACAGCCTCAGATCACTCTGAGAGCAAACAAATAATATCAGCTAGCACACTCAGCTCCTGGTAAGTGCACTAAAGATACTGTTCTACATTTCAGGATTCACTTACATATTCCATTAGTGCACACTGCAATGCATCTTTTTGATTCAGTGTTTTATCTTGCGTTCCATTAAATCATATAGATTACATTATGTGCTTGCGTAACATGCAGAAAAAAAAATGGCCCAAATCTCTGGCTATTATCCTGATGCATCACCCATAAATCAGATGTCATTATGCACCAGAACCATGGACAGTACCAGAAATGATGGTAATGTAATCTGGCATTAGGAAAAGGAGATCCAATCTTCTCCAGAATTATCACAATCAAGACTTTTAAAAATCTCATCAAAGTGAAAGAAGTGATTTTGCTCTTTTTCACTAATGCTAATGATCCTCATTAGTAATGTGATGATTAAGGTGCTTTTCTATCTTCTTGTATGTTTAAAGGCAGCTTGGTGTAGTTTTCCAGTGGTGATTGGTTACAACAAGTCTTATTGTAAATAAGAATCTACTCAGACGTTTCACCCATGTTAAAGTTGTTTGTTGATAGGTTCATTTAAAAAATGTTGCTCTTGCTTGAATTTGTAATCATAATAAAGTATATGGTCTGTAATTATAATAGCCCTGCCTGTCAGAGATGTAAAGGTGAATTAAATGCCTGAATTATTTAAGTCCACTGAACAAATGCAATTTAGAATAAAGGCAAAAGAAGTGTGTGAAATGTGGTTGAAATTACTCTATGCACATTGTCATTTCTCTTAAAATGACACCGTCTAAGGACTTCACACGTTCCTGCTTAATAGACTTGAAATTTCTCCTTACTTAAGTTAGAAATGATCATGCTCAAATTGTAGCATTTCAGAGAGTGTGCTTCAAAGAACAATAATGGCACATTAAAGATTCAACACTGTCCGTTCATTTAGGAAGCAGTTTATGAACACAGCTCTCAACTTGCAAGCATAAAGGACATTTATGGTTGCGGGGTGTATAATTAACAGTGATGACCTTTAACAAACAATTTCTCCGTTTAAAAATATGGAGGAAAATGGGTCTGTGGAAATGGTGAAGCAGGAAGGAAAGAAGTTAGATTGTACTAATATCAATGAATATTCTCTGTCATCCATGTCTTTGGAAGCCTTTCATAAGCAAAAAGCAGCTAGAGGTGTTTTTCTTTTGAGTCAAACACTAACACACGCCTTATCCATAAGGCTTCATCAGCTCCACTGATAGGAGTAATGATACCATTTAGATGTGTTGTTTTATTTAAAAGTCTGTCAGACTTTGGCCAACTTCACTGCTGAACATGAATAATTGCCTCTAACCCCATCCAGACCTACCCTCAAACTTATTGAACTACTAGAATATCCAATCTCACCCAGTCCAAATGTCCTTTTGCTGCAGTCTGGCTTGGTTAGATTCAATATTGCGGTGATGTGTGCAATTCCAGGCCCAAATGAATCTCCCAGTGCAAGCCCATCTCAGAAAAGATGTTTCCAGAGATTGAAGCACAGGGATACCAGGTGGAAGAGTAGTGGCGCAAAGTGAGTGAGAGCAATTTGCACTCGCCGGTTTAACCAAACCTTCTCTCTTATATAAAAAAGAAACTTGAATAAGCAAGTTAAAAAAAAAAAAAAAAAATGCTAGAAGTGATTTTCTCAAAGACTATATGAAACATTTGAAAGGTTCTTTTTCTTTTGCTCATACAGATCAAATATTGTCTAGACACCCACTCACTGGCACAGCTCTTTGAAAAACAATAAAAGCCTCACTTTTACTTTTAACAAGAATTTTTAATATGTAAACAAAAACAGACATAAAAAATTAACGTTAATGGCTTGTTCTTTGCACTATTTTACTCTTGCAGTCATTTTCACTAACTGTCAAGAATTATTTTGTTTTTTCAGTGTTGTTTCCATCATATCCAATACACTGGTTGCTCCCCCTTAAATGTCAGTCCACCTTAAACAAAATCAGGCTGTACTAGGGTCCAGGTGCAGTTCTTCATTACTTCCCTATACACATGCAGCTTCTCAGGCTGTGAAAAGACACTGATCCTTGATGTTTAAGCTTAGGTGGATGTTGAGTTATGAGTTATGTATGCTATATATCTGAGCTCCAGTTTAATGCACTGACCTCTTCTGTTTGGTTTTAGATTGATTGACTTGTTTTCATGTTGAAAGGCCAGGCTTGTTGTTCTCATGGTTCATTGTTCACACGGTGTTCAACTGCAATGGGCTTCACTTCTTGCCTGGTACAAAACAGAAGACAGCAGCTAAACAGAAGAACACTGAGAGTCGCCCCTCAGGACTTAGTAGAGCCTAAAACCACTGAAATAATCATAGTGACTATAAATATAAGTTGATAAAATTCAGTGTCACTACTGGATGTAGATGAACAGTTCATTAAACTGATCCCTCTATAGAGACAAAAGGCCTTGGTGTGTGTTCACACCTTGGTTCTTTTGCCCTTAAGTGGACAAAAAGTCAGCCATTGCTGGTTCAAAAGCATTAACCTCTTACGCACATCACACTTTTATGATTAATGTGACGTCTATTGGAGCAAACATATTTTTAGTAACACTGGCTTTGCATCATCGTAGAACAGTTATAGTTGCAAGTATTCAGGATAAAATCAGGATCTGTAGCTCACAGAGCAGCAGAGGAGAAAAAGAAATACATTTACTTTGTACACAACCACACGTTGGCAATCAAATACAGCTACAGTTAGCTATGCAAGCTTCACTGAACACTCACTCATCAAGAATAATTAACACATGCCACACAGATGTTGTTGATGATATTCAGGGAGTTTTTATGACAGTTTTTCATCCTTTTTTCTTCACTTCATGAGCCTTGGTAGAGAGTTTGGCGTAGAAATTACCTTTTAGTTTGTAACGTATGCCATGTTTCTTTCAATAACAAGAAAACTAGAGATAGTAGACCCTTGGCCCAACTATGTTGTAGAAGAAACATGTTGTAAATCAGTTGTTCACCCATTTAAACATACTCCCAAGATTTGGATTTATGTTAAAGTGGCGTATGACTTTCGTCATCAATTTTTCATAAAATCTGTAAAACCTAAGTCATAGCCTAAGTATCATGAACCCTTAAGTCTTTCTGTGATTATGCACCTGAATCTCTTTCCTCATGGTGAACAATTTCAAAGTATACTCCACCATAAACAGTCCATTTTTTTGGAAATAGAATGGCTAGGGCATTTTTGGAAATTTGTCACAATGTGTATTGTGGGAAGCGGAGCTCCACGCAGCTGCAGTAGCAAGAGGCAATGAAGCCGTTTTCATGTTTGCTGCTGCTGCGGCCATAATGCGGTTGCATGGAGCTCTACTTCCCACAATGCACATCCTGACAAATTTTAAAAAATGCCTGAGTGACCTACAGGCTCTGTTTGTAAACAAATGGATTGTTTATGGTAGAGTACACTTCCAACTTGTTTACTGTAAGGGAAGAGATTCAGGTGTGTAATCATGGAAAGACTTAGGGGTTCATGATGCTTAGGCTATGACTCAGGTTTTACAGATTTGATGAAAAACTGGGGACGAAAGTCATACTCAGCTATAAGGTGGAACAGGTATGATTTTACTTTAAACAAGATCAGTACTATTACCAGATAGAGAATGAAGATCCATCCAAATGTAGAAGTGAAAATCTAATCTCAGCACTGAATTAACTTGTGGATCAGGAAGAAATGGATCTTGTGGAAATACATTGTCATGCAGGATGTGTCTTTTTTTTTTTTCTTTCAAAGCAAAGTTGCCTTTATTTTAAACAAAATGACAAGAATGTTAGTGTCAAAATACATCCAAATAGTAACTAATCTCTTTAGACAAAACTGAGAATTGAGATTCAACATTTGGAACCAAAATTTGGTAAAAACAGATGGCCAGTCAGAGAGACAGACAGACCCAACTACAAAACACTCACAGGGGTGACTGCAAAAAAATGTTTTTTTTTTGTTAAATTCTGCATAGTGATATACAGGGTGTCCCAAAAAAATTGACATCATTTCATCACCTAATAATTAGTTTAAAATTTGTTTGCTTTTTTTGCTCAAAAAAGTGACATCATTTTTATTGTTCTGCTTTCAGGAATAGACATGCCATTTTCTGCAACAATAAAGGTGTTCTGTGTATTGAAGTACGCCCAAACTCAGTCAAATGTGAATGTGCAATGTGAATTTGTTAGAAACTTTCTAAACTAGTGCCAACAGTAAAATAGATTTGGAAGTGGGATAAGAAGTTGCAAGAGGAAGGCTGTTTGTGTAAAAAAAAAAAGGATCTGGACCAAAATTTTTCATTTGAAATTTGTAGAATAAAACATTTTGTGTCCAAAATCAATCCTATTAAGTATCATTTCTCCTGACCATGTAGTCACTCCGATATGGACATCTCGAGTGATGTCAATTTTTTAGGGACACCTTGTATTATGTAAGTAAGGTAAGTTGCTAATTTTGGCACTCAGGATTTCTTTATTACACTACCATTAATGAAGTTATAACCTCTTTGTTACTTATGTGTTTCTAAGCTGTTACCAAACTTTGAAATAACATGCCACCAAGTTTTTAACTTCTTTATTGCCATTCCTTTCTTTCTGAACCTGTTTATTACTCTCTGAATGTGACTGTGAATTTGTTGTCATGGCGTTGAAATGGCCCTTCCTGGATGACTGTGTTTGAGATTCTAGCTGCGATGCGTCCTGTAGTGTCCACTTCAGTCAGCGCTCAGGCTCAGAGATGTGTCAGTGGCTCCGATGCGGCTTGTCAGGCATGCTCCAGCTTCCGGCCAACCCGGTCCAGCCAGCCCCAACCCTCCTCACACTCCTGGGACCATCCACAGACAGCCATCACAGCCCTAGTCTCTCACTGTCTCTCATCCTCTCATCACCAGTCTCCTTGTCCCTCAAGTCTCGCCATTGGAGTGTGAACATCAGGATTAGGTAAATGACAGGAGGAATCCACAAAGTTGACTAGGCAAATGTCCTTTGGGTCTGTCTGCTATCTTGATATGTGGACTTGTGGAAAGAAAACATATTTTTTTTATTTCCTCGTGAAAAGTTGAACACAGTAGTTTGCTATTGTTAACTCTTTCCATTAGGTAGAGTAAATCAATTTCAATCAATTTAACCGCTGCATCAACAAACTTTAAAAGGTGTTTGATACAGCATGGGGCCAATCAGGAAGTACCTCCATGTAGAGGCCAGGAAATAGAAACACGCTAGATTGACTCACATCACTTAATGTCATTACCGACAAAGGGGAAACTGTCAAAATGAAGATGAGCTTCATCACATTCATCGCCCTTGGTGCTCCCATGAGTAACGTATGCACTCCAAAAACGGAGCAGCCACTCTCCGTGCATTCACAGCACTCCATTTTCACATGATGGCTTTCACTGGATCCTATTCCCCTCGCTACTTTCAGGAAATGACTGAAACCTGAATGCAGAAATTAAAGGCAGCACCTTGTGTTACTTTAATAAGTCTCAGTATCCTGCATTCACTCTTATTTTAATGAGTTCTTTAGTAAATCTTTACTCATCTGCACAGTGCTCTGCATGCTTGAGGACCCCAATGGAAAGCTATTAGGTGGTCATGATGTGTTTAGTTTCATCTATACAGAAATTGCTGAAAGCCTGGTGAGTCTTTGACCCTTTCATAGTGATCAGTGGAATTTGGCTGCCATGTTGTTCTGTGTTCATTTGCCAAAACAGCTATTTCAGCTGTGGTAACAATAGTAAATTGCAGTAGCAGAACTACTATGTGGATTTGAGTTTATTCATTACCACACAGTGTTATGGCCAGACTCTGCAAATGGAGACCCTATTAAGCATGAAAAGGGCATATGAGTGTTCTTTTTTCCAACCTGTGTTTATTCTTTTAACAAAACAAAAGGGCAAAAAAAAAAAAAAAATGTTTAGGCATTTGTCACAACTGGCCACTACAGACATTGCACCAACTATAAACTGCTCTTACTTCCCTGTGAATTGTTCTAAACACTCAGTTAGAGCTATCCTATGTTTTCATGAATCCATTGTGGGTAAACCCTGTGCATACTCACTCTTATTATGACTGTTTTTACTTTAACTCAGCTGATTGTATATTTATACTATAATCTCTTAACTATGCAAAAGACTAAAAAATGATATTTGTTGAACATCTGTCTCTTTATCACAAGATGGCATCACTGTTGACTTGTAATGTAATTAAGATTTAAAGAATACTCTGGCAATTACCTGTCTAATGGGGCGTTTATCAGCCCTCATTCTCCAAGCTGTCTGTCTTGCTGGCTGGCTCACTCAGAGGCAGGCAGATGCATATGTAATTGCTGCCAATAGACAAGGCAGGGAAGTAGCTTCAGCAGGACAGTTGTCTTACAGCTTGATGACTCCGGACCTTTGATTCTCTCTATTGGAAGAGAAAAAAAAAACAGCATTTTCCCCATGGGAGAAATTGTTGATTGCCTGATCCACCAGCAGTCCAGAGACCCACTACCTGTGTCTGTCACTTGAGCAAGATTGGTGAAAGGAGGGCACTATGAGCAGTAGGAGTGTAACCACATGGAACGATCCATATTCAGCGATGCAGTGATGAGAGTGGGTTACCTTTTCCATCACTTGTGACACCTGAAAGACACCCCGCAGTGTTGCCCTGACAACAGTTATGAACCTACGTGCCTCCTGGGGTGCAAGGTCAGGGTTGAGTGACATCTTGTCTTTCTGCCTCTTTGCTCCAGTGGGTGGTGTGGACTGATTGTGGAAGTGCAGGATGTAAGTTTATGTATGTTTGTGAGTGTGATTTGATGTGATGTGTAGACGGGGGATCACCAGGGAGAAAAGGGCAACTTGCCACCTCTATAGTTATAGTGTGTGCGTGCGTGTGTATGTGTGTGTGTGTGCGTGCGTGCGTGTGTGTGTGTGTGTGTGTGTGTGTTGTGAGTGCAGGGGTTGATGGTGCCATTAAAATAGTTAGAGGGGTGATTAAATAGATGGGAAAGGGCAGGGAAGGTTACAGAGCAATGGGAGAGGCCTACAGGGAACATTGGTTTTCATTCCTTGTAGCAGAATAAGATCTCCCACTGCTTGATAATCTGATGGAAAGTTTATTGTATAAAATGTTGGGAAAGTGCAAATCTCTCACACACAACACAAAAAAATAAAGTTTCAGAAATAAAGACCAACCTATGTTCTTTTTTCAATAATACATTGGTCTGTTAATAATTTAAAGAACAAGTAAGGTTGCCCTTACAGAGGGCCTCAAATGGGGCACTTGGACCAGATTTTCACCAATAAATTAAAAATAGTCAGTATATGACTTTTATTTTTTATTTAATTAGTGTTTCCTGCACATCTTTGCATTTTCACATGTATTATGACTAGGAAGGCCACACCACTGTTGTACTCAAGACGAGCTATACCAAGGCAAAGTCAAGACCAAGATCCAGGTATTAATATAGACACAAGACCAGGTCTTTGAAGGGTCAAGACCAGTATAGGATGGGTGAGTCAACACAGTACCCAGAGCAGATACAAAGTTTAAGGCAACCAAGTATTTAAAAAAACAGAAACTGATGTGGTGTTTGGGGTGAGATGATTGTTGTTGCCCGTGGCAGCAAGACCTTCAAAATGTGGTCTTGAGAAACCAAGACCAACCTCAAGCAGCACCAACAGACAAACTCTTTGCAGTTAATACTGTTGGTAAAGCTGACACACAATAAACTCTGCCTCAAATGGCACTTCCTCCAAATGAACTTGAAAAATACATGATTTGTGGTTCATTTCATGCACACTTTCTCCCTCTTACAATGCACTGATTAGCATCTGTTAGCATTGACCACTTGTCCAACAAGGTAAAGCTGTTTGTTTGTTGTGCATATCTTACTGATGGATACTTAGCTGAATTATATTGCTTTTGTCATTTTAATTGACCTTTCCTTTTGGCATAACTGTAGCTATTGTTTTGATTGTTGTGGAACATTAAATGTAGAATTCAATTTGTTCATCTCTAAGACAGTGCAACAATGCTAATATATTAAACTAATGGACCTAGAATGTCAGCTCACTGTGCGTTTATATTATGTGAAGGGTGGGTGTGATTGTAATTGAATGACTGTTGCTTCTGAAACCATCACAAATTTTCCTCCACAATCAGGCCATGGAGCGTTTCTAAATGCTAAACTTCATTTCAGCCTTCATAACTTCTCACATGGTTCTGTGCCTGTGTTTTGTGTTCTGTGGATGTGTGCATGCATCCATGTATGTTGCACAGCAGATGATGAAGCTGTGTCCATATGGATTGATCAGTGGGTGGTGGTGGTGGTTTGATTTAAGTGGGCTCTGTGGTGCATCAGGTTAGTGGTTGTCAGATTATAGCCCTTAATTGATTGATTCATTTTTATTAGTCATGTAATGCAATTACTTATTGACAAGCCAGACAGCCTCACACTAATCAATAAAGACAAAGGGTGGAGCCTATGTTATATCAGTTTTTGGTTTTTGATCCACTGCAGTTCATTTACTTTTTACGGTGAGTAATAGATAGATAGATAGATAGATAGATAGATAGATAGATAGATAGATAGATAGATAGATAGATAGATAGATAGA
>JAPQRP010000002.1:30074519-30091353 GCA_037367295.1 Apogon hyalosoma
ATAGATAGATAGATAGATAGATAGATAGATAGATAGATAGATAGATAGATAGATAGATAGATAGATAGATAGATCTTCAAAATACATACATTTGAAAATAGAACATTGATTTTCTTTTTTTATGTTAAACAGTTGCAGGCACTCATATTTCATACGTTGACATGGCTTCAGAGAGTTAAATGTTATTTCTGTTTTAGGCTGAAAACTCATTTTATTCAACATCCAGCAACAACCTAGACTACACTAATCATCATATCAAGATCTGCTTCAAAAGTGATTCAACTGGGTCCATCTTTTCAGTACAAAGAGCCTAATGGAACTCACAGAGACAAGGTTTGATAATACACTTAAACCTTCAAACTCTAACAGAAATAAACCCCTCTATTAGGCTCACATTTATTTCTAATGTAGTGTTTTGCAACAGATACAATGTTTAGTAACTCCAAGTGCAATGGAACAAGTAGGAATAACTAATTTCAAGGAATAGAGTAAAATTTTTCAAGTGAAATATAAAACAGCAGTTTGGTTTTAGAATGTATACAGTTATTGAACTGTGGTTAAAATATGTGTACTATGTGAAACAAGCTGTTCTTTGTCTTTGCTCTATTATAAATGACTTCTCTTAGTCGTGAGTGGATACAACCTGCTGAGGATATTGCTCATCGTATGTGAACATTTTAACATTCATGGTATTTTATTTGCAGCCTATGCTGTTTCCTATCAGCAAGACTATGTAGTTGCCAGGTCAATGGCGGTGTATGATGTATTAATGTAAGTTAATAGCAACAGAAAGTCCCCTGTCATTCTTTACTTCTTTTCATTTTTTAGTTCTTTTCGATACTTGGCTCCCTTCTTTTTGCTCCAGGCATCTGCTAATGGGGACCTTGCCTGAGGCGCTTCACCTCTCACCGGGTGTGTTTCTGCATCGACACGAGGTCATGATATGCACAGCAAAACTATAGTCTGTCATTTGTTTTTTTTTTCTGTACTGTCACGGGAGCATCATGACGCCTGTGGTGTTTTTGATACTCTTTTTATCGTTTGATATTGAAAACAAGGTGATAAACATTGAGATGAGATGATTGAGTGTGTTCTCCTTTGTAGGCCATGCAGAGGACATTATCAGCTGCTGCATGCTGAGTCTATGGCTCTTCCAACAGTCTGACCTAGTTACCAGATCATTTACACACATACACAGACGCACAGAGCTCTATGGTGGGTATTGCGGGGGATAAGTTAAGTGTCATTCTCTCAGCAGTGTCTTGTGGTTTTGTGTAAGGCAGGGTAGTGACAGTTCAAGGAGACAAAAGGAAAAGAGGAAATGTCGGCGCAGAGGATCCTTTTTTTTTTTTTTTTTTTTTGCTGTGTGTTCATTTTAGATGCACATGCAGACTGACTCCTCTCTTCTCTCAGTGGCAGGCCTGTGTTCCAGCACACATAGCTCACTGTTTCCCCCTGTTTAGCCCCCACTCAGTCAGCTGCTGTCCACTGTCTTCCACTCCCACTCAAACCTATCTCTGCCTCTTTGTCCCTGTCTCTTTCTGTTTCTGCTTCTTTCTCTTTGTGTTTTCTGTTTTTACCGTAGTGTTCATATGACTTTTTGTCCATGTTTTCTATTGGATTATGTGTGGCCAGCTCCGTCTTTCCCCAGTCTAAATTTCTGCCAATCCATAAACTAAAATAAAATGTAAACCTTTTCTAAAAATCCAGACCTATGGCTTTTGCAGTCAAGGACTTTTTAAACTGTGAAACTGAAAATGTGACTGCAAGACTGATCTGTGTCAGTGTGACTAAGCAATTGTCCACTGCATCTATCTCACATTTCTGGTACTTTTAATGTTCAGTTTTTGTTCACTTCTGACTCACCTTTCAAAAATGATCTACTCTGTAGGTTGAATGTGATGTTTTATTCAATGACATTTTGCACTTTGTCTTACTCATGTACAATCATCATTTCCTCTTCTCAGTCATTTTTGCAATTCTCCAGTTATCACATTCTAATTATTCCACCATTTCTTACAATAAATCCTTTTGTCCACTTCTTTCCACCCTGTAATTTCCTAGATTTTGCCTGGATGTACAATATCCATACATTTCCATGTCTTTCGATCTCCCGTCATGAAATATTGCAATTGCACTCAAGTAATTTATGTGCTTTAGCTGCTACATTTTGATGAGTCACCCCATCATCATCATCATCATCATCATCATCATCATCACCATCATCATCATCAGGGAGATTCAGTCCTAAGTTTCATTCAAGCACCTGCTGCTATTTCTCCACCACCACCAGCAATGAGACTCTGGGGGGATCTTATCTTATCTCTCATCTCCATATGAGCCTATGCATTATAAAGTTCCTGCACAAGGCTGGAGTCTAATCGCCAAAGACTTGTTAATCTCAGTATCTTTTGTCAAACACTTCTTTTGTCATTCTAATTGAACTCTCCCTATGGAACTGCAGGTGAATAGAATAGCATGTCATTTTGTGTAGTGTGTGTATAGTGGACATATGTAGCTATAAATAATGTCAAAAAATACATTATTAGAACAATCTGCCCACATGCATAATTTGGTAACATATAATGGAAATAATTGTCCTATTTATCAGTTCTATATATACAGATACACAGGATACATAAACAGAGTCTAGGGTTTGCCCGAAGCTTAAATAGTCAAGGAGTATGTGGAGAAAGGGAACGGAGACCGGCGTCACACTTGTAGCCCAAGGCATGAAAACCTGCATCCAGCTGCTTTTAATTTTCAGTGTTTCTCATTCATCTCACTGACTTCTTAAAAACCTGCATAAGTTTGCGCAGGGTGTTGTTTTATTCATCCAGACCATATTGTCTAGTTCTGGGGGCACAGGAGGGTGTTGTGTAAGTGTTAAGTACAGGGCTTACTGCCATGGATGAAGCGGGTTCTGGAGGTGTACAGCTGAATAGAATGGCTGAGGTAGGGTCCTGCAGCGGGGGCATCAAGCCATCGTCTTTGGCCAGGGCTTATGTCAGGGCCGTGGCAGTGATTGCCATGCTGCACAGCCCGGGGACAGAGTGTGGCTGTGGCTCTCCTCCTGACTGTGTCCGTGTTGTGAGACACAGTGCGGCTCTGGAGCTGAGAGCCATGGCATGGAGCCTAGCTGGCCTACCTGTGTCTGCCCTTATCCCATCAGCCAGCTGTGGCAGCTGTGTGTGTAAAGAGACAAAAGTGTGTGTGTGCGTGTGCATACGTACGTGCGTGTGTGTGTGTGTGTGTGTGTGTGTGTGTGTGTGTGCGTGCGTGCGTGCATCTTTGTGTCTTGAGCAAACTGAAATCAGTCACTATGGCAAAGCATTTAGCTGCTTCAAAGCTTCACTTTTGTTATTTTGGACAATCCAACGGGAGTTCATTTATTGTGAGATTTGTTGAGGATTCAATCTATTATTGCACTGAGTGTACTCTTCAGCCGAACCATAAGATTATAAATGACAGAGTCTGACGAATCCATGACAACGGTCCAAACTGCCATTTTGCTATTCAAAAGCAATTTCTTCAAGTGCGAGACAGGCAGGCCAGTCCATTTGACAAAAGACATGTTATCCATCAGCCAATTGATTTGGAAAACTTGGAAGAGAAAGCGCTCCTCACTTTAGCTGCATGATATTGCATCTTTTGGTTTTCGATAATAATTGTATTCATGCTATATCATTATCAATATCTTAATTTCCTAAAGCAAGCAGTTATAATTAAATAGACCTCTAGAATGTGTCAGTTATGGCTTTTTATCACTGTAATTTTGCTGAAATATTAATTTATTCATACAGTAATTAATTTCATCACTGTAATCCTGACATGCATTTAGTCACATATTACATATGTGTTATTGTGTGTTATTGTCTCATACAACCACAACATTTTAGGCCCTGCAGCAACAGCAAAACAATGGTTAAAGGAGGATTTTGGTGTGTTATTACAAACAAATCTCATGGAATCTCAATATTGTCTGCCTCTATGTAGTACTCAATCTTATGTCTGTTTGTTCTAGTAGAGAAGCTAACAAATAACAAACATGTTGTTCAGTTCATCATTGGTTTTAGTGTTTTTGCAGGATTGGTTGGTAATTTTGGAAAAAAAAAAAAAAGACAAAAAAACAGTACAGTATTATCTTTGGGGGTTCTATTTCTTGCTCTAAGTATCCAGTTCTCTACATGCATCTGAACAAATGTACGATAAATATTTCTTAGAAGTGGTTAAAATAGATATAAATAAAATCATTAAATGGATTTTGTCTGACTAGGAAAATTCCAAAATTCTTCTGACACACAGTGATATATAGTACTAACAGTCAAAAGTGTAAATTCAGTCGTAGTATAATATGCTTTATGAATTTCTGCCTGATTATGTATCCCCCTTCCAGTTGGAAAGAAGAGGGAGGTCTGCTTAATGTGAGAGTTTAGGCTTTAATTTAACTTAAGTGGTCAGATATATGCATTTTGAATAATGAAGATCAGTTTGCATTACCTGTGAATTCCACATGCACGCTGGCCAAAAGAGTTTAAATCACACATTGATACAGACGAGGAGACATTTAGGCAAATGTGAATGCTCTGAGACATATGATAATAGACGTTAATGGTTGGCAAACAGCCCACTGAAATATGCTTGATCATCCTTTAATTAGCTTATATAGAGTTGAATGAAGTCTTTGCTTTTTGATCATGTGGTATCTGTGAACATTAAAGGTCCAATATGCAACTGTGTGTGCTTGTGTGAAGTGTGCATTGGAGTCTGTGCTGTGCTGGGAGCCAATCATTTAATGTTTATGAACTGCATTTCTAAGCTACTGCTCAGATACCAGTCCAGCCAACCACAGTATCTAGGAAAATGAGTGCTGCTGCTGTAGAGGAGCATGAGAAGAGGCATAAGGTAGATTTCTACAGCTGTAATTAACCTTGTAAGGCCCGAACCATTAAATCATTGACAGTAAACTCCAGTTCTTTGAAACTGGAGCCTTTATTGGTCCTTCTGAACAACCAAAAAAATTTTTTTTTCAAATATCAATTTCCATATATGATTTTCAGTTTTGTATCATATTTGATACATCAGGTCTCAGTGCTCAAATATTATTATTTTTGAAAAAACAAAAACATAATATAACACAAACATGTCTAACAAATTAGTAATTCCTTTTCAAAGCTGTCAAAGTTCTGCCTCCTTCCTCCAGTCTTGTAGTGTCACTGGAAAGGCCTCTGGTGAACAAATTCCTCACCCTGGTGGATTATCAGTGTATTGCATGTATCTAATTGTATACATCAGGTTTTTCGAGACAAAAAATATCACACTGATCATGTAGAGGGCTTCAGAACTCATGTATCAAATATGATACAGTTAGCATTACAGGGTTAAACAGCATTTAGAAGTTTTTAGGAAATGTTTGTGAATTTTAAAAAGGCAAAAATGTTTTTGTGCTCATATATGCCCTTTTTTGGACAAGAGTTAATGTGCCTAATGGGAAAACACAGCAAACACTGAACTCATGTGACTGATCAGCTGACTCTGGCTGATCCACAGCATCACCCCAGATATTCCAACATGGTACAAGCACCAGGTAGTGTTAAACCTGTGAGAACACCAAATCCTTGGTCTTATCCATAGACTCTGTGGATGCCCTGAGTCTGTTATCTCCTACTGTGTAAAATTGAAGCCAACATGTGGATGTGACAGAAGCTGCCATGTTGACTGTGTGACACAATTTGGAGCCAGAATCGCCACAGTAGAGATGCACAGACACCACATTTCTGCCAGACGGCCACCTGTTTGGTCACCAGATGTGCGTCTGACATCAAATTACTTGGTAAAAACTGTGTGATCAGGAAGATGATGATTCCAGCATAAATTACTCTCATGAAATGTACCAAAAAAGGCCAAAATTACCTTTATTAATAACTCATTGGATGTGCATGTGGGATGTTTAGTTTGGCCAAAGTCTTATAGAGTAGTTTGGAGGGAATGGGATCACAGTGCAGTCAGCCACCAGATGGAGAATGAAATGATTTGAGCTCAAAAACTACTTGAGAAAAGCTTAAAGGGGTCATATTTTGCTAAACCCACTTTTATTAGTCTTTGGTTCATTTATTTGTGTATTTGGACTCTAATAGTTCATAAAGTTTGAATTTGAACCCTCCAGGTGCTGCAAAGCTATGTTTATATTCATTCCGGCAAAAATTGAGTGGATTTCTACAACTTGTTTTGATTCCTGCTTAATTTATTACATCTATAACTAGTTACATCACAACATTTGCACATATAAGGTCAAGACTTCCAGCAAACATTTCTCCGAGTATGACGTAATTGTTTGTCAGCAACAGTGGTTGTAGTCCATACTGAAAATATGTCCAAACTTCGAGCCGATTACCTAAAATGTTCAGTTGTTGGCTGAGCAAGACAGAGCAGCACAGCCAACAGCCTGGAGGGGGTGGGGCCTGAAGTGGCTCATTTGCATTTAAAGGGCCAGCACTTAAAACAACCTTTCTGGTGTTATTACTCAGAAATAGGGTTTTATGGACCTGTGGAGTTTAATTAATGAATAATTCAGACCGAAGCATAGCATTTACAGTTTATGTAGACCACAGGGAAATGTTTTAAAACACATAATTCCATTTAAAAAAAAAAGCAAAATATCACTCCTTTGACTCTTATGTCATCCGTGGGCAAACTGACTGTGGTTTCTGGAGTATCATGTTCGTGTTTGCACATGCACTGGTATTATGAGTATGGTCATATCCAGATTTTGAGAAAGCTGGATACTGTATCTGGAGAACTCTGATAGTAACAGGGATACTGTTACATGTATACACCTTATCCCAGTTACTGACATCTCACTACTGGAGCTACAGAGACACAGAGATAGTCTTTCAGTAAGACACAGTAAAACTTAAACATACTTAGCAAATTAAATGAAAAAGCATCAAGAAGTTGATCATTTCAAAACTGTAGTAAAACAACGGCATTGGCTTGTTTGAAAACTCAACAGAAGCACTACTATGTGGATTAACACTGATATCACTAAAATTACTTGGCACTGAATTCCATCATCACAACCTCTGCCATTAGTCCTGACTGATCTTCATCCTCTTCCTTCTACTATATGGAGACAGTGACAGCTGTCAAACACAGATGGAGGACAGGTTTACCTGTTGATCTCTTCTACCATTGCTGCAATACATGAATACTGGTAAGATTAATGCAAAACACAATGTTGTCATTTGCTAGTGCTTCTTCTGCTATCAAAGAGGCCTCATTTTCTGTGACTACAGTAACTTTAAAGTTTGGCAGCAACTACTTAAATGTCAAATGTATTATGAACTATATATGTTGAATACATCACTGTACAACCTTTACAAAAATGCACATTATTCTCAGTAAAGAAATAGCAAGAACAAAAAGTTTATAACAAGGCAATGATTACCTGAGTCAAGGCATGGATACAACCCTAGACTTTTGCAAGCTGAAAAACAATGGCTTGACATTGGATATTGGATGCATATACTAAGGCACAACCATCAAGTATAAATAGAATTTTGCTGTATATTTGAAGATGTGAAAGTAAATCCAGTTATATTGGTGTGATGGAGCTGAGCAATTGAAAGAGGCACTTCACACTAAAACACACAATAAAATATATGACTCTGATGTGATAAAACATATCAGTGGTGGTTGTGTTAATATCTCTAAAAATCATTATCTGGCTCATCATCCAGTAGAAGCATAGGCCCAGTATTGGCAGGTTCAGGCCAGACATGAGGGCCCCTTAACAACCATAGTAGGATTTTGACCAGGGCTCTGCAGGGAGGTCAGGACCAGTTCTGCTCGCAGTACAAATCAATTTTGGAGTTACTTTGAGGTGAGTCATTAGAGTTAGTGTTAACACTTACTCTTCCCTGCTGCACCACTACACCTGAAAAATCCCACATTAACCCCTGGTAATCTATGACAAATTTTGCAGGGTGCATCGCAAAAAAAGTTATCTGCTTACTGTGTCCCTGCTTCCATGAAAACATGTTCTCTTCCAAGAACACAATTGATGTTACCTACTTGTTCTCCAATCTGGTCAGGTGACTCCATTAGTCTTAACTAGATCAAGGGGTATGATATTGTTGTAGCATGCCAAACACCCTTTATTTCCACTGCCCTGAATATATTCATGACCTCAGCCATTCACCCCAGAGTCCCCACTTATCCTGCATGTTACCCAGAGACACCCCTCAGTCCCCCTGCCTGAGGCCATGTAGCCCCCTCCTTTGTCCCAGATCCCTCTCAGCAGGATGCAGCATTCTCCCTAACAACCACAAGGTCCATTTGGGCTTGCTCCAGTTACCACAAAAAAATCTGACACAAAACACTCCTTGAACACAGACAAACTCAAAAACAGTGTGAAGCATGGCTATCTTAAATGACCAAGTGTGCAATAACACATGCATGCAGGTACATTCACACTGAGATAAATGTACTTTGTCCTTTTTCCTGGTCAGCCTGCATGCCACATGACCAGTTAGCAGCACAGTGCTTATGTTGTCCTGTTGGCATTTTCACTAAACTAAAAGGCCTACTAATGTTTTCTGCTCTGTCTACCATTTATTTAATGCTTCAAGGCACAGGAATGCTGTGTATAGAAATGCCCCCTGGTACAATGCTGTGCACACTCAGGCACACAAATGCACACATACATGCATGAAAACAGGTTCTACAAAAAACACCAGCATTTTTTTTTTCATATCTTCTTATTTGTCTACTTTCTGTAAAAATGCTTAACACTGAAAAAATAAAAAGGAAGCACTGAATTGCACAGAGACACATACATCTGTATGCTGTAAATGGGCATCGTGGTGTGACCTAAAAGAAAACCTCTAGTATATCCCATTATTTGAGCATGCCCACACATGTACAAATACTCAGAATTAAATACATGGAAGAGTGCCCCTGGAGCAAAAGAGTTCACCCCAGCACACGCTAAACGGAGAAAAAAAAAATACTCAGGGTCTTCGTTTATGTAAACAGAGGATTTTATTTCATTTTCTCAGTTTGTCATCCATTCTATTGAATCTCTCTCTTCATCTAATTTCCATT
This sequence comes from Apogon hyalosoma, assembly GCA_037367295.1. NCBI lineage: Eukaryota > Metazoa > Chordata > Actinopteri > Kurtiformes > Apogonidae > Apogon > Apogon hyalosoma. The sequence continues at coordinate 30,083,625 of JAPQRP010000002.1, forward strand.
GAATGAAGGTGAAAGTATCCAAAATGAAAGGCACACAAACACAGCTTTTAGCTGTCTGAATTAAAAGAGCGGACAGTCATGTTTTTTGTTAGAAATTCCACAAAAGTCCTAAGGAATAAGTGTGTGTATACATGCATGTACACACACACACACACACACACACACACACACACACACACACTGTTATACAATGGGCTCCTGCAGCTTTACAAGGTTGTGTCATCTGCCATTCTGAGCAGAGGCCCGCTTGGTGGTGCTGTCCAAGGTCCTGACCAGCTGATGTAGCGCAAGAGCTGTCCATAGTCCTGAAACCTGCTACAGATTCTACATGCTGTGCAGTGGAGAACAGCACACTTGTTTTAGTCTAAATATAGAAATGAAGTCAATATATACTCTTCATACAGACCTATGTCCATCTGTTTCAATTTATGAATATTTGTCTCTCTCTCTCTTTCTCTCTCTCTCTCTCTCTCTCTCTCTCTCTCTCTCTCTCTCTCTCTCTCTCTCTCTCTCTCTCTCTCTCTCTCTTTTGCTGTGTGTGTGCGTGTGCTTCAGTATATACTAGCATATGTATGTATACAGATTTAGAAATATGTTTATATATTTGTACTTGTCTATATAGGTATATATGGATACATATGTATATATATACGTAGACATACACATACAGATTCTATACAGCTGGGAAAGGGACAGAATTTCCATGGTACAGCCTGAGTCATGATGCTGGTGGCAGACCCACCGTTTAATGTGATTTCTCCGACTTCTCCGTACTTAGTAATGTGGGACACAGTTCAAACGAAGAGCTCAGACAGAATATATCGGGGGAGCAGTGTGTGTGTGTGTGTGTCTGTGCGTGTGAGAAAGGCTGATGAAGTTTGTGTGTGCACGGAGGCAATGTGTTTATGTGTGTGCACATGCTCACACTAAGTTGGGCGTAACGATGGATTCAAAGGGAGCCTTTGAAGTATTTTGATGTTCCCTGGCTGCTCTCTTGCCAGTTTCCTAAATAGGTCAGAGACTCTGCTCTCTGCCTTCTGCACTGTGCTAGCTATGCTGCAGCCTGCTAGAAAGAGCCAGAAAGGGCAAGCAAAGGAAAACAATCTACTTAACTTTACATCAACTCATTTGAACCACAAGTGTTGCAAAGTTGAATTTTAATTGATGGTGGTTTAGCTTACTGCTTATGTTTGTCTTTGCAAGACGCTTGACAGGTGCACTGCAGGGACCTGGCAGTTTCAGACATGTACAGATTTAGTTAGAGGGGAAGATTAAAGAAAGCTCACCAGAAAGGTGGACAGACAGGAGACAAAGATGAGTGAGACACTAATAGGCTGTGAGCTGCAGCCACTTAACAAGTAATATATAGAATAAGACACAGAGATTGAGATACTAGGAGGCAGTGATGAGAGGCATGGCACAGATAAAGCAGGGGAGACATAGAATGAGAGTGAGGTATGTGAGTGCTGGTGTGGTCCTGCAGGCCATCTGTCCATGGTGCTGTGTGAGTTCTGGCTTCTTGCTGTTGGTTCCATGTAGGCCAGTCATTTGCATCTTCCAGCCTGCTGATTAATTTGGTATCTGGAGGAAGCCTTTCTCTGAGACATCAACTCAGTCAAGCCCATTTAAGTGTATGTGTCTACATCCAGCACATGCACTCATGTCTGCATGTGTGCCTCTTAATTTTGTGTTTGGAGGAGGTCTTGTTCCAACCTCCACAGGTGCCAGGGTAAGTCCAGTACAGAGCCAGGCTCAGGCTTATGTGCCAATCTTACATATCAGCCACTCTGTGGGGTAGCAGAATGATATTAGGGTGGTCTAAACACAGAAAAAAAAAACTCGGCTATCTGTTTGTTCTTTCATCCTTTTTTTAACTTCTGTCCCACGCACAATTTAAGGAAGAATACACAAGTGTATACAGGCACATGAAACACGCACAAAAGCACCTTCTTCTCACCATTCCCAGGGACCCAGTTAGCACCTCCTCTTCTTGCGTGTGCTATGAGAAGAATAAATCAGAGTGAGTGAAGTGCTTGTTTTAGTTGCCAGTGGTGGCAAGTCCAAACCTTCAGGGAGGGTGGCATGATTTATTGTCGAGTGGCACAAATCGAACAAATTTTGCCATGGGAACAGGACAGACACCCCCACAGAATGTGATTCGCCTTCTGTTGGGCTGGACCGTATTAACAAATAAGGCAGAACCCCTCCCTGCTCCGCTCAAATACACACTCATATAGATCCTTTTTTTTTTTTTTCAGCTGAAATACTACTGGGGACAAGCCAGGGGAGATCAGAGTGGGAGGTTGGTGTATGAGGGAGGGAAGTATTTCTGTGTTACGAAAAGCCGGATCCCTGTTTCTCTCTGCTCCACCCTTCTCATCGACAGCCCACAGCCCTAAAAAAAGAACCCCCAAAGTGGAACTTCTCTCTGATCCTCCCCTCTTTTCTCATTGCTCCCCCCCAGCAGGAGGTCTGGATTCAACCAGACACCCTCAGCCTCCCTCTGGGCCACTATGATCCCCTCCATGTCTCCACCGTGGATAAAAGTCGTCTTACATCCTCACAGATGTTAGGCCAATTTTCCAACACTCAAGGCCCCACACAGATGCACAGGTTTGTGTCATAGTCAAAGACACCATCGCCCACACACATAGGCACACAACACGTTCAGATTTGCGTACTCATAACTAATGTGTGCCACTGCTGCATATCAAAGTCTTTATGTATCCCTGTAGACTCCTTATTATTACAAGGACGTACACTCAGATGCAACCACACAAACCCTGTTGCTTTCACAAACATGCTAGATTTTTTTTTTTTCATAGATGTGTATTTTTTTCTTTCCTTTTTACCTTTATTTTGTTATGCAGCAAGTCTCTTCTAAATAACCATGGGATTAAATGGAACTAACTCAAAAGCAGACAGATGCCCTATCATATTTGAGGTATCGCCACCCACAGTGTTTTGAAAAATGAGTGGCTACATTTGAAGCATGAGCGTCGGTTCTGCTTCTCTCCATTGTTTATCTTAGTTGACTTCCCATGGGGGATTGTAATGCCTATGTCAGTGGACACAGTAATAGAGATGTGTGAGGTTAAGACTATTGTATACATCAACGCCAGGGATCTGTGCTCCACTATTATAGGCCTGTCAACTTCCTCCGGGGATTATACAGGTTTTAAATGGAGGAGCAGCTTCTTACAATACAATAGTGAGGGAGTTTAATCTAGACAAACAACACCTTCATATGAGGTATTATAGCAGACTGTCATCCACAGATCTCACCCTCTGCAGAACAAAACTCTGAACAAGGGTGCTTGTTGAAGCCCTGCCACAGACCACATGAAGAGTATTGCAGTGACTCTACCTGGAAAATGTTAATGTGCTAAATCAGATTAAACTGTCTGAGACGGAACTACGACTTATTTATTAGTGGGGTTGAGGAGGTTACTTCTGAAATGTCAGTGTGTCAGAACAGAGCTTTCCTGATAAAGATTACATGGGCAATATCACATTTTAGTGACATTTTAAGTGTTTCCCTTTATATTCCACCGACTAATGTTATATTCCTCAACATATTTACCTGGACCTAAACAGTATGAAGATATGAATACTGATGAAAACATAATCACTCACAACCTAAAGCTTAGATCTGTTATATTATCATATTGATTAAGAAAATCAATTTAAACACTCATTTCATTAAATCACTTTTAAATAAGCCATTTTATTTTACAGTATGTATCGTACACTACCCGTCGAAGTACAGCAAAAAGGTTCCTAAGATTGAAAGTTTTTTATTCCTAGCCCACAGCCATTTTTGACTACTTGAGTGGCTGCACAGAGCTGAAGTAACCCTGAAGAAAGGTGATTGTATTTGTTTGCCACTGTGTCTGTGTGTGTATGCCTTATGTGTGCTTGTGCAAGTTTGCATGCTTTTTTTGTCAGTTTCTGAAATAGCTTTCTGACCTTTCCGTGAAGTTTTTCTCTTCTTTTGTGCTGTTAGCCATTTCCTACTCTCCTAAATCGATGACTGTTACTTGTGTTGTCTTGCTACGAGCAGCATATGACTGACATTATGCATTAACAATGTTTACTAATGATTACAATCTCAATTTAGCCATCCTACACCCTAGCTTCATAGCTACCTTTCTCTCTCATTGTCTTTCTGTCTCGTCCTATGAATTTATTCATGGATAGAAACAGCAAATTAACCAAATTCCAAATGGCTATGGCAAAGGCCTCAGAGCAGAGTAACAAGTTGAGGGGAAAAACACACCAAACACAGCAGTCTTCATTTACATTTTCATTTAATTTTCCTTTGGCCTGTAGCGCTGTGTACAGAATCAATCTTTCTAACTCCATTTCCAATATATTACTGGGAGACAGCAGGAAGAAAGGGGAACTATTGATTGGCTGAGTGTTCATTGTCTACTCACAGATTGCACACTTCATAAGAACAGCGATGAAATTGCTGTTTGTTTCCTTTTTCTGCATCTTTATTTTATGTGAAAGAGTAATGATAGTGGTTTGATGTAGCTGAGGTGTGACAGTCAATACACATCCATCCCCCCTCAGCACAACACATCTTCTCTTGTTTTGTCCTGACCCACTAACCACTGATTCTTCAAAAATCGACACCACTTTTATGAACACGTCAAATCCTTGACTTCAACAAGGAGAAATTACCATGATTTTATTTTATTTACCTCCTTGAACCATCACCTTATCTATCAAGTTTGAGAGCCCTAATGACCCTAGGAGTTATGTTGTCAAGGGTATTTTGCCCCTGGTAGGGTCTCCCATGGCAGACTGGTCCCAGGCAAAGGGCCAGACAAAAAGCAATTCAGAAGACCCTTGATGTTCTGTAACAACGAGAGACTGTGTACCCAGCCTGGAGGGTTACCAGGGCTCCGCCCTGGAGCCAGGACTGGTTTTGGGGCCCATGGGTGAGCGCTTGGTGGCTGTGCCTTTGCCCATGGGGTCAGGCCAGGCCCAGCCCGAACCAGAGTCAAGGGCTCATCACCCTGTGGGCCCACCACCTGCAGGGGATAGCAGAAGAGTCCAGTGCATTGTGAATTGGACAGCAGACCAAGCCAGGGGCCTTGGTGGTCCATTTAATCAGTTAGTCAGTTTAATCAGTATAAAGTCCAAAAAACTACTTATAGTTTATTTCATAGGGAATGAACTGGAATGTCATACATTCAAAAAAATCACTCCAAGACCTCACAGTGATTTCAACTGGCAGGGCCAACACTAGGATACTGCCAGCCTTTTGCTGCACATCTGATTTACAATAAGTATTAGTGACAGAGTCATCATCCAATCACATTTTGATATTAAATGATATTACTTAAGTTAACATTAATATGAATTCCATCATATTAATGTTAACTTAAGTGAAATGAAAATGGCATCCACTGTCACTGACACTGGAAAACCAAGAAACCCTTTTGGAGACAAAAGACCAGTCACTGAAAAAGGAAGACCTGCACCCAAACTAGATTCACTAGCAAAGGTTAGCAAAGGTTTTTTGTGTTGGTGCATTGGTTCTGGATCTGCTGGAGAGCTACAAATGTAAATTGAAAATGGTGGCCCAATGCTGCAATGAGGCAACTGTAAAGGTCCTGTGGATGACTAGAGTGCAGAACACTAAGTCCCCCAGACCCTTTTCATACATTGTTATGCACAAACTTTGAACCTAGTCACATCCCACTAAGCATGAAAAATTAAAGAATGCAAGATACAGTATACACTTTTTTTGCAAATCTCTTTTACCTGTCCTCCAAAATGCACCAATCTACTAGATGAATTTTGGCTGCCATGTGACATACAGGGTGGAATTTTAATAGCAGGCAAGTTTGTGCTGTCCATGACAAAAGAGTTGAGCTGGTTGAGCTTTGCCAGGATCTGTACACTGTGCATCTGGACACCTGGCACAGTTAAAAAGTTTCCCCTTCTGTTTTTTTTTTTTTTCTTCTTTCTTTCTATACTGGCATTTTTGACATTGCTGATGTGCTCTTTGGGATTCTACAAAGCAAAACCTTAGACGTGCAGTTTAGTCTGTCCAGAATTGCAGAGTTTTGTCAGTGTTGAAAGAGAGCGAGCTCAAGTCAGTGATATCTTTGACATGACAGTGCAGGCGGTGGGACAACCCAGAAAACCCAATACGCGTGCCCACTACAGAGAGCTTCACATGGTTGTGATCGACAACATACTCACACCAATTAGGAACAGATTTTAAGATCACATGAGACTGGTGTTTGTTGGATTGCTGGATTCTGATCACTTTCAAAAACTCAAGCAGACCTTTCCAAAGGCAGCACTCCAGAGTCTGATGGAGATCTACAGTGCACAGTTTGACCTGAACAGACTCACTGCTGAGTTAAAAGTCATGTGTAACGTCAAACTTTCACAGTAAAAAGACAGGCCTTGCAAACAGAACTTTCTGCACTCACATGCCTGATCCTAACAGTCCCAGTATCTACAGCCTCTGTGGAGTGCTCATTTTCAGTTCTCAAACAGATAAAAACCTATGCAAGGAACACAACTGGACAAAAAGGCTGTCTTCTTTCGTGTCAACTGAAGCAAAAAGAACAACAACATGAGAATGTTATTGAACACTTTGTCAGAAAAGACCAACACATTTAATTTATTACAAGTGATGGGTGAGTGCTTTAATATTTGAGGAGTATTGTTTCATGCTCATTGTGGCTCGTATCTCATAAACATTATTCACATAAGACTGTGTTGACTGTACCAAGTATACAGACATTTGTTCATGTGGTTTACTATTGCTCATTGAAGGTCACTGTGCTAAAAAAAAAAAAAAAAAAAAAAGAATATTCTGACATTTCTCATTATGTTTAATTTATTTATTTCTCTAAACCAAAAGTTTGTGCTTGATGCTGGTACTAAAAAAGATCCTTTTAATTAATGCAGAAATATAGGAGGTCAGAATATTTTCAGGGGTGTGTGGAAAATTGAGTGCTTTTTATTGGACTGTATTCAGAAAGATGTTGACACCCTGGAAAGAGCTTTTCCAGAGTTTTAACAGTTGATTTTTATAGGTTTCACTAACAACCATCTCACCCAATGTTGCCTTGTAGAAACCCTAAGGTAAGCGCAGCAAAGCACAGGCAAACACACTGTACTTGGTGGGGTCATCGTAAAACTCTTTACAGAGGAAAATGTTACAGTACTGATATAAAGGGATATGCTGCACATATTAAATATTTACTGTAGTACTAAATAATTCAACTTAGCTGCCCTACTTCTGTTTATGTAACTAACACTGTACAAAAGTTTTTATCCAAAATGTTAAAATAAAAGTCGATTTTCGAGGCTGTTCCACTTTGTCTCCAGCCATCAGCACTGTCGGTGGTGATAGCAGTGTGTGTTTATGGCTGAAAAGCTGTTAAGTGAAATCTTGACACCCATTCACACCTTCAGCTGGAAGAGGTACCATAGGCAAATCTAGCTTAGGGCAGTCCTCCATATATTTGGGGTACCCATCAAGATTCCAGTGATTTTCAGTGAGGAGCACAGACTCCTAATGGAGGTGTATATTAGGCAGCCAGCTGTCTGTTAGTGCTGCTCGGTGATTGATGGGAGGAGACATGCGCCATTTACTGGCCAAGCTGGAACTAGAGGGAATCTCCATCTTCTCTTTCAAAGCAGTCACAAGATGCCTCACAGAGAAAATTGGCCTATTTCCATGGGGGAGGGT
>JAPQRP010000002.1:30091453-30122629 GCA_037367295.1 Apogon hyalosoma
CCCCCCCCCCACTAAATTCAGCCTCAGGCACATAGACATACAAACAAGCACACAGTGTGCTTATTTACACACTCATTCAAAAATACCTGCAAGGACACACACATATCCGCACAATTACTAAGGTTCACTTCACAGATACACTTAAAAAAAGACAAGTTGTGTCCTGTATATGTACCTGCATGCTCACAAAAACACTTTCACACAGTCATTCTATCTGTCACAGATTACAGTGTTTCAAAGAAGTGTGTGATTGATGCTTGTCAGTCAGAAGGTGTTGAAAATTCCAACCCACAAAAGTGTGTAGAGTGTTACAGTTCTAATGTATTTATAAGTGACAAAACAGTTGTTTTTAAAAATACAATATTATTTAACAATTATAATCAAAGCTGGCTTAAGTTGAACCCAAATACATGTCAATATCAGCCACAATATATATTGATAATCAGTAAATGTTCTCTGAAGCAGGTGACTGATCTGTGTCAGATCTACTGGCCCTCAGCTCTGCACTGGACAGAGTAGAGAAAAGGTTACGTGTCTGAGTTCAACCATCCCCTAAGGATTTTGTACCTGTTTACTTTCTGCTGTGTTGAGGTGTCCCACTAGGTTCTGTTCTGGTGTCCCTGTTTTTCTCTTTACTGGCCTCAAAATGTTTTGTCAATATTGAGTATTTTTCCCCTTTGGTCAATTTATATTTTTCTGTTTGTTTGTTTGTTTGTTTGTTCATTTGGTGGTTGATTGGTTGTTTTTATTTTGGTTTCTTCTTTCTAGTTACTTAAAGCATGTAAAGCATGCACCCAAGTGTGACTTGTATTTGAAAGTACTATTTAAATACATTTTATTTGCTAGTTTACCTACATAAGTTTTACACTCTGGTTTAAAGTAATGGGAAAATTGATTACTCATTACTCGAAAAATGCTAAATATTTATAAAACAAATATTTAGGAGTGGTACTCACACTTAAAAAATACATGGCAGACATTATGGCAGTTGATTAAACCAGTGTGTTGTTCTGTAATATGTCTACTGTCCTGTATTTCAACGATGTAAGTTCATCTCTGTGACTGACATACAACATGCTGTCATCCACCCATTCATCAAGCTCTTCATAACACAATGGTCTGTTTGCAGCCAGCCCTGCCATCTTTGCCAGTCCAGAGGGACTGGGGAGCCAAAGACAGATGCCGTCTCTTTTCTGCTAATTTGATTTCTTGTGTGTGCCTGTCAAAGCTATATGAACTGCACACAGAGAACATGCAAATAACACAGGGCTTAATAGATTTTTTTGTGGTCTTTACAGTGCTTTTTTCATTCTTGTCTTATTTTCTTGTTTCAGTCAAAGGGGATGTGTTGTTTTTGCTTTCCATCAATCAGCAGTGTGTTCTGTTGCCTTTGTTGTGCTTTAGTTGCTGTCTGTAGACAATATTTTGGCATATTTCCCATTTCTAACAGTAGTGCCATCTAAGTTTGTCAGAAACAAATATAGAGGAAGACAAGTGTTTGTTAACAGAGGTGCAGCACTTTATATGTTTGATAGACATCTTTTACCATCACCAGTCCTCATGGCTAGACATTTAATGTGACAGGACTGTATAACACAAGAGCAGAGACAATCTTTCACCAACAGTCATCTATATAAAAAGCACACGAGTCTACTTGCACAGTCTTAAAAACAATGAATGTCATAGTGAATTGTTAATTACACAGAACTGGCCTGGTTTCTGCAGATAAAATAAAGCTGCTACAAATGCTATGGTAATTGTTTGTTGCTAATGAGTTATGAAATGGTCAGTGACTTAGTTAATTATTATTTACAAATCAATAATAATCTGTACTGCCTAAATTCCTAATTCCTAACTATAACTGTCAGGCCCTGGAGTCTAAGCATATGCCTTTATATGGCCAACAATAGCTAGTTTTGGTTTGTCATTCTTGGGGGCCCCTTGAACTGAGTATAGAAGGGTACAAAGTATCCTTTGCAGCAAATGCATACTATATATTGTCACAGTTACAGCCACACAGTCACTATGTAGCTTCGAAATTGAAACCTATACTAAGTGAAAGTTAAAAACTTTAAGATGAAGAGTTACTTTGGCAGATGATATACACCAAAAGGTCACATTATCTGTCTATTTTGCAGAATTAGACACATACAAATAATGCTAATCTATAAATCTCATACAACTATGTAAAAGTGATGCAAACTGTGCAATAAGTGAACTTCTATCATGACACTGTTTAACCTTGAATTAATCAGTTTTGCATTCCTCTGACAAGTGAAGTTCTGTACAATAAGACAATGTAGACAGCATATGCTCCAGGAGTTATTGCTGTTGTTTTCAAATCTCACCCCAGCAGAGTGAGAATACTGTTTTACTCCTTTTGTTACACTATGTGCTGGGAAATGGTAATACTGCTGACAAAAGTGTCAAAATAAATTATACATTTTTTCGAGGAAATACATATCATATCTGAATACATTATCACAAAGCAATCTGGCTTTGAGTCACTGTGTATTTTTATGCTGATATACAGATTTAGGAGATGCACAATATCTGTGTCGAAAAGGCACCTGTGGATGACTGCTATCTATTTCAAACATAATATCATGAAATAGCAGGCACTGAACTCTGATCTTGGGGAAAGTTGAGGAATATATAAAGCAATATCTCACAGATGGCCACAGCTTCCATTCAGAAACATCTGTTTATCTCCCTCTCCTGCACTGTAACTTCAGTGTGACTCAGTGATACCTTGCCACGTTTGGCAACCATCATGCCACCTATGGGCCTAAAGGAGCTTACCCTATCTCATACTGTACATCTGAAATTTCATTGCAAAAATAAACAGAAGTTACAAGTGGTGAAATGAACTAATATTCACATCAACATTATTGTCATATGGTAATGATTTTTACTCAAACGCAGGTTAACTGTTGTCATTTGGCAGCAATTATACAGCCTGTCATCTAGCCAAGTATGTAGAATAAACACATCATTTCCCTCCTATAGAGCCAGTGTGTGGATGCTGCCCCCTCCCTCTGCCTCTTCCACTTCTTTCCCCTCCAGTGCATCTGATAAAATTAATTGAAAAGAAAAGCAAGTAGCATCCTAAGGCAGTGTTATTGTTATTATTATAATTAGCAAACGTGGCATGGCCCACTGTCTCTGTGGCCTGTTAGCTCACGGGCTAAAGTCTCTAATGAGGTGGCAGTCATGTGGTGTCAGCTCCACTGTGAAGGAGCATTATAGATGAAGCAGAATGGGCTCATCATATCTGTGCATGGCCATGTTTGTGTGTGTGCATTTGTGCATGCATATATGTGGTTGTGTGCTGATGCAAATTGTCATATCATGGGCAAAGCTCAAAAGGGGGCTCCTGACAGCATTCAGATGCTATCAAGAGTAACCGAGGAGGAGAGTATGGGACATGGGCGCATTAGTCATTTAACACACCAGCTGGAATTTTTGCTTCTCCCTAGTAGCACTGACTTACAATAAAGTTATGTTAAAGGAAGCCAAGAATTAACATGGACAAGCAAGTGTAAATAATTAATTGCATATTCACTAGAAAATATTGCCTAGACCTTCTCATCTTCACACCATCGAGGCAAAAACATCCAATATTTAATAGCAATGATCCAATCCAATCCTATATTATTTGTGAAGCACTTTAAAATAACTGCAAGGTTGGCCAAAGTGCTGTACATTTGCAATAAATAAATATACATATTACTAACAAACAGAACAATAATAATTTAAAAAAAATACAATAAAAACCAAGGACAAGACAACAATACAATCCACATCTCATACTTGGTTAAAAGCCAAAGAGAAAAAAAAAGATTGCATATGGTTTGCAGTAAAAACTTAAACCTTCTTTTTGTTACATTTTTTGTACTTGTAACTAAACAGGAATATGTTAGTGTTTCCTGATCAAAGTATTAAAAAAGACACAGCTTTTTCTACTTACTGCTCATCTCCCTCCGTGCATTCTTTTCAAAATGTACATCACACATATTTTCTTACAACTCATTAAAACAAAGAATCCTTGTTGTTAGTTAGTTTGCCTGTGTGTTTCTCTGCTGCATCACTGAAGTAAGATCTGAAGCCGCTTGCAATAAGAACATAAATGTCTTTTATTTTGTGGAAACACAGCTGCAGCAATATCTGACACTTTCCACGGTTACTATAGAAGCTGCACTATGTATTAAACTGGGGACCTTGTTATCGCTGTGATGTGTTTTCAAGGCCAGCAGCTTCACACAGGAACAACATATTTTCTCATATTTTATGAAACTGACAGAGGTGTAAATCCTACAATTACATATCTTGGTAATGAAGTGATAAAAGCCTAATAGGATATTTGAATTTGAGCCAAATATACCAAATACCAAAAATCAAAACAAATCTGATTTCTTATTGTTTTTATTTTGATCATTTTCATAGTATAAACTGACAGGACCCACTGACCAATACAACACCAGAAACTAAATATGACCTGTTTTATTTAGGTTTAAGTCAGCAATGAGTTTCAGCCACATGAGAGAGCATCTTGTTTTAATATAAAAGTTTGACAAATACAGAGAGTAATATTCAGAGGAACGTGGTCAATAATTCAGAGATATTGCAGATTAGAACATTATTTGGGTATTTGTTGATTGATGCTGAGATGAACGATTATGCTTTGACACTGAGTGGTAAAAAGAAAAAAACTATACCTCACTAAATCACTTCTGCAAAAGTATACTAAAGTAAATGAGCAAATAATTGCCTGAGAAGAAATTAAAAGAACCTCTCACAAACTTCCCGTGTAAAATTGGTTCTTAAGATGATGCATTGTGCTGAGCCATATCTCATAACAAACCATTAAACTCAGAGGAGAAAGTTTGAATTCTCTGTTAGAATGTACTGATCTTTCCCAGATGACTGCAACTGGAGGCAAGGCAGGAGGAAAGCTGCCTCAGCTAGCACTGAGACTTCATGGGAGCGCACAGCTGTCAGAGGCCTTGATTGGTGGAGAGCTTTATCAGTCACATGACCAAACCGGAGCCTGTGTAGAGGGTTTCATATGAAGGCTGCTGCCATATCGAAGTGTTAAGTTCCTCTGAGCCATCAGCTGGGAAATTGCTGAGTAAAAATAAGTGCATGAGTGTGTGTTCATGTACACACACAAACGCATAGTGTAGTAGGGGGGAGACTCAATTAAAAACCAGCTGTGCCCTATTCCTCTGTAAGCCCTCCAGCGTTCCTCACCCCCCTCTTCTCATGTCTTACCCCATTCCCTCCTTCTCAACTACCCCCTGCCACAAGCCCCCCGCTGCTCTGTAAGCTGCCTGTAAGCTTCTAGACTCATGCCGACGGATCCAATGCTTTCCTGAAAACACACTGTGCACATGTGAATGCACACACCCACAAACACATAGTCCACCTCTCAAATATATTGCAAATGCTCATTTGCCCCCTGCTGCTTGATGTAATTTTGGCAGACTCATGTGCCAAACTGAGCCAGCTCCCCTCCTCTTCTCTCCTACTCCCTCATGTACCTGTTACTGCATCAGCCGCCTCCCTCTTACAGCACGGGAGGGATGAGAAAGAACAGGGTAGAAGGTGCAGATATCTAAATTTAAGGCTATATTTACCACAGAAGCAAACAAATAGACAAACAGAGAAAAAAAAAGACAGATGAAACAGACACCTGAAAGCTTCTTAACATGGTCTTAAATAACTGGGCAGCAAAGGTTAGTGTGTGCGCGAATTGGTTTAACATATTGTCTGCCTAATGCCCATCACTTTAAACATTATAGCTGTTTTTCCACTTGTGTTATCAACTCAAAGCCCAATATTTGTAGATGGTCTTTAATTCTTTTCGTTGTATTTTGAGTATTTTGATTAGCTGTGATTTATATATTATACAGTAGGACTGTGACCAGATAGTGACAAAGCTACTGTTAATATAGCTTAATATGGGTGTATCCACAGGGCAGGAATAATGCTGATCCAGCTAATCTGTGGTAATTCTATAAGTTTAGGTCCTTTAATGAGCTAATTTGCATTTTTAGAATTAATCAAATTGATTACATAATTAACAGTGCAATGCAGCTTCTTCTCGGTGCTAGCAAGGTACATATACATAAGACGCTTCCACATGTTTGTTCCTAATATTGAGGGTTAACCCTTGAGGATGTTGCAATGATTGGAAGTGATGGATGTATGGCAGGGAACTCATTGTACAAGGTTAAATAAAAGCCCTGACACATTGCCGTCTGTAATGGTGGAGATAGTGCAGGAAATACAATTCACAGCTAGAATGCTATAAGGCTCAAGGACCCCTGGGGATTGGCTATAAGCATGAGGCTTTGATATGTTATAATGACTTGTGCTAATATTGGCTTGTGATAGGGAAAGGTCATCTAACTCATCGCTAACGTATAGCATTTGACAACTTGCCTCAGGATTATTTTTCCCTCATTTGAACAAGTCTCGAGGAACACATTTATTCAGAGGTCAGATTTTATGATGAACCATCACTTTTTAAGATAGGAGTTTCTAATTACGGTACTAAAGGGAGGGAGAGGTTTTGTAAATAAGTGTGGGGACTCAGCTCCTGAGTAATTAGCAAAAAAATGATTGTCATTTTAGATTTACTGGCAGAAAAGTGAAAGTGAGAAAAGGTGAATTGCCAGTGATACTTTACCACTGAAGGCTCTTAAAATGACCTACTGTGTTAAAAGAGAGGGTAGAGGATTGCCACGACTGATCTTGCAATATGGCAGGAGGAGGCCCATGGGCAGCCTGTAGGCAGAAGCTGGTGGCTGTCTACTCAGAGGTCGACTTTAAACCGATGAGGAAAATGCTCATCAGCCATCCATGGCCACAGCTTTTGGGTGATCTAATCTGGGCTTGTTCACTGGCTCGTCTCCACAGCTATACTCAATGCCTAAGTGTTGGCCTGTTATGTAGATGTTATTAGGGCTAATCTCTAGGTATCCACATATGCACAGACTTAAGTGCAGATGGATAGAAGGGACAGATTTTATACTGCTGACATCATTACTTTCAAATCCTCATGATGGATGAAAAAGAGGGAGGAGTCAGGACAACTGCAAATGATTTTAATATAGGTTTTCATGACATTAATCTGTAGTCCTGGGTTTGAATGAGACTACCTACTGCAAGTACCAATTCATTTTTGTCAACAAGTAAGCAGCTACTGTTGTCATACTCAAAATGAGTTTTACGTTCACTCCATTATCTTTAAAATAAATTTAAAAAAACCTTCACAATGGACAGTATGGGGAAACTGTAAGTCTTTGGACAACCTGCACCTGCATGATTAAATATGACTATGCGCCCAACTGAAAGCTGTTTTTTTTAGGTTATCACTTGGGGACTTTAAAATGGTTCAGTACGCCATCCTACCCTCATCTACATTTTTCATCTGAAACTGCACCTGTGTTACCCACTAGAGATCGAGAGATTCCCTCCCCTTTTCTTTCACCCTTCACTCCAGGTTTAACCATGCCATCTGTGAATTAAAACCCAGTCAAGGTTTTTAGATCGCTTAGCCTATAAGCAGACACTCATATTCATCCCAATCACTGTATCAATAGTGTAACATCGGAATGCATTTCTAAAACAGACCAAGATAAAAATTATTGATATAAATAGATGAAGTCAAAAGTGGGAGGTTTATGTCCCTTGCCGATCCCCAGTTATGCATAAAAATGCCTCTGAAATGAAATCTTTATCAAAAGAGCCACAAGGTTCTCCTTACAAGGTGTTTTCAAATAAGCGGGCGTTATTATCATACCTCCATTGGGAAATATGCATTTACAGCTTGGAGAGTCAGAGGCAATAGGGTAACTGTTAACAATGTTTTCCCTAGTTATAGTGCATAATTGCATGCTTCGGTTATTGCACCTTTCTATTGCTGCTAATACAGAGAAAGCAAATTAGGCAGTGTGCTAATGTGAACAGTAGCCTGCAGTGCAGTGGGTGCACTGTTTAAAAAGAGATGCATGAAGACCACTGTAATGAGCACTATAGGCCGCGTGGAAGGAGACTAGTACACCCAAAGCAGGCATGTGCAGACTTAAAAATATAGCAAGAGTCAATTTTCCCTTTCAGGCTGTAAATACATATAGTATTTTTGGCTGTAGCCTTTTTAGTTTATAGGACCTTTAGAAATAATCACACAATATAAGACACAAAGGTATAATAAAGGCTGTGTTGTGAAACAGTAACATAAAAAAATACTACAATTCGCAATTAAATTTGGTTCTGTAAAGATATTTGTAATGAAAAGTCACAGCATAAAGCCAAATGTATTTATGTTTGATGGTGTAATTGGTTTTAGTGCGGCTGATTTGTGCACGGTAAAGGGATGGAGCTGCAGCCAACGGTCCACAGTAGATTACTCTCGACATGCACTGATAATGACCATTGACTTGGCTTGGCCGTGAACGCGCGCACAGCCAGCCTCGGTCATTCCTCTATACTGTGTGTGGATGGTCGCTCCCTGGATGCCGCTGCGCGCAGCCTATACTGATCGGCCGTCGCTCATGTGCAGAGCATGCCCGCCTGTCCGCTGTGCCTCTGGTTTGAAGAGAATCACAGAAGACCTTCCGCTTGCGCACAGCTGCGTTCGTCCGGTTTTGGTCCATCTCATCCAGTCAGCACTGTTCCCTAACCATCATCAGCGCGGAATGGATTGCTCCGTTTGATTCGGTAAGATGTTGTGCTGGAGACTGCCCTTTCCATCAGCTCACCCCTGTGCTCTCATCAATGTGCCATAACGGCGTGTCAGAATAAGACAGGACCAAAAAAAAGTATGCAATAGACAAGTGTCAAGTAGCTTCGGGCTGTTCGATTGGAGTGACGGAAAAGTTGAAGTTGAAGGAGGATTATGCAGTGAGTTCCGCTCGTAACTGGAAACAGGTACGTGATATTTAAAACATATTCTTTTGGAAACTAAGCTTTCGCCCCCGTATTGTTTACATATCAGATTCTGTGGCTACAAACAGCACATGTGTGTACGCATTCGGCTCTTTAGGCAAGAGGGACGGGGAGGGCAGCGCGGAGCGATGACATTGAGGTGCCTTCTGCCGGAATAACATTAGTGGTCCTCATATGAGCCTGCTCCAGACTAACGCTGGTCACATGGGGTCTCATTTTGGGAAATCTGCGTCGTCGTTTATGTACCATTCGTCCAGCTGTTTTGATCACAGTTCCGGGCGCATATGACCTTACGCATCCCGACTGTGGTGTGAGAGGCTGCACTTCACACATCTGCAGAGCCATCCAAGACAAACAGACACGTGAAAGCAGGAAAAAAAAATAGGCGCACCTTTGCTGAGAGGAGGGTGTTTTGCTTTCAGGGTCAATGGTGAACGGTAAGGTTGTCGTGTTGAGGGCAGTGGCTCAGTAACCTTTTAGTTCCTCTCCGACGTGTTTCTAGCTTCCGCAGCACAGCATCCTCATCCTCATCAGAGAAAAAAAAAATACTTTGGCCACAAGATAGATGCTTTCACTTTACAATAACAAAGATGGAGTTAGTTGCTCGCTTTAATTGGCTGCTCATGACCTGTCATCACGGCTCGTCTCCTCTCCTCAGTGTGGCCATTGCTCTGCGTCGCCGCGGTGCGCTCACAGCTTCTGCCGCGTTTGTCTTTTTTTTTTTCTTTTTCATTTTGCATCCCTTAATTTTTATCAAATTCTATTTTAAAGCACACTGGATTTGACATTTTCTTCAGTATTTGTATTAATTCCCCTCTAGCTACTTGCAACCTGCCAGTTCAAGCAGGGTGAGTGAGTGTGTGTTGTGCTGAATTTTAATTTTTTTTTTTTCCTTCTCCTGCTGCCATGCTCTGTGTTTTTTGGTAACACGGGGAGACTGAAAGCCACAGGCCAGCTGGCTCCCCTCAAGCTGCAGTGAGGACCATAACACTGCAGGACGCTGTTCATACAGGGATGAATATTCATTGAGCATGAGTGAGACTCTTAGTTAATGATTTAATGCCATATGCATGCGTCAGTTTGGGGGTTGCATTGGAATCTGAAAAACTTTCCGAGTAAGTTGTATCAAGTAGGGCGTCAAGGGATAAGGCCCACACACCAGCTGTAGATCCCAGAGCCTGGCACTCATCAGCACCTTATGACATGAAAACACTCAGACACACAGATGCCACACAGAACTTGATGATGAGGCGTCCTGCTGAGATTCACACTTCAATCTAACCGGTACAGTTTCTCTCTGTGGCCTTCAATCTCCTCCTCCACCTTTAGCTCTCTTCAAGCCTGCCTGGGTCTGTGTGATCTCTCACGCTGTTTGATCTCCCCTGCTTTGCATCCTTCTATCTAACGCTTTTGACAGGCGCATATATATCAAAAGAAAGAAATGCTTGTTAGATAGATATGCAATCATTACTGACACACATTTAACATACATGCACATGGAAACACATTGTGTGCCTTTCAAATATCTGCTTTTACTCGCACAGCAGAAGACTTCTTTTATGACCAAGTCACACTAAGTTCTTACTCTGTCAGGCACAATCATGGTGATGTGTGCGCTGTGGTTGTATGCACCTAGTGAGCCTCAGTCTTAAGTGCTAATAGGAGCTCACACTGGACAGCAGCAGGCCGTGTCAACCACAATCTCCAGACAAGCCCTCAGGGTGTCCCATTTGGCACTCACGCACAAACAGGCCTGAGAGGTTTAGACTCCACTCAAGGGTCTGAGTACAATGGGTGCTCTGAGTCCGTGTCCTTGCTGGACCTTCAAAACTGTTCAACAAGATTAACTTGCAGCTGTTACCATGGAAATACACTGTCGAGATTGACTTTTCACTGGCAAACTTTTTTTTTCATAGTTGAAATTGAATACATCCTCAGTAATATAAAGAACACTGTGGAGCTAAATAGATCTCACCCTCTTGACCTTTTTGTCTCTTTCATTTTGTAAGTATCAGTGATTAATCATTTGTAAAATGCAGTGTGGATAGTATTACAGAACGTCTTGGGCTGAAGATTCAACTCCTCAGCAGAAATACAAGCAATACTACACACAAGATCAGGGAGGAGGGAAACGAAGGGGGTGAGAAACAGGCAAACTTTCCGATGCAGGACGATGTTAGTTCATAAATGAATATAATTAGAGAATAAATCTGTTTTTGTTAATGAATCTCTTTCCATTCTCTCTGTTTCTCTATGTGGGTTACGTATTTAGACATAAATTTTACTGCAACACCTGTGAGGCCTGGAAAAGGGAGCATCAATCTTCATTAGACTGAAATGAGGCTGGCCCTGTGGAATAAATGACTATCATTGAGTGTGTGTGTGTGTGTATGTGTTTGTGTGTTTATTTGGCTGAGTGTATGTATGTGCATGGTGCTTGTGTTGAGCCCTGTAGCCTGCTCTGACCTGGCTGACAGATGACTGCAGTGATTTCCAGGGTTCAGCAGATTAGAGGATTAAAGACTGAAGGCTTCACACAATAACCCTAATGCATGCGCACGTAGGCAAATGTGCACCCAGACAAACACTCGCACATCAAAAACACTCGGGACTGTGGGGCTGTGCAGAGGTCAGTGATAGCCAGTGTGACCCCTCCTCTGCGTGGTGTCCTGCATTTCAGAGTCACATCCCTCTATATGCACACACAAACAGATGGAAAGCAGCATTAGAAAACCTCAAGGGTCCAATTTCACTAATGCCATTTTCACACCACAGGCATGACCCGTATTGGTACTGAGAGTCCAGTAAATACATTTTGTCCTTCTCAACCAATTCTGAACCCACTCAATGTTAGATAATGAACCGGCATAGTGGGCAGAATGTTTGTGACTAGGCCAGCATGCAATTTTGTTATGAATTTCAAGCCAAAAGTCACTTTCAAATGCATAATAGGCAGCTTTTAGTCATTGTTTTAAATTCTGTCAATAATAACTGCATTTTAGCATGTTAAGTGACGTCATAACAAAGGCTCCAGGTATAATTACCTGTGAGATAGAAGAATGCCCCTTATTTGTAGGCTTTGTACAGTTTCAAATGGTGAATGGTTTGGATTTGGTAACAGCTATTTGCTGCGTGGTGTTGACATTTTTCCTTTACTTGCAAGTTTAACAAGGTGTCATACACAAAGCACTGTTGCCACCGGCAGTGCAACTATAGCAATATGTGGAGATTAAAAAAACAAAAAACAAACTTAATATCCATCAGATTTGTTCTTGACAACCAAGTTTAGATTCCAGTTTATTTATTTATTGTTTTTTGCAAAGATGCTGGAAAGGATAAAGCAAGCAATTACCTCCTGAAAACCACACACCTGCAGCCTAAATCCTCAGTTAAAAAGCCTTCCACCCAAGTTATGAATGGTTCAGTGGCCTAGTATGCTAAGTGGTGGTTGGGCTGCAAATGTTATTTTATCAACAGACAAATAATATAAGTATATATAGAACAGCGTACAGTACATTAGACCTAGCACCATATCATTTGGGACAGAACAGGTAGTAATGGAAGTAGAAACGACCTCTTGTCACTGCTGATTAACTAAGAACACTGACCTTTAGAGAGGTGGGAGTTGGGAGAAAATGATGGTCTTTGTAAAAGAATATGGAGGGGGGGGGGGTGATATTGTTTATACTAGCTGCTATAATTGTCAGGACCTGAGAGTAAATGGAAAATACTAAGCTTGTTGGCATAGCTCTATTATATGCTGTTCTTTCCATCCCACTACCCTACTGTTTAACAAGCTCATGGCTTTTTTGAGCCAGAAACACAATCAACTCTGTGTCATAAATCTAGATCTGGATAGAAAAAAAAAAAAAAAAACCTGCTGGCACTCTTCCCATTATAGTGCCTTGGTTTTTCCTCCTTCAGAGTAGTCTTTGGGTGGTTTGAGACAGAATAGTGTCACAAGGGCTTTGATAAGTGTGGACTTACCCCCTCATTTCTACTGCATCAGTCCCGTTGTGCACTGCTTACCGTCCCCCTTCATATTTCCCTGCTCTGGCAGCTAAGTCCTCGGTTTGATCCATTCATGCTCCATTGTCCTCTTTGTTTCATATTTCAACATGTCAACTTTCAACATTAATTGTACTCCTTTGGGAAGCTTTCTAAAGCACAGTGTATGTAGAAACAGTGTGCAATGGTTTTTCAGAAATGCTTGCTTATGAAAATGATATTTGTTTCTTTTTAATGCATGATGGCATTGCCCACAGCCTTCAGTAAATAAGTTTTAAAGCTTGAGTTTGATTTAAATAAAATAAAATAAATATATATATCTTCTTAAGGGTGAATCCAGTTAGAGCCGCTGACGTTTATAAGTATTAATAACACCACTGCTGCCAAAACAGCACATAACAAGTTTGATCCATCAAAGTTTGTATAATTGCATGCATTGACAGTCTTCCCTGCTTATCTTATTTCTATTACTATCACACCAGAGCATTTTTTTGTATTCCAAACTTGTGTGGAGCTTCATGCCATCAAATTAAAACCAAACAATTACAGTCACAATATGCTGTATCAAGTCTCTCTCTGCTTTTAGGAAATTGTTTCACTTCAACTTTCCAAGCCAGTGTTAGAATTTTTGAAAACAGCGACAACAATAGTGATATTTTCCTGGATACAGTTTGGTTTGAAGTCAGACAACCATGGAAAGATAGTTGCAGTACCGTATGCTGTGAGATTAGAAATGTTTAACCAGAACAATCAAATGCCTCAGCAATACACCAGTAGCTGCAAAATAATCAGTATGGCACCTAAGGATGGGAATCGAGAACCGGTTCCCAGTAGCTCAATTCCTTGGAAACGTTTGCCTGCCTGCTTAACGTTTCTGCTTATCGATTCTGCCTTCATTACATATGTGTGATGACTTCACATGTACACTGCATTGTTTTGGTTCAGAATGTAGCCAACATTTGGTTGAGGCAGAAACGCTCCAAAGTATGGCTATATTTAATGCGAAAAGATGACACCAGGGCCACATGTAACACTTGTAAAGCTTCCATTTCTTCCAAAGAGGGAAATACCTTATATTTATATGCTCAAACATTTGTCCACACAGCATGCAATTACTTTGCAGGAATGTCATGTGTTTGATACGCTACTTAGCAACGCTTGTGAATCTAGTGGCAGAGCAAACACCAGGGCGTCATCTGGGTGGGGTGGGGGGGTCAACAAATGTCCTGCCCCCTCAAATAAAAGTTTCCAAAGGTAGGGAAAAGAAAAATGAGACGATAACAGCGGGAGACAGAGGAAATAGTAAAGCATCTTAAGTTTCACTTTCAGTTTGTATGGTCGTATGGTGTGACCCCCTCACACACACACCCTCCCGTCACCACTTCTGTCACCAGCATGTACCCCTTAACATTCCAGATTGCCACCTCATATATGACTATCTAGAACCAGGCCGAGCATCATCTGTTATAATTATTTGTGCATGCTGTGCATATTTTCTGTGCAGAGATAGAAATATAAAAGACTGTTAATGCAAACAAACCTGTTTGTACTCTTTCATTCCCTCACCCAATGAGAATGAATAAGACAGTCGATAAGGAATTGGACCGATAAGCAAAATTGATAATGGAATCGGAATTGTTAAATTCTTATCAATTCCCATCCCTAATGGCACATCATGGTCAAGAACTTGAAAGATTTGACATGCAAAATTAGTGCCTTTCATAAGGATGTCCAAGGATTCATAAGAAGATTCATGCATCTTTGAAACTAAGGGTATGGTGAAGGTCATTCAGAGACTGTATAAGAACCATGACTGCACATGCTCTTCACCAAGTTCACAAGCTGGCTCTTCAGAACAGATGTGAAAGTGCCGCTAGTAACGCTGAAGACTTGTTTTCCACAACATCTGGACAGACTGTGAGTGCATAAACCATATGTCACAGACTCCAACAGGTCACTTTGTATGGCTGCCATCCAACACATAAACCAAGTTCATCAAGAATTTCTGCAGGCGATGTGCATCAGTATGTGCATCCATATCAATGACCTATTGGCAGCATGTTTTGTGGTCTGATAAAACAAAAATGAAGTTGTTTGGATCTAAGCTCTATGTAGGGCAACAACTTGATGATCATAGAAAAGTTTGGTAACATTAGGGCTGGGCGATATGGAAAAAATCATATTACGATCATTTTTTTCATATCAGACAATATCGATATGTATCACAATGTAAATCAAATCACTTTTTTTGTCAAATTTAAATTTTCCGTTACTCATAAGTTAGTTGTGAAGACATCACAAGGTTATTTTTGATTTAAATATGATGTATTTTCTGTCAGAGGTTGAATGTGACAGATGTGCTGAAGAACATTATACAACTGTTTCAGATAAATAAAACACTACATAAAAAGTGAAACTTAACATGCTTTGAACGTCCGATTCTCAGCTTTTATGCTTCTGTTGTACGCCCGAACTGAAACAGTTCGCACCCTACTTTTCAGTAAACCAGTTGCCCAAGTTCTCGGTCAGATTTTCTCCAGAGGGAACACTCATTATCTCCCGCTGCAGCCCACACATTAGCGTGTGTGTTGCGGCTGCTCTTACGCGTGTGCTGTGTGCGTCAACCTAACTTGCCATGGCTCTAGCGTGATTGGTTTGGTGTGGCACTACTTAATTATGATTGGCTGTTCTAACGTCTGTCAAAACATGGACAAATAAATTATATCGAAATTGTATTGAACATGTCTCATGATTCTACTGTGGAAAAGTTATTGTTTTATTGCCCAGCCCTAGGTAACATCATGGTTTGGGGTTGCATAGAGCTGGTCCGTGTGGTCTGAGAATGATGTGACAACCTTCTGCTATTAAATCACAGTTCATCATCTGAATAACATTTTTCTAACTTTTTACAAAATGTAGGTGAGTTACAACAAAAAACTGGTTTTCTTTTGGTTTCTACAGGCTTAGGCTGTGCTTGATGACTTTTTGTTGATGTTATTTGAGTAAAAACTCAGTATTTTTGTGTCATTTTGGAGCAACATTGTCGCAATATTTTGACAACTAGTAAACACTATTAAAAACTTTTAACTGTATATATCTGTGACAACTGCAATCTTACCTATTAATTACCTAGAATGTGGCAGTGTAGTTTTTGTGGAGTTCAGATGCCAGACTAGAGGCTCAGATTTAACAATGACTCACAGTCTTCACTATCTTAAGTTCCCATTTTATCAGTTGCTGTGTCTTCAGTAACAGCAAAAACCAAAATACATTTTGCTAGTTAATGCAGACTAAAGCTAAACCCTTTAGTGTATAACAGATGCTTAAGAATCACCATCCACAGACTTAAATAAACAAACTAGCAACATTAATGCTAACAATCTATAATGTAAAACTGTGTAAATACTGCAGTTGCATCGTACACATACATACAGGGGTAATTTAAATGACTGGCAACTGAGTAAGACAGCCTGGACAGCACTGATATTTAGCGATCCAGTCTGTGCAATCCCTCTGAAAAGTAGATAATATGCCAAATTAAGATCAATAATATTGAGATTGCTCAGACATAGGTGTGCATTAATGCTGATGCTACTGGAGAGCACAAATTCTTTGATGAAACTCTAGATTCCACCATGTACTCTAACATTTTAAGGGAGGTAATGGTATCTACATTTCAAAAGCCCAGTCAAAGAGCTGTGAGCTACTGTAAGTAAAACTTCACTTGCACTTCTTCCAGATCATTTAGGAAGAAATCCCAGACACAAGTGGGTATTTCTGCTTGTATTCTTGTGTTATATGAAGAAAAGAAAGTTACAGGTCACCTAGAGAAGTTAGGTGGAAGTTGTGTGGTACCCTGGTGTTTTCTGCACATTATTTAATGGAGGTAAGCACACTGGGTCAGCTTGTGTAATGTTTTATCTCTGAAATAAAGCTAGATCTGTTTGACGATACAATTATCTAAACTGCTTCCAAGGCACATATTAGAAGTAGTAAAATTAGTCACAGAGAACCTTATTTAATCTGAAACTAATTACTGATACTGTAGTTCAAGAGCATAGTTGAGACTTGTGAATTCATATTAGACTGAGGTTTTTTTGAGACAGCATCGGCCAGACATTGCATATTTACCTTGACTTCCAGACTCACTGGTGAATGTTAATATTAAGGTTGTTTGCCTTAAAGTTTTTTGTTGGACCAATATAAAGTCTGAAGGCTGCAAGTCCCCCATCCAGACCCTTGCACACTCTTTGTGACCTCTGTGGCTTGTACTTTTTTTTAAAGGGTTTGGGTTGCGAGGCATAGACCCATGTACAGTACTGTGTGGCTGCATGTGTGTGTTAGTGTGTGTGTGGTGTGTGACACCCAGCATTAGCTGTGCTTCAGAAAAAATGACGCTTGGAGAGAACAGCCTTCATCTTGGATTACCATGCCCATGGATCCTGTGGGTTTTTGTGTTGGAAGCAATGGCACAGTGGATGATATTTACTGCATTTGTCTGACAGCTGACCGACTGGTTTTGAGTCATCCTCCTCACATGCTCAAGGCTCTTTGTTGTGAGGTTCCTGTTTGCATTTAAGCTAAGCAACATGAAGTCTCTTAGTATTGTGTATTTGCCCCCATGGCAATGGTCACTAGCTGTGTTACTGTACAGTGTATGAAAAATGGTTAAAAGTCGATCTCTTCGAAATTAATTTCATCCCATGGAAGATGCTCCTAAGCTAGGCAAAAATGTCTGTTGAGCTTTGCCAGGCAACAATATATCAAAAAGAATTTCTTGGCTTACTTTGCAAAGCTAACTTTCACACAAAGTCGCCAAGAGGGGCCTTGATCTATTAGACCCGGTGTAGCAGAGCTGGGTTTAAAACACTATTTCCATTAATTATGAAGAGGTAACTTTTTTCTCTCATAATCTTTACTTTTTTTTTTCTCTGTTCTGCAAATTGTAGTGAAAAATAAACTTGTCCTCTGATGCTCTTATAGGAGTCGTATCCATCCAAAGTAGGAGACTGCACAGCCGGTGCTGGGATTAACAGGCACATCAAACCCTGACCCCTTTGCTACTTTGGACTGGACGTTTAGTTAGAGCAATCAGAGATGGTGCTTGAGGATCCTTTGTGCTTGTGAACTTGCTTAATAGCTTCTGCCTTCTGCATTTCGAAGCTCACTTCAACTAAGGGCTTCACAGGTTGCATGATGATCTACCGTAACCCCTGAGGATGAGGACATTTTCATCTGAGGGCGCTGTCAATACATGTGAATAAGTGTAGATACATCAGGTCACGCACATGCATATGCACTTACAGACCCCGGATAGGATTTACCGTAGCTCTGCAATTCACTGTGACTTACTCTTTTACACTTGATTTGTGGGATCATTCAATTTCATGTTTTCATAGCCAGTGGAATAACAACAAACTCTCTGTGGCACGTAATGAATTCTGAAAATGTAGTATACCTTCGATCCCTCTACTGCTTATCCTCTCTCTCTGTCTCGCTCTCTGTCTCCTTTTCTAAGCAGACATGCCTAGTTACAGTCTAAAATGGCCTTGTGAAGGAGGACGTGAGTTAAGATGGCATCCCTAGAGACTTTTCACAGAAGTAATTTAATAAACTGTGATATTTTCCCACTCCACAAGGAAAAGGGAAAAGGCTCAGAAAAGTAATGAAACTCAGCTGTTGAATTTTTAATATTAAAGAATCAATTTCCTGTACTTGAACATAACCAAGGAAGATTTTTTTTTTCTACCTGAGTTGCAAGATGCACAGTAATGCAATGACATCCCGCTAGTTTGCTGTTCTTTCTGAAATCACAGTGGGTGGTGTAAAAGTTATGATCAAAACATTTGTTCTACAGTATCTCTTGGCTCCCAGCTGCCCTTGAACATTTGAGTAGCAGATGGAATTATAGGCTGTCCTACCCACAGTCATTGCAGAGAAAATGGAAGTGTAACAATCTCGCAAGACTGGTTGCATGCTTTTTTTCATTAATAATAAAACTTTGAGCTCAAAAAGCACAGATTACAAATTCAATCTGCAAGTCAATATTTGAGACGGTGCAGCTCCAGAAACCTGGGCACTGAATACGTTTACGGAAAAAAATTCAAATTTCAGCCACAGTACAAAATCATAGTCTTGTCACTGTAAGTCCAATATGAATCACCTTCAGATTAGACAATTATTCACTAAATTATTTATAATGCCAATGAAATTAGGAAGAGGGAATGAATAGTAGAAGGACATGTAGTGCATCTGACCTCCACACACAATTCACTGTAGACCAGTAATTTTTGTTTTTGCTTTATCCATCCATAACATACTGTAATTTATGTGCCATATAGTTATTTTTTGTTGTTTTTTTCATTCACATTCATTCATATATATATATATAAAGTAAATAACATGAAGAGTAGATTGAAAATAATTATTTAATAATTAACTGAGGTTCTTTCCTTTTGCACCTCTGTCAAGGCTGTTGGCTGTTTGTTTACTGCAGATATGCAATGACACTCCTTTTACCCTGACTCTGACGATACGTGTGGCAGCGCGAGAGCGAGAAAGAGAGAGAGTAGATGGGGGTGGGGGGTGGGGGGTCAGGTGATGATTTATGACCGCGATGCTGCATTCCAGCGCAGGATGATTAATCTCTTCTGGGAACACTTCACGAGTACAAGTTTAACCTACCTCGGCCTTGCACACGCATGTACACACACACACAGCACCATGTGCACGAAAAAACATAAGCACACACACGCGTAGAAAGCACATGCGCTCTGCATGCCTGACAAGCAGGACATAAACGCAGGGACAGAGTGCATGTACTGTAGGTGCTTTTGTATGCAATTCATGTACACCACATGCTTACATCCATCCCTTCTTTTACTTTCTGCCTCCCTTGCTCATTCTCTCTTTCCTCTCTCCTCACTGACCTCCGTGGTGCAAAGTCTCACATTCGCCCCTCTCTTACTTCACCCATTCATCACAAACACTCACAGATGCTCACACTCACACACACACAGAACGAGAGAGAGCTTCTGTATAAGGCCATTTGGCACCAGTACCAGTGAGCATAAGGCTATAGGATTAGTGCTGCTAGGTGCTAAAAGCTTCAATGTCTTAATAACCACAGAAAGGCAGGGACTTGTATCTGTGTGATACAGCTGTGTGTCTGCGGGTGTGTGTAGAAATTCGCACATTCAGGTGCTCTGCACAGGTACAAATTGTCTTTGGCAGACCTGGGCCAGCACATTGAGAGGATAAGTGTAAATACCACAGACTGCATATAAAGCGTTATTACTTGAGCACACTTCAACGAATCATTCCACAATAGTATTCATTGAAACACAGAGGGTGGTTGAACACATCTTTATTGTAATGAAGTCATTTATTGTAATGAGCATTTACAGTCAACTGTAGCTGAGATTCCTGGGCTTTTGTCATTATGGTTCCTTGTGTCTGTGTATCTTTCAGACTCGTTCCTTCTATT
Organism: Apogon hyalosoma; assembly: GCA_037367295.1. NCBI lineage: Eukaryota > Metazoa > Chordata > Actinopteri > Kurtiformes > Apogonidae > Apogon > Apogon hyalosoma. The sequence continues at coordinate 30,111,903 of JAPQRP010000002.1, forward strand.
ATGGTGTGTTTCTGCCTAACTCCCTCTCTGGTGACCTGCTTTAGCCTGTGGACAAAGAAGCTTTCTTTTCTTTTCTTTTCTTTTCTTTTCTTTCTTTTCTTTTCTTTTCTTTCTTGCTTTCTTTCTTTCTTTCTTTCTTTCTTTCTTTCACGGAAAAGGTATTTGCATTGACTTTTACGCTATCGTAATGCAATTAAAAATGAAAAGAAGAAAATGCAAAGACAGAAGAAAGACAGAATAAAAAAGGCATTATCTGTGCAAATGGATGACATAATAATGAATAACATAACATTAAACAATGTAACAATATTCATTAAACGATGAAGATTATTGTTTAGGTTTGATGCACATATTGCATGCTTTCTGCGCTCATGTATATATTTCACATTACAGAGAATCTATTTAACAGCTGGCATCATACATCGGATGCTACATTTGATATCTGCAGTCACATTGCCAGCAGCTACATGTAGATTGTGGCCTATTTCATTAACTAATGGTTAGTACAATACAGCGTACATTTAAACATACATTTAATCATCTTGGTTACGATGTCACGTGTATGTTGTTAAAACTAAACACGCGTTAGGCCTTCATTTATACCGACCCCACTGGGGATTTTAACCAGTATGAGGTGGATTTGTGATTGGATGGGACAGCTGGTTTTAATGGGGCCACCATTCAGAGGTTAATAAGAAAGTGTTACGGTAGTGAAATACAAAAATACATGTGACTGATGAACCTGTGCACTTAATCATAAGTCCCAGAACTTATGACGGATAAAAAATATAAGATGGTAAATGCGCTAGTCTAACTCACACATATATACAGTTGCTCCAGCTTTGACACTGTTATTACTTTATCTAGGACCAAGTTAAACATAACAGTCATGATCTGTTATCATATGTAAAGGCTTGAGAGAGCAAAAGAGTACTGTATATGAGAGAGAATGAGAGAGAAAGTAATGTAATCCTTTGTTAAAGTGCCGTCACATCACCCTGCCCCACTCAATCTTCTCACCAGCCACAGAATAGATGAATACCTAGAATGATTCTAATCTCATCTCACACATATTCATGCATAGACACACACAAGCTTACAAAGAGAACGACTGTCTGCGCCATTCACATGTGAAGGTGATGTTTACAAAAAGATGAAGAGTAACAACACATATCAATAGTGTGATGGTATGATGTGTGTGTGTGTTAGATTTGTAACTTCTGGTCAGATCATCTGTGCTTAAGGTTAATTCCATAGCTTTTAATTGTGAGCAGGTGTTGCCCCGTGTAAAGCTTTTCTTTTGTTTGTGTAAGTGTCAGGCCCCCAGTGTGATGTGAAGCTGTACTTAATAAGGCCACGTTGCAGCCGTTTGTCTCTGTGTATATCTAGGCAGAGTGCCTGAACAGCCTCACACTTGATGCATTCCACTCTCCACCGTCTTCTTTATCATTCAGCATTTATTTCAGAATAGGCTTGTAAGTGAGAAGAGAAGTCTGATAAGGACTGAGGATGGTTTTGTGTTTGATTCATACTGCGAATTTATCTGAGTCTTTATACTCTGAATTGTTCCCTTTTAAGCTCAATGTATTTGATGTTCACATTGAGGATTTGGGATTTACATTTGCTTGATTAAAGCTTTTTTTCACTGCAATTTTATAGCTTGTTTGGCTGTGACAAGAGACACCATGCTGATTTTATTAATTTGTGTTTAAGATGTGTATATTCATCAAAGATTGAATTTTCAGCTTATCTGTAGGGACACCACTTGGACAAAACATTAAGTACGACTAGGCTACTTATTTCAAATTGATGTAGATCTAATATCCCACAGTTTTTTAATCAGCATGTAAGATGCAGAATACTGACTCAGAAAATGTGTATTCCTGCAAAATTTATCACTTAAAATCATCATTCAGTCATTTTTGAAACTTATTTAAATGACCAAAAAGTGACTGACAGGGTAATCGCTCATAGCAGTTGGAATAATTATATTGGTGAACTTGTTACAGTATCAGTTGATTATGTTATTTGGCTTGAGAGTCACTTATTATTGTTGCCAAATGAGGTGCTTAATAAATGTTATTAGTCCTGCTGATACCTGCAAGGCAGGAGTAGAAAGCTTTTGTCTTTTTCAAGCAATTAGCAGTTTAAAATTTGGAAACATGAACACTGGGTGTGATGGCTCCAAATTAATCAAAATAATTTCTAATATGCATGTTTGGTTGCATGAAGTCATGAGTACCAGTATAAACTCTCTGCTATTACAAATGTTTTTTTTTTTTTTGGGGGGGGGGGTTTGTTTTGGTTTTTTTACATTTTGCTTTGCATGGTTTTCCACTAAACTGGATAGAGGAAGGTTATGATTTTTGTAATAATTTTGGCTTAAATTTGACCCGGTAGATTATATCCACTTATACTAACACCACAATAGAGTATGCATACTGGCAAATTTAAAATCAGTAGAAGTCCTGTGATTTGTAACATCTTTGATTGTTTCAGAATGGTCAGAGTGAGAAACAGACTGCGCTTCTATAGCTGAGACAGAATCCTACACTAATGTCTCCCTCCAAAGACTGTGATTAGACTCTTCACTGGTCATTTGTCTCAAACTGAAATCACTTCAAATATCATCTCATATAAGGTCAGCATAAGATAAGTGGAAAGAATTAAATGCATTTTTGGCTTTCAAAAAATAGGCCTTTGACTCAGACTACTCAGACTACATCTTAGTGCAAACACTTGCATCCTGTGTGCTATTTTCGTGGATTTAGTTTCATGGATTTTCATGGATTTGGATTGTGAAGGCACACCAACATAATCACTTAAACTACTTCCATGTTTATTATGTCTGCCTGTATTTCATTTTTCTCAGCATGGAATTTAGAAGCCAAATAAGAGCTAAACCCAGTAAAATTTGAAGCAGAATGAGACTAGTCATTAAATCAGAGCTGCAGGAACATGCATGGTGAGATCATTCAGATCATGCACTCTATAAATCACATTAATTATAGTGTATATTCTCTCTCTTTATTACATATCTGAAGTCAGAAACAGTTGCTCTTACCAATTACCACCTTTTATCCATATCTGTATCTGTTCACATTTTGCTAAATCCTCTCCTGAGGTGTAGGGTTTCAAACAGCTGTTCGGCAATGGCGGAAATGAATATTTTAACAGAATATCTTATCAGAAATTAAAATAATAATAATAATAATAATCTAAAAAAAAAATAAAAAGGGAAAAAAGTTCATATTTTTATTTAAAACAAGCAGAGGTAATCTCACATAATTGAAACAAGTGCCTTGCATATGCATGTACAACAGTTACAGTCTCCTTTAAATGTGCACCAGTGTCACACAGTATGATTTTTTTTATTTTTATTTTTATCATAGCACTATCAGTTCTTATACTTTTTCTAAATTCACTCATCATTTCTGACAAAATGTATTACCTATTATGCACAAATCTGAGGATATGTTTGTTGGTTTAGTAACGTTATAATGAGCACACATATACATTTCTCAGTCTCTGAATTAAGATACAATGTGGATACTGTATGCGAAGAATGTACAGCAATAACAACAAGAGTTTCAGGGGAAAAAAATAGCATCTATAAACCAAAGAGGGAGTATTTAGTGTAACCTCCTTTTGCACTAAATATGTCTTTAGACCTTTTGCTCAGACAATATTTGATTTATTGCATTAATTTTCTGATGTTTTATACCAAGTTTCTTTGATATACCATTCATTTCATTAATGTCCTTAGCTGTTTGTGCTGCTTCTTGTCATGGGGTCAGGGGTCACACTAAACCAGTGTTTTTCAACCTTGGGGTCAGGACCCCACATGGAGTCACCTGGAATTCAAATGGAGTCACCTGAAATTTCTAGTAATTGATTTTTTTTTTTAATGAAAAAGTACTAATAAAAAATATATGGTGACTTGAGAGAGACAATCACAATCCATAAAAGACATGACAAGCTCTGAAGCTGAAACTGAAGCACTGTGGTACTGTTTATCTTTCAATTTATTAAAGAAATTATCTTTCTTTTGGCCGGTTTAAGATGTTCCAGCTCTTTCATAATTCATAGTTATTGTTTTATGAGTATTAATTTGCAGCCTTGTAAATACAAGCTTAACTGACAGTATATACACTTTGTGCAGTAATCTCATCCTGGCTTTTCTGCCTCTGTCCATAATAATCTGCATTATATAGACTAAATGTCGTCTAAAATGAACATTTATTTGCAACATAGTGTATCAAACAATTACATGATCAAAAACAAATTAATTTTAGCAAAAAAAAGTATCAGTTTTGAATGTCTGGGGTCACCAGAAAAAAAAAAACAGTGACTTTAGGACCCATGTAGTATTATTTATTTATCTATTTTATTTATTTATTTATTTATTTTTAATGTGTATTTTAAGGCTGTGCATATATTTCCTGTCTGTGTAGGTTCTCATTTGCCCAAGTCATCATTCTTCTTGGTAGTTCTTCTCAGTTCAACTGGACTCCATTCTGAGCTGAAGAAGTCTCTTGGATGAGAGACGAAACATTTTCAAAAGAGCTAAACCAGTCCAGTTCAACAGAGAAGAACATATATTTCCTGTATTTTCTTGTTGTATCTGAAGAAAAGAGTATGAGAATATATTTGCTAATTTCAACCCTGTAAAAACAACAAACCCAGAGGTGGCCCAAGACTTTTACATAGTACTGTAGATCTACAGTATGTTCAGATCTGTCTTTATGTTTAACAGCAGTTGAATAAGCCACTTATACCGCTGTGACTACAAACTTTTTATCACCATAGCTGCTCACAAGGTAAAGCAACACCATTCTCTGGGGAGTGAAACAGTAAAATTAAAAAGAAATGTATAAGCATAAAGAATAGATGACTTTCAGTGATCATGTGGATGTGCAGTTTTAACTGATGAGTTTAATTCTGATCTGTGGCTTTCTCATCTGTAAATTCCATCTCCATTGCAGCCACACACAATAAAATATGAATACTAAACGATAACCGTAAAAAGAAGACAGAATCAGCAAAAAACATAATTTGACTGCATTCAAGGCATGTTTTTGTTCCACAGCAAAGATTACGGTGGGGCTTTTAAACTGTTAGATTCCTGCTGCTTTTTAATATCTTGTGTGATCTATTTGTGTCCTAAGCTGCTAATAGCTAGGAGGAATCAGGGGAACACAGCAGGGGTGGTGCTCACATAATGGATTGGTTATTTTATTTTCTCTCCCCAAAAAGAGATAGGAATGGGAATTTGTCTTTCCCTCCTCTCTAAATCACTCTTGTTTTAGTTCCGTTTCACAAGTACAGAGAGATGTTTTTTTGGAGTAGTACACAATAACACCAGGCTTGTTATTACAGTCGTTTAAGAGGCATGCGTTGGATTCACCCAGCAGAAGCCAAGACACAGCACAAAGTGTACGGTAAAGGATCAAATCCAGTGTAGGGAGGAATTTCAAGGCCCTGCACTCACCATCGGCAAGTGGATATCAAAACGACTGAGCTGAACTTGAAAAATGCTCGCCCAGTGGGCAAAGGTAATTTTAAGAACATGAAAACCGTATTCTTCATTTCACAGTCCCAGCACTGGCACAGCTGTGATAACAATGTGCCCTAAACCTGACTTATGTTGCTGTTGCCTCACAGTTGCCTGATGATTATTCCAAGGGGAAAAAAGAAAGAAGAAATCATCTAACAATGTACATGCATACATTTTCGTTTCCGAGTCGTCTTCAGAGCTGCAGCTGATGTGCGTAATCACACATTTAGAAACGGGTAAGAGAGGGGCTATATTAAAAAGTTCATCCTGCCAACTCGGAACAATTTTGCAAGTTTTCAGAACAATCAGCCAGTTAATTCTGGAGTAATTAGTGATAACGTATGAATAGCCAAAGCAATTTAATAGTTGGTTTTGAGGGGAAAAAAGAAGTGCAAAATGGGTTTTCTTCATGCATGATATGAGACGGAAAGAGTAACTTGCAACAAATGCTCAGTATATTTACAATTTTTTTGATCATCTATAGGGACCAAACAATTCTCAGTAGAACGTACTAAAAGCTGTAATGTTGGGCGATGTTGCATAAATGTTTCAGAATGACGGTGCTTGTTATGGGTTAGACAAAGCCCCAGCGGCCCAATTTAGGCAGCCTTATAATGGCATCTCTAATGCTTCAGTCTACATGAAAATAAACAAGTCTGTAAAAAGGAATATTAAATGCACTGTATTATTGCTTATTCCCAAAGAAACAAATTGATCTTTTTATGACATTCAATCTATAAAGCAAGGCGGTAGCCATTTTACAGCAGTTACATAAACAAACTAGTGAGCTGGGTTTTATTACCCTACATTTAAGCATTGTGGGTAGAATTCTTGAATTGAGCTGATTGACTGCACCTGGTCTGCACATTAGCATATGTGTGTATGAGTGTGTGTGTGTGTAGGTATAAATGCGTGGGCATAAGTGTGTGAGATTTTGTGTGATCTCTGCTTTAGCTGTGAAGTATAGACGTGCCTCTGATCCAGCAGGTTAAGGAGGGCTTTGGCTCTGGGCTGCTGACCCATCTGGACTGTTTGCTGGGTTCAGCCTCAATCCTGGACTACACTTTTAGCAAAAGGCTCATCCATACTCCACTCAGACCTTTCAGTTTGTAGCTGTTGCAAAATTTTAATGGGCATTGACCTAATATAAATCAGAAGATTTTTTGTTGTTCGTGTTTGTTATCTGTCGGCAGATGTTGATCCAGCCAACAGATCCTCTATATCTGTGTGTCAGCAACACACACATGTACACACACACGCGCACACGCACACACACACACACACACACACACACACACACACACACACACACACACACACACACACACACACACACACACTCTCACACTCACACACACACACACACACACACACACACACACACACACACACACACACACACACACACACAGAATAAATATGGATAAGAAGTTATTATACATATATTTCTGTGGTGCTATAAAGCTGATCCATTTCAGTCTGTTGTTAGTGACTTTAACTCCAGTCCAAATATCATATCTCCCTGTTTTTCTCCCCATCTTATCCCAGAGCTCAAGCTTCACGTGACCTCCTACACATACTATCAGAGCCAAAGAGGATCAGTGCACAGATCCACTCAGATTACCACCTTCTTTGTCACTCTCTTCCTCTGTCTCTGTGTTGCTTTTTCTCTCCTGTCCACCCAGTGAAGAATGTGTGCTCCATCCAGAAGTTGCATTTGGACAAGGACAAATAGTACAACAGGAGTACACACACCAGCACACACACACAGGCAGACACTGCTGCGGGGCTTGGTAACATTTGAGGGGCAGGCTAATGTCAGCTGACCAAGGCCTTGGTGGCTCCCAGTCATCCATGGCTGCCAACTTCACTAACATCAGCGCCACTCCACAGTAATAGGACAAAGGCGGCCTGCTTTTTCTGCAGCTTTTAACAGAGCCATGCACTCTTTTTTGTTTATGTGTATGTGTGTGATTCAGAGATGCGACAGAAAGTAAGGAGGAGGAGGAGGAGCCTAGTAAGCAGCAAGGGGACTGTGTGTTGTTCTGAAGTCAAACACCAGCAGGTAGCAGGACAGTAGAACTGCAGGGCTTTTTGAGATGACAGCGACCTGGTGCTGTCCTGGTTTCCTAATATATGTGTCTGGTAGTGGGTGAATTTTCTTTTTCTTTATTTACATCTTGTTCGTGGGCTTGTTATCACACCTAGTGTGCCTCTGTTCTTGTGTCTCAGGCGAAATGCTGCAAATACCTTTTCTCCCCTCTAGGTATTCCTGTTGTCACTGCAGACCTGTCTCTGTCAACATCATACACCAGCCATCCCACACACACAGGCATACATTCCCTTTTTCAAAACAGCATGCTTTCACAGCGCCAAAATACATCATGATTGTGTAGCATCACAAACATTATGCAGTAAGTTGGAATTTGACATTTTGGTTGAACTGTTGGTCGTGAAGTGTTGCATTTGAAAATACCTGCTATAGAAACATTTACACATGTACACACACCAAAAATCATGCTGCATTCACTTGGCTATTGTTACTTAACTCCCAGTCATCCACCCACACATAAAGCAGCAGGGCAGCCAGCCTCTTGACACTGTTCCATTTAGCCCACACTCCTGCCGGAGGATTCAGCTAATAACTCATATAGCCTGAAAACAGCCATAGTGCGAAACAATTACTTTCAAGAAGAATCAAAGGAATCAGGGGAAATGAGAGAAAGCGTAACCTTGAGAGAGGATAGCATTTTTTTAACATCAGCCAAAACCCTTGTGCTGAAAGTGATGCAGCAAAAAAAAAGTTTGTTAATAAATCTTTCAGCTAAACTGAAATTGCATTACAGCACACATCAATATTCAAGGCCTTCCTCATTCTCTCCGCAGAGTAACAGGCTGAAATGAAAACAGAAAAAATAAGCACTCCCAATGTGTCAGAAATCAAACAGCTTTCCCAGTGGAACTAAATTACTAAAATCAGCTGGAGACCTTTAAGAAAAACACAGCCCATCTTTATTTTCCTATAAATACAGTGTTTGGTTTGCTTATAGAACACAAGACAGCTGCTATCGATTGTTTATTACAGCAAAAATTAGCCCTACAGCGAAGGACCCTCTGCTCAGTGGGTAGTCCATCTGAAAGAGCTGATATTTAATGATGAATGACAAGGAAGCAGAGTGTCTTGGTGGGCTGAACGTAGGTTTCATTACTCTCAACTAGTTTTCTTCGGTGTTCCAAAGACATACCATTTACATCTAAATGTCTGTCCCGTCGTTTTTCTTTTTTTTCTTTTTTGCAATGAACTGTAGCCATTCTCTCAGTTTCCCCCAGTGAATTGACAAATAGCAGAACCCAACAAGAGAAAAAGCAATCTGTGCAGGTACATCATGTTTTCACGATTAAGAACAACCAGTCACTGTTAAATGTCAGCCCTGTGATTATTATGATATTGTATAAATTCATAGGGCAATTAACAAGTGATGATACACATTGAAATTAAACCTGTAATTATTAATATCTCTTGAATAAAACATGCAGTCATATGCATATTAGTTTACCACTATCACGACTCAATTTTATTTCTCGTGTTTCACATAAAACCCAGTTAAACACAACCAATTCTGGCAGGATTTTTAGAGCGTACAAAGACCTCAGTGGATGGTATAGAAAATCACTTACCTTGAGGATGGTTTAACACAAAGTGGATACAATAGAGAGCTGAATGAAACATTTTTTTCTTTTTTTATTCTTATTAAAATATCTTTCTGAATGCAACACATTTGCTTATGGAGGTAGCTGAATGACCAATGCAATTTTAAAGGACAATACTCTGTTTAAATATCTTTACTTAGTTTCATTGACCTTGTTTACTGCTGTGGCTCAGTAGCTCAACTACTGCATATTGCTGCATTAACTGTTGTTCCAGTTAAAGCTGTGTAGTTGTAGTCTTTGGTTCTGTTAATGCTCTGCATGCAGAAAAAATATACATAATGAATCGCAAAAGCAAAATTTCTACTAAACTGATGGAGCAGCAATAACATCAATAATACACAAAGATGCACATTTCTGAGATTCTAAAGAAATCTGTTATAGTGCATGAATAATTGCACTGGCTTACTGTGGGTGTTTTATAGTGTGTGTCTCCTTTAACAGTGACAACATCTTCCAGGGTGTCATGGTCCAGTGGTTAACACTGGTTAGCAAGGTCCTAGGTTTGAAGCCAGCACTGGCAGGAGCCTTACTGTGGGAATCACATGGGTTCTCTCCAGTTACCTCCCACCATCCAAAGACTGTATAATATAGGTTAACTGGTCACTGTATATTTCCAGTAGGTGTGAATGGATGTTTGTCTCTAAATGTCAGCCATGCAATGAACTGGCAAAATGATAACTAGGATTGGCTTCGGCATCCCTGCGACCATCATGAGGATTAAGTGGCTCGAAAATGTTTGTCTCTGTCATGTATTTAATCTGAGTATGTTAATATGAATATCTTGTGAAGCGTGAAAGTAAATTAAATGTAAATCTAATTTTTTTTTATTATGTTTTGGTTTTTACTCTTGGCCACACTGGCCACAGGGTATTGTCATCAGTTGGTTCCATCCGCCAATCTGTCCTTCTGTCCCAAAAACTTTGGCATGCAGTGATAAGTTAGGCCACTAGGGGCAGACCCCCACTCAGTTGGCCGGAGTCGGCCAAATACAATCCTACATACTCATATCTGCGCGTACTTGGACCATACTGAATGCAGACCCAAATCGGACATGACAGTGCACAGCATTGGTAAGAAAAAAGAGGGATGAATGAAAATACCTCTGTAAACCATCATTTGGAATCATTTGAAAAAAGGAACACTGGAGTCTCCACTTCCTGTCCAGCTTCACTGGTTCAGGGTATAGGCCACACAGGCGGCTGCCTAGGGCGCAATCTGCTGGAGACTAAACTTCAAGAAAAAATAAAATAAAATAAAATAAAAAATAAATAGATAAATTAAAATATCTATATAATAAACTTGAAACACACCCTTTGCGCTTCCTTGACATGTTTTCTCTTAAATAAATCATAATCAAGCCTCAATATGACAAATCTTTATTACACTTATCCCACTTTGTGGATTCTGTCATTCATTTATTTCTTATTCACTATTAAAAGGCACAACACCAACTCACATG
>JAPQRP010000002.1:30123043-30140963 GCA_037367295.1 Apogon hyalosoma
CTGTATGGACTGTTTTACATAAATCTTGGATTCCTTTATACATCTATTGCACAAACCAATTCCAGTATTAATTCACAAACATTTTTACATTTTACATATTGCAAATCAACATATCAGTAACAGTCAAGATTTTGAAGATTTTCATAAGTCAGGCTGAGGGTTTTCAAGTTTGAGCACGTTATGTTTACTTACTATAGTTTCATGTTCTTTGTTGGTTGTAAAGGCACCCAACATGCTGCTGCTGTTACAGTCTACAGCTGAATTTACAATAAGACTCCTCATTTTGCATCTCATTTTGACCTTTTACATTTTATACAACCCACCTCAGCTGTTGTGTAAGAGGCAGTGGCACTGAAAAACACATTCACTGACAGAGGCAAAATGGGGGGAAATGGTTGTCTTGTCATCAGAGTAAAAACACTTAAGTGAAAGGATGTGGAAAAGAAGTCACAAACTGATCTGGTTTGTGAAACATAGTGAAATAGATGAATTGATGGATGGATGAAGTGAACTGAGGCATTTACAGCAAAGATATTTTTCACAAACCCTATGTGATTCTGTAAAGTTCGCAAATACCAAGGTAATCAAGCCTCAGGGTTTATTCGGAATTGACATTTTCAATCACTGACTCAGATGTACAAGGACATTGATTCACAGGGAAAATTTTTGCTGCTTTTCAGCTCTGTGGGTGCAGGGTAATAATGTATAAGGAGAAGTGTGTATGTGTGTGTGTGTGTGTGTGCGCGTGTGTGTGCGTGCGTGCGTGCGTGCGTGTGTGTGTGTATGCATGCATGTGTCTTGGGGGCTAGTTTCTTCTGTGGTTGAGTGGAGAGAGCTCATTTGAGAAGACACGATTTGAGGAGCGATCAGGGAATTCCTCCAACTTCATGCTCCTATAAATCATCTCTTTAATCAGCCTGAAAACTCCCTCACAGCATACATCTGACAAACACACACACACGCACACACACACACACGCATTCATGTACATGGACACACAACATTACAATGCAGGGGAAAAAAAAGAAAGAAAAATCACGCTGTGGGCTGACAGAGCGTGATGGCGTCACATAGCGGGGTAAACGAAGAGCGAACCGCAGATAAAGGTGGAGTGACTGAATGAAAAGAGAATAAGAATGGTGGCGTAAAAGAGACATAGTTCACCCAGGTTGGCAGAGTCAATGCTGAGCCGAGCAGTGCCAGGCTGGTAATTGGAACGTAGAGTCTTTGGGGAGAAGGATAGACACTGTTGTGGGGGGGTGGATGAGGAGACTAGATTGCTAAAATCCCTGTCTCCTGAGCCTATCAGCCAAGAGGAGCTATCTATGGACTATATTACACACTCATTTAGTTGATAGAATTCAACGTAGCAACTAAACAACACCCAAACCTAATCATCATCCAAGCACTAACCTAGATCCTCCTGCAGCAAAAGAGCTTTTTCTATTTAAATATATAAAGTCTTTGCTGTTAGGCATTTTAATCTGATATACATAGAAATGAAATGTCTGCACACTATTGCAGAATCTATATTAATAACATCTCTCTCGCTGATGTTCAGTCTGAATGAGAGAGACAGAGTGAGATAGAAAGAGATAGAGTTGTCCGATAGTTGTATTACAGTAATACCTTGGTTTAATGGATGTCTGGTTTGGAATAAGGCTGTACTCAGTCCAATTGAGATTGTGTTGCGTTGGAGGGATGAGGTGCGCCCTCTCATAAATCCTCTCCTAGATGAGATTGGGGTTCAGAAAGAGGGAATGAGCAGACAGTAAGAAAGACAGAATGATGCACACAAATCCAGCTGAGGATTTTGCTGTTGTGACGGGCTGTGTGTACTTGTGATTGTGTGTGTGTGTGTGTGTGTGTGTGTGTGTGTGTGGGGAGGGTGAGTCCCACATATGGGCTCTGTTAATCCTCCAGTCATGCCTGGTGTTGTGTATATGCACACACACACAAACTTAGCCTCACATACACAGAGGAAGAGCTAATGTTTCTCAGACGCAGCTCTTTGGAGGACGATATTATTTGTTCTCTCTCATCCCCTCTATCTCTATTACTCACACTTTTCTTTTGCAAACACACACATGCACACTGCCGTACAATGACATTCTTTGGCGCTGCTTTCTGGATGTTGATGGACAGAGAGAGTGCAAGCTGGGAACAGAAAGAGAAAAGCCAGAGGGAGGAGGAAAGAGCTAGAGGTGGAAATGGTCAGCCAGCTAGTTGTTCTATTATAAATTATAAAGCTGCTGTTGCATGCTTAGAATCAGCTTGTAGAGAAACAACAGCCGGAAAGCAAAGAATTCTGGGAAAGGGAAGAACATAAAGGAGGAGAGAAAGGGGTTGAGAGGACAGATAAGAAAACAACAGGGCAATGGGGGAAAGAGATGCTCAGAAATGCTGTAGGATGCAAGTGATCTTGAGCAGAGACTGATGATTTTTATTGGGTTCTTCAGGGGCCTGTGGAAAAGGGGAAGGGTCAGGTTGCCGTGTGTAAACAGCAGATGTGAAAAGCGGCCCGCACTAGGCACCACCCCAGGCTTCGGCGAGCTGCACAGTCAAGGACTCTCCGAGTGTCTCTGCTCCTGAAACCTTGCCCATCTGCTGTTGCTTTAGCCCTATAAGCTAAAACCTGTAAAGACAGTGACAGTGACAGCTACCTGGAGTCTCCAAGATTCAGGTGCGATTAAACAAGTGTTGTTTCCATTAGGTTTTACACACCAGTCAGCAGTAAGACGAGCAGGCCCAGGCACGCTCCCGCTCATTAGTAGTGTGGACTCTGCACTGGCAGGGTCTTAATTGTTTTTCTCTTTAACTGAGCAACTTCATCAATAATCATTAGAAGGTGCTCAAGCAGGTGGGGCTCTTCACCACAACACCCTCAAGTTCACACACACACATACAAAAAAGGAAACCTCACATGAATCATACAAGGACCTTTTCAGATGTTTTTCACCATCCTGTGAAATGAGGCTCGTGTTGTTTATTTCATTACCCAATTCAGAATGTTTTAAAGACTTCAGATATCCAATAACTGAAATCCTAGTTGCTAAATATGAGTGAATGTAGCTTAATACTCTGCAGCTGTACTGAAAGAGAATGAATCAAATCAGCAAGACTGAAAAGAACAAATTGAATGAGCCAATGCGGAGATTACAGGCGATGAGACGTCTTTACGTAAATGAGATATGGATGTTACTTTACCACAGAATTTGACCACATTTCTTATCCTACTGCACTAAAGAGAAGGTTTGGGTTTGTTACTTGTATTGCCTAAGCGCTGTAGATGGAAGTCTCTGCATGTCTGGCACATTCTGTTGCTTACTGTCCGTGACATTTCAGCTGTGCATTTGGGAGCATGCTGAGCTCTGTAAAGGTTGTCATAGCAAAGTCTCCTGCAATGTCTCTCTCCCAGTACCTTAGTCTTTGCCTTTCTCGCGCTTTGCATCTCCTCTGTTTGTCTATCTCTCCATGTTACTCTGTCACTCATTTTGTTTGTATCTCTTTAACATTAATTTCTTTTTTTCTCTCTCTCTCTCTCTTCTCTTAGATGCCCTGCCTCTGCCTTTCTGCCTCTGTCTACCTCACTCATATAACATGTGATTATTGAAACACCCACGCTGTTCTTCCCAAGGGCCCATAGCACGCAGTCATTACATGTGACCTCTCACTGTAAACATGCAGCATTGCTATACTACTCTTAATGTATGGAAACGAGATTATATTTTCTTTGATTTTTCTAATTTTTCCTTTCTTTTTTATGCGTTATGTTTTCCCCTGTGACTTCTTTTTCTGGCCTAAACCCTGTTTTTTTTTTTTTAATTCTCTATGGTATACGGTCCTTTTTATGATCCCTCTTTACTCCAAGCCAAGCTTCTGCCTGTCTGTGTTAGGGTGGATCTAGCATCGCTTTGTTCTCCATGTCGCCCCCCTTTCCTGGTCTGTCATCTGTTGCTGATAGTTGTGCCGTATTAGAGGAAGCAGGCCCTGGGGCAGCCTATTTGTATGGGCCGTGCGCTCTCAGAGCCTGCAGAGCTGACAGAAAAGCTTTACAGCAAAACACATTGTGTGTTCGGTTCCACACTTACACACAAATCATTCTTGTTCATTTACTTTTCCTGTCCTGGGGAGATGTCGCTGTGCTGGGGGAAAGTCTTCCTGCCTTAACATGGCAAAGACTGTTTGAGCGTGTGTGCTGTGTGTTTGTGTTCTATAGCCAGCAAGTGAGCATGTTAAGAATAGCTGTGGGGAATTAATCCTTTTGGTCCCTGTAGGTAGACAAAGAGGACAGTAGAGCTGATTCAGTAAGTAAACTGATTTAGGACTTTAGTGGTATATATGAAAATTAGAAAACTACAACTAAATAGCCAAGTTAGCAAATAAAACAACATGCAAAAAACAAATCATTAGGCATCTATTTATACACAGTGATAATTTGTACTACATTTAAATGAACAACATAAATTTAGCAGCAGGGTGAAATATCTTGGGAGCTGAAGTTGAAGAGTCATTGACATCTTTAATTATTAGATTTCTCTGGAATCTTGCATAATTACTATGGAACATGAGTGTGTGGAAGTAAATCTCATGTCATCTTGTCACCTTTTAATGAAAAATAAACTTTTCAGAAACCGGCTTGGTTTCTGTAATTGTGAAAAAGACAAAGAAAGTGGCATTTTCAACTCTTCCCAACCCCCATTCCCCCTAATCATGCTTTCACTGCCTCTTTGACATTTGTTGCATGGCGTGTGAGTGACAGTGGAGAGATGTGGATCTAGAGTAAGTAATTAAATCAAGGTCTGCTGCTGTTAAACATGGGGCGGCCGCGGGTGACAATGCTTATTGACAAAAATCTACGCAAATGTCAACTGCCCCTTTCCATCCCAATTTTATGTAATTTCCCAATGTTGTCAAGTTAAATGGTTTATTTTAGGGGTGCAAAGTCAGAGGGAAAGACAGACAGGCCTTTTAGCAGACAGCTAAAGTAAGAAGCGAGCACACCTTGCCTCTATCATTGAGATCTGATGTCTCTCTACTGTCTGCAATCACTCCTTCCCGGTGGCAATCTCTGTTCTCTCCTTCTATCTCTTTTGGTGCCCATCTGTTCTATACAGTTAGTGGGCTACTGTCTATTAGAGAGAAGGAAAATAGAGAAAGGGACACATCCACAGGAGGTTTGCTAGGCCTGAAGACAGACTCCAGAAAAAATGTTAGAGTGTTTTTTCTTGTATCATCTTGATTAAAGATTTGCATGGCCAAAGCTTCGTAGAGGTGTATTTGACTGAGCATTAATCAAAGACTGGGATCATCTGCGATGACACATGACAAAAGAGGGTGAAGTAAGGAAATGCCTTCTGAAGATCAAAGCGGAATTCTAAGGTGATACTTATGCTGCTCCAAAAGTTGCTGTGAGGGATTTTTAAAGATGCATGTGGATTTATGTTTGCTTAATATCCCCTGAAACACACAAGCATGTCGGTATGTATCCTTGAAGGCACTTAAGCAAGCACACATGGCACATTACCATATACAGGTACCACATGCACATCCCATAGTCACATTAACACATGTATGTATGCACAAAAACGCAAATTAGAGCTGAGTAATGCAGAGTAAAATTAACATTTAATTTGCTATAAAATCTGCTTTCTACACCATTCATAGTGAATAGTACCTCAGTGGCACCAGGGTTAAAAGTGTTTTTATCCACCTAACTCTCTGAGCCATCATGACTAAATGAAAAGAGTAAAGCACAGAGGGGAAGAGGAGCTGGTGAGAAGAAAATAGAGAAAAGAGCACTTATTGGTGCGATCCTTATGAGTTGGTTTTAATTAGCATAATGAAGAAAGAAAGGATTCAAAGTGAACAGAGTACATATGTTACTGCCAGTTGCCATGGAAATGAAAAATGAGTTGAAGAGATAGCAGTTAAAGGTGGGTCGTTGGTTGTCATTTAGCTTGGAAAAAGGGTGAAAGAAAGTATTCCTCTGCTTTAAAAATGTTGAAGTGTTTTCAAATGGTAATTTTGATTGGAGATCCATGAGATGAAATAAAACACTGTCATTGTTTGAAGTGAAGATGTGTGATTTGCTGTAAGAATTTGAGAAGTTCATAGCTTTTTCACATTTCCTTTTAAAGGAGAATGTTCTCCTTTAAATATTTTATTTCTAAGTTACTGTTTACTGCCAGTTACAAGTCTTTAGTAACACTTAATTATAATTATCCAAGAGACCCAGTAATTAATCATCATTTAATACTGCAATTATGAGTGACAGTGGAAATAGAATCATAAATGTAATATTGTGTTTTAAATACAGAAATCCATCAGTTGTTTGGAGTTTATGTGTCCTACATTACTTTTCAGGATTGAGAAGACAGTGTACAATAACAATCATAGATTTTGAATGAGATAAATGGCAGATTGTGGGCTGATACTTTAATAATTGAAATAAAAAATAAAACAATTATTTTTAAAAATCTGCATTGTGATATATCTGTCAGTCAGATCACCCACCCCTAGTTTCTGATACTAAAAAACAAACAAACAAACAAAAAAAAGATGGCTTACAGAATTTGGAGCTGTTATACTATTTTTTAGGTCCAAGGTTTCTGCTGTAACTCTGGCTCTAGCCATACAAATAATTAGTTCACATTTCCAATGTAGCTTTGGTATTGAACCTAATTAATTTCACTGTATGGGTATTTTGAAAGTTATCATCTCCCTCAGAGACTGTACAAAAAAGACAAAAATGCACCAAACTGCAGTCTACAAGAATCTTTTAATGCCCAGTTACTTGCTCCCTGTCTTTTTGCAACAATGTATTAGAATGCATGTTGTTTAGTATCAAGACAGGTGCAAATTTGATGGGGGGGACCTTGTCCTTTCTTGCACTTAAGCCAGAGTACAAAAGAAAATAATTTAAAAATAAAAAAGAGACTAAATCAAAGCTGTTTGTTAGAAGGTAGCATGGCATTATAATAGGGCCTGTCCTTGGAAGAAAGAGGCAAAGTGTGTGGTAGATTCTCTTTCCAGCACCTGTATGTTGCTCGAAGTGAGTGGGATGAATAAGAAACGCAAAGAGTGAAAGTTATCTCATCTCCTTTCTCTCACAGTTTGTAAACTCCCTGTATACTTAAGGCTCAGCACAGATGCCGGTGTTAAATGATGTGTTTTCTGTCCTGTCTGCCCTTCTTACTTTATCTCATACTCCCCCCTGCTACCGTTTATCATCTCCATTACCAAAAATGTGAATGAGTTATGAGAGGAAGGAAGGTGTATCAAAAGCAATATAAGCCACTTTTACACAGAGATCCCAGAAAAAAAGTGAGATGGTGATCCCACCTTTTTTCCACCACTGGTTGATTTCCACAGCCAAGCCAAAAAAGTAACAGAGGTGAGACAGGCTGGACTTTTACACACTGGACCTGCGTTCAGGAATCAAAGGGGTGGTGACTCAGCGTATCGTACAGTGTGACGTATAACTTGCACGTCAGAAATACCCTGAGCATAGCGGTGTTGCTAACCTCTCCAGAGTCGGCCTGTCTTTCACCGTTCTACAAATTTTAGCATGGATAGAGTCCTCCACCCAAAGTGACAACAGTTTGCAGATCTCGGCATCTCTCCAGTTCGACATCTTTCTGGTCGCATCGATATGTTTGTTTACTGTACATGGCCCACGCTAATTTTTAAATCCCCCTAGCACGGGGGTTGCACATGCAATACATCATCAAAATGTCACACCTCGGTCATGGAACGAGAGCTGTTCCTTTTACATAGTCTTCATTCCACCTTTATCATGGCTCTGTTACTACCTCCAGAGGCGTTACAGAGCCGTAACAGAGGTGGGACCAAATAATCCCACCATTTAGTTTACCCAGATGTCGTTCTGGAATAAAGGCAAAATATTGAGATATCCCTGGAACAGAAGTGTTGTGTACAAGGGGCTGGTGAATCGATGGAAGAGTGTGTGTGTGTGTGTGTGGGGGGGGGGGTTAAGGGGGAGAAAGTCAGGGATTATAGTGGGACCGACCAGATGCCTCCATTGATTGATTAATGAGATAATCGCCTTGATCTCTGTGTGCATGTGTGTGGATCCGCATTAACATATCCACATCAGAAAGTATTTCTATGATTTTCTTTGTTAGGTGCAACTTGTTTGCAGGGATGAACATGAACCTTTAGCAACTTCTAATGTTCTGAACTCACAGCCACACAAGCACACAGACACACTCACTGCTGCGGCCACTCATTTGCATGACAAAGGCTTGGTTAATTATTTAAGAAGCCTTATTTGATCAATACAGGAGAGCTGTATCCGACTGCAGGGACAATCTGAGCCACTGGATTCTATAGGCCTTCATTATTCATGAGAACCACAGAGAGGGACCAGGCAAGAGGGAGGAAGAGAGAAAAGAGGGAGCAAGAGATAGGGAGCAACAACAAAGGCAGCAGGGTCTTGTTTCATGTGTATTAAAAGTTTTCCTTTTTCGGTGCTGATGAATATTTTACAGGGTTTGAAATTTAGATGGGACCTCTCTAACTGTAGAGGTGAGAGTGGAGGGGAAGGGTTAGGTGGCGACACAGCTGCTGTGGCAATTGTGGTTTGTCTCGGGGTGAGGAGGTCACGGCTGAAAGCCCAACCAACCGAACAGTCGGTGTTTGCTTTGAGCTTTACTCTCAACTGAAGTGCGACCTAACCTTACACTGGTAGTTATATGTTCTGGCCTTATATTGTAGTCACTTCTCACCTTTAAAGCTGTAACATTTGCCATGTTAAAATCATGTACAGACACGTTGATGAGTGACGTCATGCACACATGATTTTTTGCTCCACCACCGACTGGAGGGCAAACAGACTCTGCTCTGCATTAGTTTTAGCCGTGAAGTTATCAAAAGGCCGCACTAAATTTGAATACAGCCATGAACAAATAAACAAAGAAGCAGCTTTTCCGGTTAAATTAAGGACCAGTTGTAAAGTTTTTTAACTCGAATCCCCGCTGTCCCATGGCAATGTACAAAGCACCATTCACTTTGAATTGGAGAATGCCGGCTCCACAGGGAACGCACACAGTTTCAGAAGCCTTAAAGGCGATTATGGACACAGACTCCGAATATTCAAGGTATGATGAAACTTCAGAAGAACTTATTAGAGACAGCAAAGGAGAAATAGCAGGTGAGGGAGATGGACACGGGGAAACAGAAGAACACAGGTCCGACACGGGGATGAGGGAGACAGTGGAGTGTGTGGAAACAGAGACCATTACAGGCGGGAGGAAGATATAAGAGACATTTGTAGTGGACATTCAAGGAGAAGACAGACAACCAGATGTGGGACAAGACAAAGGATGCCTAGTCTTCCTCTTTTAGATAGTGTGAGTTCAGATTATGACTGTGGGCACGAAGCAGGTTCAACACAGATGCTGTTCTCATCCCCCTAATGCCAGCAGTGACAGAACCCACAGTTTGTCAGCTATTTGAAATGGGTCTGGAAGCTTTTTGCTAAATGCAGTTAGCTTTGCATTGTACGTTTCATGATCATCAGCACAAAGGTGATCTAAACTAGTTATACTTATCTCTTTAACTTTCCTTTTTGAGCAGATGTTTCAAAAACGACGACAACAGTGGTTGCTTAGCTAAGTTTTATTAACGGGAGCAGTGTCTTTGCCCTCCAGTGTACTGCGCATGTGCGGGATTACCAGATATAAACAATAACATTCAACATGTCTATAGAGCTTTAGACTTGACATTAGCATGCATGGTTACACCAACTTGCACGCATTCATGCATTGTATGCTTGTGTGTGGTGCTTGTTTACATGAGTGTGTTTAGGATTAGTCACAGGTACATGTCTGCACTCCAGCACAGCTAGGGGGTCCTTTTCTAAAAATAGCTATAATCCCATTGGAGTTTGTGTTTGGTCTTGCATCCTCTGTCCTCTCTCCTCTCTCCCCTCTGGCTACACCTGGAGGTGGAAGGTTTCTGGGTGGAGGCTGTGAACACTTCACAGAACTGTTTTACCTACATGTAAAACTACACAAGAAGACCATCAGACACATTATATTTCGTTGTAGAAGTTTCACCTTAGTGTAAAAGCACACACACACATACATGCACACAAAGGGAAAAACACCCATATACAAAAATATGCACATTCAAACTATACAAAATACTGAGGTAAACATCGTCCCACTACAAAAACATGTAATTGTTCCCTGGTTGAAAATCCATCTACTTTTATGAACTTATTCTCCACTGCACCACGCAGCTCATTTGGATCTTGCTTCATCAGGGAATTTTTTATGCAGCCCTGATGCAGCTCAGCCTTTTGAAGAGTAGGCGAGTTATGTCTCTGTATAGTGTAAAGAAAGCAGAAGCAGAACAGTAAAGCCAGGGGCCCATAAGCAAACTTCAGCTGGAAACTACTGAAGATGTAAGTGAAACTAAAAGTAGTGCAGGTTTTATTCTTTATTTTTTGAACCTCACGTACATTTTTTTTCCCTTTCTTTTTTCTTTTCTTTTTCTGTTGGAGGCAGCAAGATTCATATCACTGAGGCAGGGTTTTGCAGTTATTAGCAAAAATTGCATAAACACATTGATGGAAAACTTTTTAGCGAAGGTCAGTGCCAGGTAAGAGTCCTTCTGCGGGTCATTTTCAGACTGCAGCACCAGATGGTGGTCGTTTGGTGTGATGCGATTGTGGGATCAGGGAAGATGCTACGGCATACCTGTGAGGTTTTTGAAAAGGGGCTCATTTTTGGCCAGATCCTTCTTTTACTCACCTTTATGACTTGTGCATCAGTGGGGAATATAACTATGTCCCTGTCAGATCTCTGTGTGTGGGTGTGTGCTTACATGCACATTTGACCAAACATTCATAATTGGGCCCAGTAGCTCTTTAGAGATTGACTAGCCCCTGTCGTCATGCCAACCGACCACTTTTCTTTTGTGCTGTTCCCATTTTGTGTAGAGATAGCAACCACATGGAGAAGCCTCACACAACACAGCAAAATGCACCAATCATTAGTCAGAATCCTTCCTTACCTTGTATCCTCAGTGGGCCAATCCCTTTGTATCCTTTGGTAAACATAGTTTCTTAACGTGGTTTGGCTCTTGTCTAGTTCAGGTTACTATGTCCTACTAGGTGTGTCACTTCCATGTGCTGCATTTCACAGGTGTGTGTGGCGCCTTTTGAGCGTGTTCAAGTTACAAGTATGTCAGTGTGCTAGTCTCATTAAGGGATTACTCCTACTCCTGGACATCTCTTTGAGCATCTGACTGGACTGAGATGAGCTGATCCGTCCAATCACAACACCTGCTGCGATGTCGTCTGGAGAGCAGGAATCACCGCAGATCTGTGAGAAAACAAAACCAAAAAAAGCAAAAGAAAAAAGATGAGAGGAAAGAGAAAAGAACCAACCAAGACAGAGTTAAAGCCTGGGTTGGTTTCTGAATTATATATAAAAACTATTAGATTTAAAGAGAATGACAGAGGGAAGACGAGGATGAGTAGAACTTCCTCAGTCACACTCGATGTGTCAAAGATATTTTTTCCGTCTCTTGAAACCGACTGTCAGACAGTCCGCCTCGAGTCAGACCCACTCTGTTCTTGAAAAACTTTTACCCATTTCCTCTGCTTCTTCTATCTGTCTCCCTGATAGGTTTGCCAATTAAGCCAAATGCAGACCACCAAAGATGTATCCGGTCAAAGTACCATGTTTAAAGTATTCACAAATAAACATGCTCTTTAATTACACAGTATATAGCATATGATCACTTAATTGGATTAGACTGTTTTTTATCGCACCAGTCTATCACACTAAGTAGACGATAAGATTAATGTCTTAATTAGCACCATCACTTGCATATCAGATGATGACTCTGTTGTAATTTTTAAAAATCTTAAATCAAAATAATACTTAAAAAATCGGAGAATTAAATTGATGCAAAGAGGTTATTATTCACTTTTTAATTAAAAAAATTATGCATATGAAATTAATGCATCTGTGCTTTCTGATGCAATCAACCATAACTTGGAGCTACTGCACTGAATTTCATCCAATGAACAGATTTTCTGTGGGCTAAGGCGGAACAGCTACCGCCCCGTCAAAATCCCAGCTCAGTTTGTGTCTGATCAGGTTACCTCGGCTCAAGTGTTGTGTTTGGTGTGTGGCTTAATCAGACATATTAATGGATTAACAGTCAGGATGTAAATGTTGCCCCAGTGGCTTGGTCTCTCTCGTGCTGCCATAATTGTTAACTATGAAGTTCTCATCAAAACTAATAACCGGTCTGATGCCATTACCCAGCGCTTCTGTTGCCATTAGCAACCAATAGAGTCCTGCTTTGTTTTAGCGTCTGTCACCATGTTTGAAAGTGAGCAAGAGAGGAGACACAGACTCAGCAAAAGAGCAACAATTAAAAAAAAAAAATTATAAAGAGGGATCCAAAGAGATAGAGTGGATTCTGATCACTCACTGGGAACAAAAGGACACACACTGGGTCTTGACAGATGTAAGTGTCATCTGGTTTGAATGGCTTTGAATACCTATACCCGTGTTTCCCTTTTTCTTCAAATGTGTGTAAGCCTAACAGCAGCTGCGGGGGCCGAGACACACAGCCGAGCTGCAGCAGACATGAGCAGCCCTGAGGAAAGCCTCATCCTTCTCTGCCTACATTTTTAACACTACACCATATGTGTCAGCGTCTACTATGCATTTTACCTGTAGTTGTTTGCTCATTCTTGTGAGCACGCAGTTTTTCAGAAGGTGAAGTAAAGGAGAGGAGGCTCTCAATGTAACTCATCGCTGAGCTCACTGCTACTGTCTCCTGGCTTGTCTGCTCAAAGAGCTCTGGCACCCCGCTGGGAAAGATGAGAGGCTTGATTACAGTCAAATTAGCAAATGAGCAGGTTAATTACAGAACCAAATTCCTGTATAAGAACTGTCATTTCTCTGGGAGATGCTCATGCTCAAAGAGCCTAAAGAAACAGGGAGAAAGAGGGAGGAAGAGGAGGAAAAGCAGAGGACGGGTGCCTTTTTTCGTCTATCTTTTTTAAGAAAACTCCCTGGTTTCTGCCCTTCTTAGCTCTGAAGCTCAGCGTTTGAGGTTAAGGGGAAATGGTTGCATCAATGAGCTATTATTTTTTTTCAGAGGATACTTTTTCCCCTGCATTTTCCTTTCTCTCTCTCCTTCCCCCACTCAGGAGACTGCATCAAACCCCTCACTCCAGCTTTCTACCCACTTTCCCGCTCACTGGCTTTCATCCTTCACTTCACAGGAGCCTTTGGGAGGCTTCAGATTTTTTATTTGCTACAACTACGTAGAAAAGGAATTTCTAAGACGTCGGCTAAAGTTTGCAAGGACGTTCCATTTCACACACATACAGAATGTCGAGTGAACCGGAGAAAAGGCAGCAGTAATTAGGCAGGAAAGGTAGAATTTCCATCTGACCTTGGTTTGTATAGGCCACTGTTTTTTTTTTTTTGTTTTTTTTTGTCGTTTTTTTTCCAACGACACAAGCCAGCAGTAAGTGTTTAGA
The DNA here is from genome assembly GCA_037367295.1 of Apogon hyalosoma. Classification (NCBI taxonomy): domain Eukaryota; kingdom Metazoa; phylum Chordata; class Actinopteri; order Kurtiformes; family Apogonidae; genus Apogon; species Apogon hyalosoma. The sequence continues at coordinate 30,136,584 of JAPQRP010000002.1, forward strand.
AGTTACCTGATGCAACCCAGTGAACACTGTGCTTTGCATCGACCAGTGGCTTATGTGTAGTTTTATGACTGCAGAGATAGTGTGTGTGTGTGAGAGCGAGAGAGATGGATGGATTTTGTGGGCAGATGTGTATGAAGTCTGGAGCAAATGGAGTGAGAAGCTGAGCAGCTGGCAGAGGACAAGGAGCAGGGTTGTGAAGAGGATGGAAGATTCACACACACACACTCACATGCACAAGCACACACAAGCGCTGATGATTCAGGCTGGTGGTACACACATAAAATGACATGACTCACACCAGTTCACTTACCAGACGCTGTCATTTGTGTGTCATCTCTGAGACAACCTACTGCAACACCGCTAACTTAATTTTTCCTACGTTGTCACGCCAGTGTCATCGTCTGTCATCAGTTCAGTAAATTAGAGTTTCACTCCGGCAGTGTTTCCAGGGAATTCGTCGCGGATGTAGTCATATCTCTTAATGGAACTGAAGTTGTGAAAGTTGGCAGTTGGCTCTTTTATAGTTGGCTCTATTGTAGCCAGAGGGATACACATACTGTGTAGATACACACAGACAAGACAAACTTGGAGACAGCTGTTTAGTAACCGAGAGGAGTAGCAGGGTATCTATATTTTATCTGCTTTCGTATTTTAGTACTGGACAACATGGAAAAGGCAGCATAGTGGTGGAAGAAGCTGGACATGCTCTTTCTGTATCTTTCTTTACAGAGCAGGTTGTTCCTTTTAAATTAAAGCATCAGTAGCGCTCGCTTTCTTTTTCTGCTCCCTCTTTCTTCATTTCCCTACATCCATAGTTCTCTCCTCCTCTCCATTTTCCTCCTCCCACTTACACAACTCTATTGGATTTTTAGTCCATTTCAAATGAATAGAGCTGCGGTACTCATGTCGAAACGAGCCCAGACGATTGCCTAAATGTAACTATGCACAGTTATCGGGACTGCAGCGCAGGCCATTTGCGGGAAGCCTAAACATTATAAACAAATAAAGCAGCCGTATTGCCTTCAGGCCCTTGGTTAGGAATGCACTGCAGTGTCTGGTGAATGGGCAGCCAGCGTGAAATCCAATATTGTGTGTGTATGTGGAGGAGAGTGGAGAACACTCCACTCTAATCTTCATCAATATAGCCTTATACAAGACTAGTACGACTGCTGCCACCAAAATACAACCACTATTGTTTTGACCATTCCATGCCACATCTGATACTACTAGTACTACTGCTGCTGCCGCTGTCGTTGTCTTGTTTTCAAAGAACAAGGACTGTTGTGCAAATGTTGTTTGGTTGCAGGAGTTCACTACAGAGCTGGAATCAGTTTCTTTCACTAATCAGAGCCAGGAATTCACATGGTTCTTAATTTGGCTTCGGATCACAGGTGGTTTTTGAAAATGTGTTTTGATCACAGGTGAATCTTCCCCCGCATACTGTGGATTTCAAACATTTTGTGCACTCTTTCTGGCTTATATTTTATAGAGCAGGTTTGACCTTGCATAAAAGGCAGCTTGGAAGATTTTTCAAAAAGAGGCTTTTCTAAAGTGTTCATGTAGGCGTGAGACGAAAATGGCTACTTTTGTCACCATAGCTATAACATATTATATAATGTTTATAGCAATCAGCATGGAAACTATCAAATCAGTCATTGATTGCAGTTTCACTGGAAAGAAGCTGTTATTAACAGCTCTAACAGTAAGGCTCTGATATTGTGATGTTGAACACAGCAGCTAAGCCTCCCTCAAAAAAACAGAAAATTGCCAGAATTTCTCAAGGCATTTAGGAAGCCGTGTTCTCTCTTCCCCCACCAAACTCTGTCAACGACTATGTTTATCTCTTACCACATCTTAATGGGTTTGTATAGTACAGGTGTTGTGAGGGAGAAATCATGGGAAGAATTGGTGTTGCAAGACATGCACACCCAGAAGACTGCTGTCTCATCAGAAATTTTTGGAACCTCCCTGGTTTCCATGGAAACCTATCATCACAAACCGTTATAGTGACATTGACCTAGAGCAAGGGCCAAGTCTAAGTGTGATGGCTTCACACCAGTTGTTGCCAGATGCTTTTTGTTGACCTCCATAGCATTCTAAAGGATATGTGCTTCACCAGGCTGCAGACAAGCTTTGTAGTATCTGTGTACTCCCCTTGAGCGCCATGGAGTGATATTGTCTGTGTGTGTGTATATGAGTGCATGTGGTTACATGGTTGTGTGAGTGTGCACACTCATCTCAGGGACAAGGTTAGAGGTAACATTTGCCTCTCATGATGGATGACCTTGGGGGAGTCTGTCCCATCAGCTGCTTTTTGTGCTGCTCAGATCACCAGATATCAACCCTAGCTACTGTCCCACCGCTACCACCAATCCTTCCCCTAAAATAGCCACACATTAATCCCAGCAACCTCTCTCAAACAGTATCCACCTTGACATGTCATTTATTCTTATTTTCAATTTTGCAAAGTTGTTTTTCATAATAAGAGTGAAATAAATCTGCATGGGGGATATGACAGGTCATTTGTTCTTGTCAAGTCAAACTGGGATGTTTCTTGCTTTATCAACACTTGTTACATCCCAAATTATGTAATACACCTAAACATAGACGGGTGACAAATGAAAGGGAAAACCTGATGAGATGGTCTCTGTTGGGGTGAGAGTACTCTCACCCATACACGATACACGTTCACAGATTGGTTTAAGAATGAAAATTATATGGATCATGTGCATCACATTTGCCAGATTTCAACACCTCTAGGTGGGTTTAGACTGCAGTATTACATCGCATACTCGACCATTGTTATCAAAACACTAGATATATCTCTCTAGGGACATTGTTGTGTCCTAATTTATGGGGAGAGGATATAAAGTTTACAAGAATTTGTATGTTTTATATTGTAATATTATTCATAAAATGTTGTAACTGTGCCCCAAAATGCAGCCTAAACTTCTTTGTAAATTGCATTTGCTGATAGTGATGTGTGCTATAATCTAACCCAGTGTGGTGTGCCTTTAATTTAACTCCAACTGATGCATTAATCCATTTGTCCTTATTGAGTAGCCATTATGAATATCACTGGTTTATAAAGTATTTTATGAGACCATTTAGAATTTTGGTCCAGCCCTAGTGCAAAGTAGACCTGCAAAAGCTTTGCTGTCTTCCTCTCGTCTTTCCCTTTTACCCCTCATTTCATTTCTTCTGTATGCCTTCCCAGCCACATCCTCTGTAATGAAGCTAAATCTAGCATGCTAAATGTGACCAGTCAGCTATGTCATTGGTGTTAGAGTGGCCATAGCTGTCTTGTATTGGCCCTGAAGGCACAAACACCACTTCACAATGATGGGTTAGTGGTAGAGGCATTTGCAATATAGCACGCATGCACAGAAAATGTAGGCCCAGGCATGCACTTATCTGGGGTAACTCTCAAATACTGGTCTGATGCGTTCATCTAGAGACAGAGGCATGGATGTGTGGGCAGTAAAGAACAGATAAAGTAACAGAGTCAAAATTTGTATGTGAAAGTGCAACTGTAGATACAGTTCAGACCGGTACTGTATCAGAGATCAAGAGTAGAGAGACGTGCTCTGCAGGATACCAGTCTGTCAATTGCACCGCTCTCAGCTTCAAAGTTCTCAGCTTCAGGATTTTGTATAGAAACTAATGGCTTTGGAGAGTGAGTGCACACAGTACCACAAGTGGAAAAGCACCATAATATAGGACCCTACATGACAATCCAAAAAGCACACACACTGATAGCTGCACACACGCACACAAAGTGTGTCAAATCCCCTCCTGAAGTCCAATATATCCCTCACAAACCCATTAAAGGTGCTTCATACAACAGCCTCTCACAGAATACTGAGAGAGGAAAGTGAGAGAGGCACAGACAGAGGAACAGAGTAGGAGAGCCATGCATTTGTTTGGTGTTACAGTTAACACATTCTGGTGGATAAAATTTTTAGCTTTATACCCAGATGCATTTTAATGTGATTTTAAATAATAAAACACTAACAGTAGGTTGTCAAGTTGTTTGAAAATGTACAAATGTTGAGAATGGCTAGAATTATGTAAAGAGTAGCACAATGTTCTCTGCACAGGATTACAAAATAGAAATGTCCCGTCACTTCTACACTAAGCTTCAATGAATAAAAATTAACTGCTTTGCTATCAGCCACCCCTTCACATGTTGGTAACTGATTCCACATGAGGTTGTGTACTATTTTATAACATGCTAACTTTAGTAAACACCAAAATATGTAATCTATTGTAGTAATAGGTTAAAAGACATATTGCATTGTATTATCATTTTTTAAATTTTAGATATATTTGGTTATGAAATTGAATGAATGAATGAATGAATGAATGAATGAATGAATG
>JAPQRP010000002.1:30141063-30187508 GCA_037367295.1 Apogon hyalosoma
TGAATGAATGAATGAATGAATGAATGAATGAATGAATGGTTATGAAATTGTGTATTCCCTGACTTTTCCTCTTGTCCCAGCAGCAGGCCAAGATTTTACTTTGACAAACAGTAGCTTGACATCTCTTTATTGTATTAGCATTAAATTTGGCAGGGACATTTATGCGTTCCAAAGGGCATATTGTATCCTGATGACTTTAGTGCAGCAGTTGTTTAAATCTAAAACTGCCAGCAAGTTTATACACACTGGTTTTGGATGGACTGGAAAAATGTGTCACATGGAAGTCTTGCAAAACTCGACAGTGCTCAGAGCTCATTTTGTAAGAATACTGATGTGTGAGTTTAAGATGGTGAACCTTTAAATATCAACATCTTCCAAGTATGTTAGCGTACTGACTGTAATATTTAGCTCAAAGCACCAGAGTTTGGATTAAGCCTGAGAGAACGGCTGGCTTGGATTCAGACTTTTTAAAATCCCGTCTTGGTTTTAATTAATTTTGTCTCATAAATGTCTCCCCCTCAATCTAATTATTTTAAGTTATTAAAGTTGCAAAAAACTTCTTCATACATCATTTTAAAAAAAATCACACTAAATAAATCCATGTCGACCTAACTGGCGGGAATATTTGTTTTTATTTTGTTTATGTGCATGAATATTTTGTACAGTTTTGAATTCACTGTGGCTTTCTTTATGTCTGTCCTTTTAATAAGTGCTTTTTGGATGTTTGGTTTGTCAGCCTGCCAAAAGTAAATGCCCCGCAGACATTCCAGCTCTTTTCTGTGCTACTATGGTATTTAAATATGTGGGCTTAAGTTTTCATTGCACACACTTGATTATTTTTATATTTTGTCCTGGCATAGTTATGGCTAAATTCAGTGTTAAAGTTTAGCTTTTGTATTATACATGATTTGTTATCAATTAACTAATTTGTTATAAATCTGTTTTTGTTTTTAACTCTCTCTGCCTTTATTTCTGCGTAAAACATCATCATGACCAATTTCCCCCTTCTGTAAAGATGGTTATGCAACAGGAAAACAAGAGAATCAGCCCAGTGTGCTGTAGTTTTTCTTAACTGAAGGAATGATTCACAGATCCATTTTTTGACCTACATCTCTCAACTTTGGTTGAAGTAAGATATCTGGATATGGGAGATAGGCTGGTCTCCTCCCCATTCGCACCCTATTTGACATTTCAGCCCGAGGAAATGACTCTTCTCTGGCATTTATTCACTGCTCCAGGGTTGCACAGCCCTATTGCTGTCATTTACACTTTTTAATGTGTGTGTTAGTGCTACACTTTTCTGTTTAGTTAAACATTAGTTGAATTCCTTGTTAAGAGACAGAACTGCAGTAAAAATGGCTACACTGTCCCTCAGCATTTCACCTCTGCACACTCCATGCGCATGCATCGACACACACAGACGATGCATGTTGTACAGTAAAAGTCAGCCAAAGCCCTCAGTGTGTCACCTCTGTCATAGTGTTAATTAGACAGTGTCACCGTCTGTCCCCAGTGACATTTATTGCACATTTGAATATTTTACCCAGACAGATGGTAAGAATGTCAAGGCGTGACACTGAGTTATTAAGCTCTAGCCCTCTCCCTCAGCGACAGAATGCAGGGCTTGTCAGCACTCGATTGTTTTAATAACTCACTGGCAGTACCACAGCAAAGTTTGCCCTGACTCTCTGTGCTGGATCTAGTTCCTAGGGCATAGGTGAAAGAGCCACACACACTCACGTGCACTGACGCACACATGTACAGCAGCATGGGTGCCAGTTCTGCTGAATGAAGATGAGCAGGAATTCCCTCACTGAATAAAAGAACAGGACACCTCTGCTGACATTATCCATCTGCAGACTGCCATGCTTTTCTATATCACACATGACCTTCACCTGCACTAACACTCAGCAGAGCAGGGGTGCATTCCATAACCTTAAAATATGATACTGCAGTGTCAAAATATGGCCAAACTGACTGAGCACCTTCTCACATATAGTGGATAGCTTGCACATATTATTGCCAACAAGATTATAAATAGTCATAGCTCAAATTGCTTCGCTTGTCATCAGACTATGGTACATTTTCAATAGCATTGTGACACATTACAAAATTTTTTAATTAATTGACCTTGAGAAATACTACTAAGAAGACTGGTTTAAATATGTATTATGACAAATATATGTTACCAATTTTCAGAAATAGCACAACTGCATAATCTCTAATAAGTATCCTTTAAAAAGAAAAATGTGTTCCTTTCTGGTTAAACAATTTAAAGGAAATTGATGCGAATACGAGAGAAGAAGACTGCTTGGCATACCTGTAGTGGCAAGGACAGAGAAACTCGCTTAAATAAAGTAACTGCTGGCAGGAGTAAGGTTAGATCCTTATCAACTGATAATCAAACAATGGTGGATTGTGTGGCAGAAGCTGTGGCAAAGATCCCTGTTGCAAAAGATTTAGACTAAGATGCAGCAGAGGGAGGTAAATATCAGTTAGAGCAGCATATTAAACTGTCTATTGTGTGGTTTTCACACATCAATCAGGACCAGTAACTTTCGCAAGTTCCGAATGTTGGCAAAGATGATTCAGTAATATCTAAAGTAGTATTAGATCAAGGGACACTAATATTGTATTAAACATAAACTAATTATTTATCATTTCATCTCAAAAATGTGTTTTGATCCAGAATCAAAGTTCCATATGTTTTATTGAACTAAAGGAAGTATTTTGAAGGCATTCTCATTAAAAAGCAACTCAGTAAACCAGTGAGTGCATAACCAGACCTGAGCACTCTTGCTAAGATTATATGCTACATTTGCTAGACGAACTCAGTGCTACTTAAAATGACGGCGTAAAATTAGCATTAACAACTGACTGTGGTTGTAGTGCTGAAATTTGCATTAGTCAGCTATGCTGTATTGGGGAGAAACAGAAAGAAATTGAAATGAAAAGAAGTTTCTTGTATGCCTGCCACATCTCTGGCATCTGTCTAAAGTAGGTCAGAGTTTTGTGAAGAAGTTTAACTGAGCTGTAAAATTTGAACATTTTGAGACTGTTGATAATGTGAAAACCTTTTTAATGCTGATAAATACTGGGCAAATACTGAGATATTGATTGCTTTATTTGTCTGTATATATCGTAACAAGCCTATAGTCCCAAAAGTGGATTCCTGGCATTCACCACTGTGTAAAAAATTATACTCCTGTGTTGTTTTTGCAACAGCCTGACTCTATAATATAAGCCCAGTTTGTTTAGTTATTCCAGTTATATCCTCCCCGCTGTCGCTGTCTCATTCCCACAGCTCATTCTCATCTTGTCCGTCATTTCTCCCATGAGTTTTCGAGCTATGTGTAATTACCCAGTTTGTTTGCACCTTGGCTCTAACTGCCTGTCTTGTCACAGCCAACTTGTGCTCACAGGAAGTGTGTATGTGTGTGTGTGTGTGTAAAAGAGGGTTTGCATGCGCCAATCAGTGTTTAGCAAATATGGGTGTGACAAGCAAGAGTACGCAACAGTGCCAGTGTGTTTCTCAGCACATGTGTGTGTCACCCCAAGCTCACTCTGACAGACACAGAGAGACAGAGAGAGGGACCTTGTCGTCTCTAATCCCTTTGTTTTGAGTCAGATTAGAGCTTTGCGAGGCGTTTGCGAGGCCTGCAGAATGTGGATTTAAGGATTAGTCTAATAAACAGAGGCTCTGTGGCACTCCGCAGCCCAGTTGTGGAGATTACACACAGGCACCAAGAGCAAGGAAGAGAAAGGGGTGGATTGTCCTCCCTTCCATTACAAGTCTGACAAATGAGGGAAGAGGAGACATAGAGGAGAAAATGGAAGGTGGATGAGGTCTTCTTATAGTTCCATATCAGTGTAGCAACTTTCATCTTTGTGGTCCGTGCAGAGATCAGCACTCACATACGCAGGTACACAAATGGGTTTCTAATGTCTTGTATGGTCTTACATTAAGGCCAGCTGATCACACGATGTTCCCTCATTCAAGTACAATACTCTGCAGTTACAAGTATTTACTACTACAGTGAAAACTCACAGAAAAAATAGTCTATTGGTCCACTAGACAGCTCCAGAAAAAATCACATCAGTTTGTGTCCTGTCAACATTTTCTAATTCAGACAATGCTTCCGAACTGCTGAACATGTTTGTTGCATTTTATTTCAGTGCAGTATAAATATCAATTTGCACTTTGAGACTTAAATCCAAACAAAGGTTGATTAAGAGAGACTATATCTTGTTTTATTTTTGTTAGTGACCTTATTTCTGCATGGTGCATGGCTGTAGCAGATGAAAGCCGGCTTAACTTGTAAAATCCACCACTGACTTATGGTGTCTTCACCTACTAATGAGACTGTCTAAAACCTTAGATATGAGAGTTTGCAGCTCAAAAGCACAGCATTCTGAGACTAAGACGTTTAAAAGATATGTAATACTGACATACTGTTGTGAGTGATTATATACAGTGTAACTGACGTAAAATGACTGCAATGTCAAAGGCCCAAAAAAAAGTCATATAGTACAAACATAAATAGTGACATAAGAGAGTACCAAGCCCAATCACGTTTAATAAGCAAGTAATTTTTGGCTCAAAGAGGTGTTGGGTGTAATGGGGCGAGGTGTGGGGGAGAGAGTGATGAAATGTTTCCTGTCCTGTACACCCCTCAGCTGTTGGCTCACAGATTGTCTTGGAACCAAAATGGACCATAGTTTCCAGTTGAACTGGAGCCTGCAAGCAGCCCCAGCCACCTTATGTGTATGCATCTGTGTGTGTGCGTGTGTGTGTGTGTGTGTGTGTGTGTGTGTGCGTGTGTGTGTGTGTGTGTGTGTGTGTGTGTGTGTGCGTGCGTCTTTGGGTATGTGTGTGCACTTTCAATGCCACCCGAGATCGAAGACATGATTAATGACTTTTCATGGTGAGGAGCCTCTCAGTCAGAGCTCGGTCCAAACCTCATATAAAGCAGACTGTGTGTGTGTGTATGTGTGTGTGTGTGTGTGAGAGAGAGAGAGAGAGAGAGTGAGAGAGGGTATCAGGCAGGGGAAAAGAGAGGTCATGGTGCTTTTATGGATGTGGAGACACCAGGAATATTTATATATGCTAAAACATGTGAATACTATTTCACATACATACACAATCAAACACTCTTATTACAGTCCAGAAACACTCTGACCCCTGACCCCATTTTTTCTTCAGGCAGGTTTCATTAATATCGAAATTTGTACAGTTGTGCGTTATATAGTTGGTAATATATGTGTTTTTAATCTATTTCCTTTTACATTAAGCGTGAATAAAGTCATATTGTACATAACAAGATTTAATCTGAAAAAATTCAGAACCTGTTCATGTTAAATCTAATGAGCAGCACTAAAAGGATTTTGCAGTTAATACCAAGTCATTAATCATGGGGAGTAATTAGGATTTAAAGGTATGGTGTCAAATATAAGTGGTTCTTATGAAAAATGTGGATGTGCTGATGAACTCTATGTATCATATTTTAATCTCAACCATATTTAGACCTTGAATGGAATAGTATTTTGGAAATCAAGTACATTCACACCTTTTTTACTGATGAGTAATTGAGTATAAGTCTCATGCAGCAATTTGTTTTTTCTTTATTCAACCTCTCTATACTCCTCTCGCTCCATGTCTACTCTTTTGTTTCTCTGTCACTCTGTGTCTTCCTCTCTTTGTCTTTGTGAACAAACTGTGTAAACAACTTAATTTGAGCAGCAGCACAAAAACAGCAGAAAATTGAAGCCAAACACTTTATAGCCACAATTTTGTCTTTTGTGATAACAGGGCCTTGTGTTTTGAATAGGCCATCTTTTGCTATTCAAATTCCTTTCAAATTTAAAAAAAAAAGAAAGAAAAAGACACCAAATGAACAACTTCATCTCCTATTGTCGAAGAGTGTTGGAAGAGAGCATGAATTTTCAAATGGAAAAGCTCCATGCTGTGTTTTATCAGGCTTTTAGCTGCCAGTCTTGTTGGTTGATTGTGGCTTTTGGTTTAGTTACAATTGAATTAAATGAGCCAGGTAATGGCTGCTTCACAGGCTCATGCAAGTCTTTTACCTCATAAGATAAGATACGATGCAATTCGATATGATACGATACGCTAACCATATATTATTAACAAAAAGCTGTGAATAGACCAAGTTTAAGCATAGGTTTGAGATTACATGTTTATTTCTTGTTCTCAAAAAATATACTAGAAATATGTGCACAGCCTTAAAAGACACACAAAAACTGAACTAAATATTTTCTAAAGTCACTGTTTAGTATGAGCCCTGACCCTATGACAAGAAGCAAAAACATCTGACATGTGTTGAATGAAATCGTGTATGAATCATCAGAAAATTAATACAATAAGTCTCATATTGAATGAACAAAAGGGTTGAGGAAAAAACTGAATACATATAATGTGCAAATTGAGGTCACACTAAATAGTACCACATTTTAATTTATAGAAGCTGTTTTCTTTTCCTGGAAACTTTTCTTACTTCACATATATCCAGATCTTAAATACAGGGACTGAGAAATGAGATGTGTGGTCATTACAATTTTATTCAACCAGAAACCCTAATGTTGGCTGAGGATGTTTGCACTGCACTGTACGTCAGAACAGTTTGTAGCTTAAACAGTGCACATGCCCTGCTGACGCACCCTCTCAGCTGGCTGCAGCTGGAGTCATCTGGACAGGAAGCCTCCCACAGTGTAATGATCCTACAGAGCACCTATAGCACGTACAGACTCCCTCCATGGTTAGTTGTTTGATAAATGAGACACATGGCTGGATGAAATTTTTGCAGCTAATTGTCCTTGGGTATCTAGCCAATATACACGTAACCATTACAAATGCAGTGAAATAACATGCATAGCAGAGCTGGGTCGATTGTGATCATGTTCCCAGAGCTGTGGCATTTCGCTGGGCAGATTTGAGGAATGACGCACCTAAACACAAAATACCTGAGGCAGTTTGAAACCATGAATGCACTAATGCACACCTACTGATGAAACACTGTTTCCCTGCTAGCTTTAGTTAAAGATAGGACTGTTGGTTGACTCACCCTTCTCAAAAATAATTTTAGGCTGCAGAAAACATTTCATGAAAGCTGTATATTGTGAGAAACACACACCTAAACTACATATTTATATAGGTCAAATATTTAGTTTGTTTGATGCTCACTAATCCATTAATGCCATTACCTTCCAATTAACAGGCTGTGAGTTCTAGTTACAGTGGATTTACATTGTGTCATTTTCCACATTTTCTTTCCCAAGCTTGTATTTACAGAGAAAAGGCTATTATCTGTACCAAAATTCACCTCTGTAATTTCGAAAATGAATTCTCCACCCTCCCTGTCGTCTTCCAATTACATTTCTCATTCTGCTAGGATTTCACGGTCACTTCATGGTCGCACACGTGTCTTTTTTCTCCTTGGTCTAACCACCCTTTCTTGCCTGTCAAGGATATGCAGCTACTTGCAAACTCATGCGGGTCTGTGCTCAGTTTCATGTGTCAGTTTGTCTGTGTGTTGCTCTGTCTGGGTGTTTGTATATGAGTATGGATGGATGTATCAACAGAGCGTCTGAATAGTAGTATCCAATAAAATCCTGATATGTGACCACTCAGAATGACAGTAAGTCATTATACTTCTGACAAATTGGATCATTCTCCTCAGTGCGGTGATCAGGGGAGGTTGAGCTTCTGTCACCAGAGTAATTAACAAAGCAAAAGTTTGGCGTGTGCTTCAGCGACCTTGAGGAAAACACCTGCCTGGATGGAAAGAGATTGATATGCGTTCCAGATCTCGTGATTGACCCCCTTCGGTTTTCTTCACTTTATCCATTTCTCATCCGTGTCCTTTCTCCTCCTCCTTCTAACATTACCCCTACCTACTCCGCCAGCTCAAAAAGTACGGCTCAGCTCCTTTCCAGATGACTAGCCATATACACACTTCTGTTAACCACAACATGTATCACATGCTCAGAGGATATGACAGTGTATAGATTTGAGCCATGACCATGGGCCTTGAAACATTTGACACTGCTTTGGAATCAGTGGATATCTGTTGTGTTTGTTGAAGCCAGGAGGTGATTAGCATAGCTTAGCGTAAAGATTCAAAAGAGGGTTTTATGTTTTAAGATCATGTGTTTTAACTAGAGCTTCCACCAATGACTTTCAGAAAACAGACCTATCTGCAGATTATTGACCTGTTTAATCAATGAAATGCTTTGATCAAGCAAAACCAAACCATATATCTTTTTTTTTTTTTTTTTTTTTTTTTTTTTTTTGTGGTGCTTGACCTTTACTAGGTTATTTAGATTTTCTAACATATTTCGGTAGTACTAGTCTGATTCAAGAGAACCTCAGTTTCATTTGGTTTATTTTGTCACAATTTTACATTTGTTATGGGAAAAAATACTATAAAAAATATGATGTTTTTTTAACATGTTACCTATTGGCAGTTTGTTGAAATATACGGTTGTTGTTTTAGAATTCCAAATGAGTTGTTGTCTACCGTTAATGTTTCCTGAGCAAGTTACAGCTATGTGTTGACTGAAATGAAGAAATTATGCCAAATTAATATCGCACACTGTCAGGGCTTAAAACACATTCCCCATAGAGCAGCGGTTCTCAACTGGGTGGGGGGTGGAAAAGTTATTGAACATTTTCTCAGTCTGTGAGGGTTAAGATCAAGTTCACTAACATCAGATCAAATCATTTATATGGAATGGCATACATTTCAGTGTGACTCAAGCAGAATGAAGACAGTTCCTGAGATCAAAAAGGCAGATATTCACACATTTTCAGTGAATAAAAAAGGTGTTAACAACTATACCTATGTGTCAACAACCATTTTTGCTTAATAGTGGAGGTTGTTGGGGGGGATGGAGGAAATTTTAAAAGTTGTGTAAATTGATAAGGAATACATTGTGTACAGTGTAGATTGGGCTGAATGAACGAACGTAGTCTTGGTGTTGGTAGTAGGAAAAACTGTCATGTACGACAAGTCATGAACGCCAGAATAAAAAGGACTTTGTGACCAGCTCTGACTTCTATGTTTACCTGAACTACTGCAAAGCCCAATAAAATTTGCAAATGTTCTAGAAGATTAAACTAGAAAATATTTGTGTCCCTGCCACAATTGATTACTATTTTTTCTTTTAGTTTTTAATCACTGAAGCCCTAGTTTTAATATTTTGAGGAACAAAAGCCAATCGCTGTGAATGCAACAAACCTTACAGATGTAGGCACTTCACAGACGACAGATGGAGAGAGAGCTGGTTGTAAAGACCCCAGCTCTCTGCTTAACACACTGACATTTCTCACAATATTTGCGCATTGTTTGCTTAATGCCAATCAGAATGTCCTTACATTTTCTGAGCCAGTATCCCTCTCTATTTCCCCACCCTCCATTCAAGGTACAAACACATTAAGGTTGAACTCCTAATAGCCTGTGTGATGGATGCCGGAGCATAATGAGCTCTTTATGAGACTTAATACCTACTGTTAATCAATGGACATAGCAGGGCACTTTTCAATACTACCTTCTAAGCATTTTAAAATGAGCCCTCATTGAATAGATTGACTTGCATTCTGTATCCCTCTCATTCTTTTCTCCCTTTTCATTCTTTCTCCACCCCAGCATGCAATTAGTTACATCACATATTCTGAATTAAGAGATGCCACATCTTTAGAAATTTCCTTTCCAGTACCGGTATCAATAAGTTTTGATAGGAATGTGATGTTGTACTGTAATGCAGTGGGTGGACCAGACAGTCTTCAGCCTGTAGCAATAGAAAAATGGATGACCTATTTATTATCACAAATATACCAAACAAGGAGCTGCTTGAAGCATTCCTGTCAATTATTGCTGGTTGTTGTATTGTTGTACTTTGATCTTTAGCTGCTAATGTAATGCATTGCTCAAGGCTGCTGCATTATTATCATCCTGTATTAGCATCATAATCATGTATAATCTGCATTCACAAGTATAACATCTGAATAGATTAAAAGGGCTGGTTTTGACGCAATAGCAGTGGACAGGTCAGACTTTAACACAAAGGACCTGTTGTCTTGATGTGTGTGCTCAGTTGTCTTAGAAGTCGTGTAAGGCGCTGTGTCAGGCTCAGGTAACATTGTCGTCTCAGCACCCGTACCTCCATACTGTATATGTGCATTTGTTTCTGGTTGTTTATGACATGTTGCGTGTGTGTTTCTATGTCTGGGTGTGTTTGATTATCCCTTACAGCCTCTAAGGGAGCAGGATTCATTCTCACTCTGATAATGAGGGAGAGACTAGCAATGCCCTAAAGTCATTTCTCCTCTTCTTCTATCCTTCCTGTTGCATCCAGCTGCTTTTATTTTTTCTCGCCCTTTACCATTTTCCAGTCTAGATAATCTGTGTCTCATTTTTCCATCATTCTATCAGGCTTTTGTCTCTGCTGCATGCCTACTTTTGTTCCCTTATCTTCAGATCCTTCTTGTTATTGTTTTCCTTCATGTTTTTGTATTCATGCGTTGCTAACACTTTAGGATACTGGACTGTGTTTCAGTCATTTTGTGCTTTATTTCATAGATGTAAATGCTGTCTTACCATTTTTCATTAGACTTGTTGATGGATAGCTATCTCTGTGGAGCATTGTGCTGGCAGCTCTGTTTCTACCCACAATACCCTTACTTATCCTGCATCAATACGCCAATGTGTTGTATATTTGCCTGGTTGCTGAAATGTCCATTCACTGCACTCCCTCTTACCTGACTTATCCTGTAGATTCTCCAGGGAGTGCAAAGCAAGAATGAGTCACAGCAGTGCATCCATTAATTTTATACCAACCTTTTGCTGTCTTTTCACTCTCTCCATCTCTCCCTCTCTCTATCTCTGTTTTCCAGGTGACTGAAGTGGAGATTGACATTACATAGGCCTGCAAGGAGGCCCCTTCATCTTACCCCCCACCACCTTGTCCTCCTCCTCCTCATCATCTTCCTCCACTCCCTGCTTCTATCTCTTCTCCCTGCATCCCAACCCCCCACCCAGCCTGGACATGGATCTAAAGGACCGCAGGCATCGCTCGCTGACCAGGGGTCGCTGCTCTAAAGACTCCCAGTACAATACCTCTTCGCTGGACACAGATGAGTGCCGTGTGCCTACTCAGAAGTCTTACAGCTCCAGTGAGACACTCAAGGCCTTTGACCATGAGCAGAGGCTGCACTATGGTGGTTGTGTGACGGACTTGGTCCATCATGAGGCTGATGAGTATGCCAGACAAGGTGAGTGTGCAGCACTGCAGCAGCCTGCAAAGTGTCACATATGTTTCAGTACTGGAATTAACCAATACACTGCTGGATTGTACTTCTTACTTTAATTAATGTCAGTTCAATGACAATGACTGCACATGGGAAAACTGGAGTGAGATTGTCCCTCTTCAAAAAATAAATCAAGGATTTAGCACTTTCCTAACAAAATGTTACCAATTGCTTTTCTTAGTTCAGATACATGAGTCACGATGAGCCCATTTTATCCAATATATATGGTCAAATTCATCAAAACTGTAAATCTTGTTCAATTACACCATTAAAACATGTACTATCACACATTTAACAGTTAAATTTGTGCATATGTAAATGGTTTGTTTTCTGCTGTAAACCATTTAAGCCACTGCACGCTTCTTTTTTTAAGGTCACTGTGGCATTCTGTTAATGTAATCAGATGGTGTAAATGCTGCACTTTGCAGCAAAGCACCATAGCAGACCTTTAGCACTGGCAAGCCTGTCATAATGAACTTCTGTATCCCCTGGTGAGCAAGTTAGCCGATAGGCCGATAGGTCATCTCTAAAGGGGTGGGTCTGCCCTCGTAGGCATGTCTTTAAACTATGTGTGTGCATCTGTATTATTGTCCATGCACATGTGTGTATTACAGAGGGACATGAAAGAGGCAGTATTGATCCCTGGCTAGTGAAAGGAGTCAGACTCAATGGGATTGATCGGTGCTAAGCTCTGTTTTCTCTGCATGGACACAGACAGGAGAGGGAGAGAGCTTAGAGCAATATACCAAAATACTGCAGAAAAAGGGTAGATCTGTCATTCTGTATATGTATATATAAGTATGCATATGTTTATGTACATATAGTTATATACACCGACTCAACCTATACCACAGGACTTCTTCACAAGGAATGGAATACCATTCTTCTAAAAGTCCATTAACGGTGTTCAAATGATATTGATTGAGAGTGCATGATTCACATCATTTCCATACTTATTATCCATATATCTAAGAAAACACCAAAAATAAATGCTTCTTACTATGGTGCCAAAGATAAAGATTGAAAATACAGGATTGATTGGCAGAATTGACAAAGACTCCAAGTCAGTGGTGTGTGCTTTTCGGACACACTCCAGTGCTGCACCGTGCTGACCTCACACCAGGCGATAGCTGGTCGATACCACAGTACTCTCAGCCTATCAGTTCCTCTGAACGCCCAGAGCCACAGATGCATCGTGGGAAGTGTGGCCACAGGAGACCAACAGTGTTGCAGCACCATATGGACTGTGACACCACAGGAGGAGGAGTAGTGCTGGAAGCAGGGAGGAAGAGAAGGAGTTAGAATGAAAAGTGCTAAGAAGCAACAGTTCTCTTCACCAGTAACTACATCAGAGCTTCATAAAGGAGATATGTCCTTGTTTAATTAAACATGTTTAGGAAAAAAAAGGCTTTCAAGGAAGCTTTCATACTTGACTTGACCTGAGATTTTAGTAATTCATTTGCAGATGGACTGGATCAGACAATAAGATCATCTTTGATTAAATTATAATGCTGTTATTCTTTTGGTTAGGCAAGTCATCATGGTGTTTGTGCTTCTTGTGGAGAAGTTTTGAGGTCATCCAAAGCTGTTGTGAGGCAGTAATTTTCTTTTAATGGTTATGTGTAGCACAGCCAATTTACAGTTCTGTGGTATGTTAATACATATTGCCTTGCCCTTATATCTTTCATTAGATTTATGTGTGAAACAAAAAGGTGTGAGTCATGCAGGTGGAACTGGAGCATCTATTGAGGATGTGCTCTTAAATGAAAACAAGCTCATGAATCCATGCCTCAACTTAAGTAATCATTTGAAATGTGTTTGCTCTAGTGCCTGACCTTCAGTGGATTTAGACACACCTATGTTTAGTGAGTTTTTTCCTTCTATATTTTAATACATTTTTTATGTAACTGTTATTCCTATCCAAGGTCAAATCTGCAAAAGAATCCTATGGCTTTTCCACCCTAAAGCTTTAGTATGAGACAATAATTCAATGTGTGATTCACAAAACACTGACAAAGTGTGAAATGAAACCTTACTCTGCTGAGGTGCCATGATATGCCTTTTGCTATGTAATTAATCCATGTTGCAAAACCTGTCTAACTTAAAAAAGACCAGTGCAAATTGCCATATACAGTTAGACTAGATATATTAAAGTCTGTAGAATGTCCTGTGTTAACTGCTCGCAAACTCTCTCCTCAGTAACTCTCTTTTGTTCTCACTTTCTTAAACTCTATGGGTTTGTGAGTTTGGAACGATATTGAATTAATGTTTAATGAAATCAAGGGCAAAATCTTCAGTCAGACATTGGGGGGGGTCATGTGCTTCTGGAGCATATCTCGTATGTAGATACTTTAAAATTAAAATATGACTGTACAGCATGCATCAGTGCTGTATTGACAGCATTATGACAGTTTTATTACTACTTTAATACACATATGTCTCATAAATCTCATTTCTGACTGTCAGATCCTGACTGATCTGGGGTTAATGAAGTTATCACTGCTGCATTACACATAAATGCACCCTGCCTCTTGTGGTGTTGGGAAACACCACACAACATGAACACACAACCAGCACCATGCTGAAAATCCCTACTAATGTTTCTGCAACATCTGCTAAAGACACATATGAACATTATACACATCAGTGTTTCTCAACCTTTTTTAAACAAATGCCCACTAACAGCATCCGGCGACGCCGGCCCCCCCCCCCCCCCAAATCCCCAAAAACAAATTTGCAACTGCGATGGACCTGTTTGCGGGTTACATAGCTCAGTAGGTAAAGACCCCCTCACCTCATCATTGGCCACCTGGTGGCCCCTGAAAACAAATTTGTGTTGGGGAGGGGGACCTGTATGACCGGGGGGCAGTATGTGAGTGAGTATGTGCCTCTGTTATACTTATGACATGGGCTCCTTACACTGGAAGGGGTGAAGCAAGTGATGTTTAATGTTGTAATGTACAACAATGACTAGGTCTCCCATTTGTCCCTGAGAACCCCCCTCTCAGCTTTCTCGCTGTCCCCGTTGGGAAACATATATTATATACACCAAAATAAGCATGTAATAGACACATATAGTGTTATAGTGAAAGCAAAATACATGCAAGTTGGTCTGTGATTGTGGAGAACTTTGTGTTTACATGCCTCTGCTCACTAAAGATGCAGAATTTGAGTGTTTTTTTTTTTTTGTTTTTGTTTTGTTTTTCTATTTGTAACCGGTGTAGAGAATGTGGATAAAACTCTCAAACACAAAATAGCTCCACTTATTAGACACAGCTCACACTCAGGTCCAAAACTTTATAGCCATTTTGCACTGGCATAATGTTCATCCAAAATCTTTGTTGGTATGTCCTTAAAATGGAGGAGACAGAGGGTGCAAATATAGTTCATTTTACAGTGCAATTAGCAGGTGTAATCCATTCTTTGTGCATTTGCACTATTGCAGGCACATTGTACATTTTCACAAGTACAATTCTTGTGTTATTTTTATAATTTTGAAAGTACCATTTGCATGAGTTATGCAGTGTAAATTATTAGGAGTATAACAGATGTCCTCAGGATATGTTCTGAGCCAAACCATGGATCTTGGGATGTGACTGTTGGAGAAAATTTCCAATACAAACACAATGTTATTTAGCTCAAAACACATTTTTAACACACTCTTGCTTTTCTTACTATGTTTTTGACTGTGTGCTACAGTTTTATGCCAACGTAGTGTTCTGTAACAGAACTCTAAAGATATCGCGGGTTATCACTATGCATAAGAACCATGAGTGGAATTTCACTGAGTAAAGCATAGACTCAACTTACACAAAGAACATCACCTCCATTTGAAAACATATTTAAAATGTGTTTTGGGCCCCCTATGGTGGCTGGCAAGTTCTACTAATAAGCTCCGTGCCTCCCAGAAAGGACATGCTTTATGTTAGTGGACACTGGGCTGAACTCAGCACCCAGCCCATTAGAGAAACCATTTGAAATAACTGAGAAGAGTTTATGTCACTGGGCTTTTAGTCACTTTATATTGGCTGTGTCCGTGTTTTCCTCCGATTATGTATTCCTTGCACATCTTTTATTTTCATCCTGCTCTGGCCATTTTTCCACATTGTACCTTGCTGCATTATAAATATGTTTGTTCCTCTACTGAAAAAAAAAAAAAAAAAAACAGCAACACCTCAATGTCGTTGTGCCTCAAGTTTGCACTAGTATTTACAGTTACATTCAGAAAGATCTACTCCCTCCTGTCTTATCACTGAACCATCTTAAAGATGTGGTGAATAGAATAGAGTCACAACATGGTGACTGCACTTATCTGTAGATTAACTGTCATGTTTACATTGTAGTTCTATTTTTAAAATGACATTCACGTCCTATAAAACTGTGAATTTATCAACTGATTGAAGTTGATAAGAAAACATTATTGTATAGTGCATTGCAGTGTATTCAATAACAATAGCGGATCATAGTTTCTAAAAATGTGCAAATTTCAATCAAATCATTTCTTTTCAGTTTATTTTCAGAGCTTCAACACAAGCTGTCCCATAGGGCTCCTTGCAGATTTTCATAAAACAGGTTTAGTTGTGTATTCCAAAAGGCCCCCTGCTTTCACTGGATCTCAGCTCCCTATTACACACTTATTACCTCGTCTGCTCAGAGTATCACAGCCAAATAGCATGTTCTTTTCTCACGATATCACGCAGCACTCATTACAATTGTTCACTATATTTAAAACATTACTGACTAGGGTGGTAGACTCATTCGCACATGATCAGAAATATCAGATGCATGTAAAACAGAAGCTAGGTTCAGTTTCTTGACATTTTCCAGTGGATTTACAGTGAATAATAATGGGGTTCTGCTAAACATATGAACTTAAGACATAAATATAACAAATAGGTCACCAGACTGACACATCGCACTCTGCACAAATCACTTCTTTGCTGTTTTTCCACTTCTCTGCCTCTCTTTTCCTCAAACTGATGCTCTACATCTCTTGGTCTATCTCACAGTCCCACTCTATCACCACTCTTCAGCACATCCTAGGGGTGTGTCATCCCAGCATGTCCACCTCTAGACAATGGGCATCAATACAACCTCTACAGTCTGTACCAGTTTTGGCCTGTAATCTCTGAGGGACGTGAATGAGCCTCTCTACATTCTCATCTACTGCTTTATCCCCAGGGCAGGAAACCACACAGAGAACCCACCACCCACCTGGTTATCTTACTGCCTGGACAACATCAGCATCTTATGCCACTCACTTTGTTTCACTCTGTCTGAAAGTGTCTCTCACCTTTTCTTTATGTCATCTTTTGCTCTTCTGTCACACCGTGCGTGTCCGTTCTCTCTGTCTCATTCTTTTATTTTTTTTTTCATTTGTCTCACTCGTGCTGTTTCTGTATTGGTACTTTAGTGGTCATATCACACATTTATTATACTGAGACCCTCTACGGAGAAGGAGCACAGTCTATGTGTCATTGTGTTCCATTTCACACCATCTTTTCTTGTTATCTCAGCTCCAGGCTTGACCTCCTATCTTCACAGGCACTGAAATGTATCTATATATGTTCTTAACCAGAACAAACCATTATACTTGTAAAAGCTGGCTGTATTTACCCCATTATGTATTTTCATTTCTTCCTCTAATCCGAAGTGATAAATGACCACAGTAGCCAAGGAGAGCTTAGTCCAAAAAGTCTGCCAAACACTGCAACTGACATTCTGGCACGGATACACCCACTGTGTCTAGGAGGATCCTGTATGCCAGAGCACCATCTTCTGATTTTTCTGTCTGTCCTTTTCTTTCGAGACAGACTTCCCTGTCTCTGCAAGAACAGAAAGAACCTCTAATGATGTGGCCTCTTCAGTGAGATTCAGGGACTAACCTTAACTCTCCAGACGGAGAAGCTTCCTCTGTGAGAGTATTGACAGAATTCTCCATGACTGTGACGAAGATATTTAATATATATGATAAAGTACCTCAACACTTCACATCAGTTCTTGGCAAAAGGGATGTGTTTACAGTCTGCAAGGCAAGCATTTGATTGGAGCATAAAGTAACTGTGGTGTAAAGTCGTCTTCGCTGCATAGACATATACTTGAGCCTCCTGTTAAGCCAACGTTGCCAAGAAACACAACTGTCTGTGTTCAGGAGTGTGGAGCCAGTGAGGGTTATTGTAACAGTCAGATTCACTAGAAACGACTACGGCTCGCTGCAGCACTCGCACAGTCAAGGGCTCAGCTAAGAGGTGTTAGTGTTAACCTGTTACACGTTTTGGGTGACGCTTATTGCTTGTAACGGCTGGTGGCACCATGTGTCACAGATGCACAGTATCTTGGCTGTATGTAGCTCTCCACAGGCCTTCTGGGGCGTTAACAGTAAAAAGGACTGGACTATATTGCATAGGAGCGTGAACATTCTCATTCTAAAATGTATTTTTCTATAGATGCAATTGTAAGTTGTTGTAGTCATTAAGATTAACTGAAATGAGTATGCACAGAGTAATTTAGAGCAAGATAATCATTACTGCGTTATGAAATCCCACAAATTGATGTTAGAGTCTCACACCAAAGGGTTTATTTCATAATATTGACTGGTTTACTGTTCAGGATGTTGCTTATTACACACAATTTACTCAAGAAATCCATAATTTGACAAAAAAAAAAGATTAAAAAAATCACACAAATGATTTTATTGATTTGAAAATGTTTTAACTGTTTCCACTAAATAAAACTTTAATTCTACAGGTGGAACAATTGTATATTCCCTGCATGTTATACATTGCATCAGTTTGTTGTACCAAAAAGAAAAAAAAAACATTGAATTGCAGCATCGTCCAGTCATGAATTCAACAAAGCCATGTATTTTAATTACTTTGGATTGTTTCAACATGTCTTACATTATTATTCAGTGTGAATGAATGCAGCACTCATGTATTTTTATACTTTCTGAGAAGATCCAAACCATAGCCAGCTCTGGTATATGAAACACAAAGACAGTGTGATGTTTTGCGTGGCACAAAGAATGGAGATGCTGCTAACAGTTTGATCTGCAAACAGCTAGAAATTTGGCTTCATAGGGAGCTCAGTTTGGTTGAAAGCAGTACTCTTTAGCTAGACAAAAATAAAACTTTAAGTAATTTCTGTGAAGCTAGAAGTGAAGTCTTTGGACTTGAGCAGTTTTTTTTTTTGTTTGTTTGTTTTTTTGTTTTTTTACTGCAAGTAGTACTACACAATAGTACTGCAGTCTCCTGTGCCCTCCTAGATCCTAGAATTTCCAGGACAGAAATGTATTTCTTCCTGGCTCTGTGTCAATGCTATCCTCTCATGTGGTGTGTTAACATGTAGCCTACATTTCCTGCATGTGGTGCAGTGCCTTTAAACTTTCAGAGTAAATAAAGCAGACTTTACTCTTAAGCAAAGTATTGATTTTAAACATGTAGCTGTGTTTTCTGATTCCTACCTATATATTATGTAACAAAATACAGCTACTTAGATTTTGTGTTCCAAATATGTAATGCTCTCACACATATCCTGTTTTTCAGTAACACTTTGCATTTGTAAATTAGGACACTGGGCCAAAATGCATAAAAATAAAATCAAAAGTGAAATGTGTGTTTGTATGCTTGTGCAAATGCTGGTGTGTGTCCATGCATTCCATTGGGTTACAGTCAACCTGGACGTTTGATGATCAAAGAGAGAACAAAGCAGCTGTGTGCTATTAAAAATAAATGGCAGCGAGATTAAATACAATCCCTCCCCTCTTCCTGCGATCCCACTTTTTTCTTTTGTCTTCTCCCTGGCATTCTGCTCCTGTGCCAGCTGCTGACACTCAAAAGCATCCCATAGCTGCAGCAATAGAGCAGAGAATTTGCTGAAGAATGTCCTGGGGCTGACAATGCTCCACTCCTCCAGTGCAGATTGCACTCCCACTCACCCCATCCTCATATTTCCTCTTTTATAAACATAAAACTACTCTTGTGAGTTTGTATGTGTGGCCCCTGTCCTTGCAAAAAAGATCTTTAAAGGGAGAATGAACTTGAAGTAACATCTGTTTCAGCATTTGGTACTTACAGACACACGACCAGGCTATTGTGCATTTCAACAAGACCCACTTTGCCAATTCTTAGTAACTCTTACCTCCACTAAGAATGTGTCAGAACTGATTTTGTGAATGAAAAGAAGTGTTTAATAGCTATTTTACAACTCGAGTAAGTGGGATGACCCCTGCTTGTGCATCTAAACACACACGTCTTTGTCAAATCTTGTCCAAATCCAAGCTATGAAAGTGCTAGCTATTAGTACTGATGTTGGCACAGGTGTATGAACACACACATGCAAACACTGGGTAACAAATGAGACAAATAATAGGAAGAGGCCGGGGAAATGCATGGTGAAGGTGCCAGCTATTTAGCACCGATGTTGGCTCCTATTTATTCGCACGCGCATACATGCAATCATGCACACAGGGTAACAAACAAGACAATTAATTGACAGAGTCCAGGGAAAGGCATGCTGACTTCTGCAATTTTCTTAGAATAAAAATCATTTATCAAATAATATTGTGTGGGTTTTGTGTGAGTTGAGTTAATCTATGTTTACTATGTAATGACCCTCTTTGACTCTGCTTTGGCAGCTTTTGATAAATGAGGCAGATTGTAAATGTCACTGTTATCAAGTGTTTTTTTTTTTCTCAGCCTAGTCACTTGCATCCTAGGCTGTAATTAAACATGTTCCCCAGCCACAGAATTTAACTCTGTGTGTGTGTGTGTGTGTGTGCGTGTGTGTGTGTGTGTGTGTGTGTGTGTGTGAGTGTGTGTGTGTGTGTGTGTGTGTGTGTGTGTGTGTGTGTGTGTGTGTGCGTGTGTGTGTGTGTGTGTGTGTGTGTGCGTGTGTGTGTGTGTGCTTGTGTGTGTGCAGTGATTGTGAATGACTACCACATTTCTCACACAAAAGTATATCAGCAAAAAGAGGAGACAACTTTATATTTGTTTTGATGCTGGCTTTGTCCTAGCTCTAAAATCATTTGCAAGTGATGTTCTTCCCATTTTTTGCTGCAGCATGCGTAAATTCCAAACTTCAATCATTGTACAATTATCAGGCAGATGTCAACACATAAAGAAGCATGTTATGGATCCAGAGAAAAGTGTTTAGTAAACAGGAGGCGATTAGTGAATGTCATAGATATTAGCGATACACAGCCTGTCGTACAGACTTACCAAAGGACCAGATAAACATTACAGAATGACTTTGTAATGGATTTATTTGGTACATTGCTGTTGCCGTGGTTACTTGCAATTTTAAACACTTTTGCAGTGTGTTAACGTGGTAGTTAAATTTGGACCTGGATTTTACTGTGATGTGAGTAGAAGTTTGCACCAGGTTCTGCATTAGTGATTTTTTTTTTTTTTTTTTTTTACAACCTCTTCCTACCTCTAGGAGTCACCAGACAGGCATATTCAAATGATAAAATCTTAAAAGGATCGAGAGGAATAAGTGTAAAAGACATATGGTATAAAATGTGCTTAATTACCTTATATCTCATCAAATTAAACACTAAGTGCATCTTGCTAAAACATAATGCTAATGCTTAGGTGCATAACTTTGAAAGTAATCCTGCACATATTTCAGTGGCTTATTCCAAACAGACTGCACTTATTGTACAATATGTGTTTGTAATGTTGACAGGACTATTACACTTTTTCCAATTAGGCAATGGAAGCATTTAGTTAATACATTTATCAAAGACCTGATAAATTACTCCAAATGTATTAATCTTTGAACAAAACCACAATCTTTTTCTCTTCAAAGCACTTTTGTTGCCTCAACCCAACCATTTAGACATCTCAGGATGTGAACTTTGGATGTCAGATCATAATCTGACACATAATGTGTTGTAATTAGAGGAATCAAATTAAAACAGTACAAAATTAAACCTAGCAACTTACTCTGCAGTGAGAAGGAAAGAGAAAGCTAAGTTGTCCCACGTTAAATCTAATACAGTTTGTCATTTCCCCCAGTGTACACAATATATTGATATTCATGAAAGATCATTTATCTACAATGTGCATGTAACAACTAGCCCTTATTGATCTCACCATGCAGTGCATTGTTCAAGCATAGTCCTCATTCATTTACAGGCTGGGGTTTACATGTTTCTCCGCCGGCCTGTAGTGACCCTGTAACCTCTCTGAGAAAATGTTCAGTTTCCTCGGTGAAATCTCCAGAGTAATTAAAGCAATTTACACTTTTTCCTTTAAAGAATTATGGTGACTTGAAAAGCAGTGTTTTACTCCCATTTCTGGTTGACATTGAGTCACCTCTGACACAACTGTCACTGATGTGTGTGGTGAGACATATTAATTGAACCTTTAAAGGAGGGATTTGTTGTATTTATGCTCGCTTGTACGCTAACGTGGAGTCTATGTTTTGCACAGAACTGATCATATAGTCGGCCACTTTAAAGGAGAGGAGGAGAGGTATTGAGGGTGTGAGCAAAAGATTTTCACAGTCCTTGACGTAGAAATCCGTGTAGGCAACTGAGATAAACTGAGGAAGGTGCTAATGTTTTGTTTTTAGTATGTTACAATCAGTTCACACATTGGACGATTAAAACACCAAACTGTGATGTAAATTCAGTTCAATTCAGTACGTAGTAGATCCCCATATCATTACACTGTATAAACTCTTTTCACTTAATATTTCATCAAATGCTGTATAATTGTATTGTATAAGTCAACCTTGGCCTTCTTTTCATGGGTGAGAGGTGGTTCGATGCTTAGCGCTGTACCTCTCAGTGACAATACCTCCTCCAGAGTGCATGGTGTTGTGTCATGTCCTGTCATGTCCTGTCCAACCCAGGCTGCTGTCCTCTGGGCAGGAGTAGAACTTATTCAGGGATGGATGACATTTGTCACACCTATTTTGGTCTCCTCATTAGGAGGCGCAAGGGCCCCTGTGGTTCAGGCAGGAGCCAATAGAGCGGATGTCATCTGCAAGGTGTGGGAAGTGTTTGACCATGACATTCCTGTTTCAGCCTGTTAGGTCGCTCGCACTGCTGATGATGGTGTTAATCGCACGCTGCATGTTATGACATACGGACTGTTCTGTATGAAGGCACGAGAGCACGAATGTTGTTAAACAGATATGCGATCATCAACACCAACACGTCAGACATCTTTTTGAGGTCAGATCAGTCACACATGGAAGGTAATGTTGTAACATGTCTCAGCTACTGTCATTTCCACACTATGAACAGCATGGACTTCATTCACTGTAAACAAAAGATGTAAGAGCAGATGGCAAATGAGCCATTTAATGCAATCACATATTTAGATCCATATTCAAAATTGGATTAAACCATTATTTCAGTTCCAGTCTCACCAAGTGCAACATAGGTTTTTTTTTGTTTTTTTTTAACATTTCAAACAAATCCTACATTAATTCCCGATAGGCCCATTAAGATAACATGAATGTGGCAATGCTTGAAGAAATACTGTGTCTTCTGATGGTTTGTTTGCTCATTTACTTATTATTGTGCTCATGTTTCATTTCTAGATGTCGAGATAAGTCGTTTTAATATTGATAGTATCAGCTGCTACAAACCCCTTTGTTTTTAATCCCAGCAAATAAGACTAAAAGAAAAATAATCTTTTTGTGGCATGAGGTCGATAATGGAGATATTAGCTAAACACCACAGAAAGATTTCCTCAGTAATACTCTTAACTTCAGAACTGCTGTAAAGAAAAGATCATTAATATTACAATTACCGAGCGCCACAAACCAACCTCACATTACATGTGTTTAAATAACATTTATCTTGAAAAAAAAATCAGCAAATGCCACATCCAGTATCTTTCCTTTTTTTTTCCCTTTGCATAATATTGTTTCTCCTCATGGTAATACATACAATTTGAGAAGTGACATGAGTGGGGAAGTGAATGACCCGCAGAATTGTCATATATGCATATGTGTATGGAGATGTTTTTCCTTTGATTTTCATCTATAATTAAACTGTGTGAATTATAGAGAAGAAATTGACTTGAGAGAAAAATAAACATGCTAAAGATAGTAGTCTCGTGATCAACATCTGTAGAAGATTTTCTCATGTGTACATATGCACCTGTGTAACACTGGCTTCACTTTATACACTACTTCACCTCATCACCATGGAAACCCTTGTGAAGATGTTTATCAGTATTCTCCACAGCTGCACTGTCAGTATGTGTGTGTGTGTGTGTTACTGTGAGTTTGTGTGAAAAATAAAGGAATGTGTGACAATAGTAGCTGCACAACAACTGCAAACTACACCTCACTCTTTGTGTCTTTACTTTGTTGCTCTGTAAGTCTGTGATTTTGGTATGTCATTTAGGTACACGGTGCTGCTGGTTTTTCTCCTGCCTCTTGCCTCACAGAAACTCTTTACCATGACCACAGATTCCATTATTCTTTACAGCTTCATATGATGCTCTATATTTTCATCATAAGCTCATATTTTCTGCATTTCTCCCCTTTATTTCTCTTACCCTCATCCTGCAAATAAAGTATGCATTTCTCTCGTACATTCTCTCAAAGCCCAGCAGTAGTCAGTGTGAACTAAACTGCAGATCATTTTTCATTACTCTGACACTAAATAAATTCACTGACCACATCTTGCAAAATTCATGAATTCAAGAATTTTCTGACTCAGATTCAGCCGATTGTCTCTGTGCTGTTATGTACAATCCATTTTGCATATGTTGATTTGGTATGTTTCTTTTCTAATTTTATCAATATCCAGACAAAAAATGACAAGGACTGATTTGCATAATCATGGAATATATAAACAAGTGTCTGATTAACAGATGAATGGAGATTTTAGGATTGAAAGGACTGTGTTTGGAGGACTGAAAGGTACTGAAGGGGCATTTGTTGTTTCAGATAAGCTTACAGCTTTTGTTTTATCCACTTTTTCTGTATCAGTGTATTTAATAGTGATGTCCCGATCTGGACTTTTTTGCTTCTGATCTGATTTTTTTATGATTAGTTTTACCGATACTGTTCCAATACCAATACTTTTTACTATTAAATTTTGATTTTATAACAAACAATTTCTGGTATATGGTTAACATCAAAATAGCTCTTCCCAGCATCAAAATTAAATGGAACCCAAGTATTACCTAAAGGTTTTTATTGTTTCCTAACATAACCAAGAACATTTTTTTGTTTTGCTTTTTTTTTTAAACAAACATATACTAAGTCAGGTCATATATCAATCAATCAGTCAGTCAGAGTTTATTTATATAGTACTTTACAACAACACAAAGAAGACCCAAGTGCTTTACAGCTAAAAACATGATCATATGATCATATAAAGAATCAAGTCCAATCCAGTCCAGTATTTGTGGCATATAATACCTCTTATAAAAATAAATAAATAAAATAAAATAAAATATGATTTTAAACATAAAAAAAAATCAAGCGATCTGGTAACTTAGATTTTACATATAAAAAATCTAAAACCACGCACTGAGGGTTTGGGTTCAGGTTATGGTTAGGGTTAGGGATTAGGGTTGTGTGAACTGGAGAGTTTGGTGGAAACTGACACGCAATCAACTGGCACTGAATAACATGCGAAAGGTTGACAATGCATACGTATAACACGCCAAATGCCATAAGAACTGGTGTGACATACAATGTTATTTCAGTCTCGTAGTTCTCATACTTGATTGTGTGATACTTTTGTAAGTAACAAATCAAATTAGTTGTATTAAAATGAACTCTAATGCTCCCTCCTTGCACAGCTGCCTGTTTACACATCTTGCAAGTTGCTGCTTGACTTTTGTTGCTTTCCAGAGAAAAGTATTCCCACACAGCGGACATGTTGCATGATGTTTCGTTTTTATTTATGGCAGCCATTAAGCAGATCGACACTGAAAACTCATGTGAACACTGGATGGGCCTGATCACGTGACTAAATCTGATCTGATCCAATCTTCTACAAAATGCCAGATCGGCAGCCAGTACCAATCTTTAGATCGGATCGGGACATCCCTAGTACTTTATATAATCAGCATAGTTTATATATACCTTTAAGTGTTTAATGCAACATATTTTTTTGCATTTTTGACCGTCAAAACTATTATCTGCTGTGACACCCTTTTGATTAATATACACTGATTGCATAGTCGCCTTGACTTGAAAATATTGTACAATATACTGTATTAAAAAAATACCAAACAAGATCTTGACATGGACCCTTCCTGGATACTACAGAGGCTGTGGTCTCGTGCCATTGGTGTAAATTTGCAGTTGTGGATTGATTACAACCAAACTATCGTGCAGTAGCTCTCTGGGAAATACCATAATCGATTACGACAACCTTGTAGTGACATTCCTCACATGCGCCTTTACATACAGAACTATTGTAAAGAGATGAGCAATCCTGAAGTTCCAACCCAGTAACAGATCTGAACATTTGACTTGATAAACACAAATCATTGAATAATGAAATGCACTGGTTTGAGAAGTGAGACTAATATGTCTATACTTACTGAGTACAACTGGATATAATTTACATTGTGAAGTGCCCAGGCATGCCATTTTTTAAAAAGAATTAGGGAGATGCATTTTCACTCACTGTCTGTCATCGTCTGTAGTGTGTTCTTGTTGTAGACAGAAAAACTGGTTTGTAGAAAAAATGAAAAAACAGTGCCAGTTTAACTGTCAAAACAGTTTACAGGATTTTGGTTTGGATATTAGGTGTGTAAGTAAAAACTGATAAGACATTGCGTTCAATAATTTTGCTCTATATTTGCTTAATTTTGCTAATATATGCTTTCTTTATTTTGACATCCAGTTCTCCTTTGCAATGCTTGGTTTTCAAATGGTCTTGTAGTGAGTAGAAGCACATCCAACATGACAGATTATTGTAGACACGAGACTCTTTTCCCCAGGAGAGCAGGACTACGTGACCCTTAAAAGTTAGGTCCTAACTGCAGTATATCTGTACTTTGTCATTTCCACAGTTTCCCTCACTTCCACATCTTTTTTTTTTTCTCCAGTCTTTCTTGAAACAGTTCTTGACTTAGACTCTCTATTACTGGAAAAGAATATATATGTATATTTTATTGCTTCCTAATTCACAGAAAAGAAAACACAAATGAGAACTTCATTTTCTTCAGGGATACTAAAGTGCAGTGCAGATGAATTTGGAATTGGATGCAAATGAAAATGGAAAATATTAAGAAATGACTTATTTCAGCTGCTATTAGCCGCAAATTCTAGCATTTTCATAGCTGCATAGAAGAAAATAAGGCTTTCACCGTTATTAACAGTAATTTCTGTTATTTCAAGGGATTGGTAGAGAACCTACCGTGCACAGTTGTGTTCGTTTCCTGATTTTGATACATCTGACACCCAGGAGTAAATTATTTCTCTAGCTTTGCAGGCTCCGTGTTTGTGCTCCCTCCAAAGCTCAAAATGGCATGTCCGAGGGTGGCCTGCACTGTAAACTATTGGATCTGGAAAAAGCAACATAATTGCAGGCATTGACGCACACAGGTCCTGCCTGCTTTACATGCTTTACAGAATTACACAGTGGGGTGAAAGAAAGTCAACCAGTATAATACAGAGTCCTGCTGCCTATACTTTGCCTGTCAAACTGCTAACAAGCACAAATGATTTTATAATGATAGGCCCCTCTATCCCACAAAGCTCTGTCACAAACACCGATATTCATACTCACACACATTCCGCACATTTGCTCCCACACATTCATAATGAGTTTTATCAAGGGAAGTACATTTGGTTTAATGGATCACTGCAAATGCCATTACCACTCACACTATTGTATTCGAGTTCCAACAAGATGCTTCTTTTCCCTTGTGGTACTTATTTTTCTGAGCTACAAGTACTGCATGAATAGTCCAAACAATAATGTATCTGAGCTGAAGAAACTGAAGTTCTTACTGAACAAAATAATAAACTGCAGATTCACTGTCTTTTGTCCCACAAGATCAGAGTTGATAGTTTCAGGAGGTTCTGCTACACTTGGCCGATGCTGTACATCTTACTGAGTTTCATGTTTTACTCATGACCTTGAAGACTGTACTAATGAAATGTCTCCACAAGAGCCTTGTATTAACAGTTACGATGCTTTCATTGAAATCACATCAGTAGCAGATCTTAGGCCAACATGGTAAGACCATGAACACACAGTCTTAAGACCAACTGATGAATTCTATCTGCTGCTGATGATGATTATATTAGAACAATTCAGCTAATAAATGATCCTCATGGTTAAACAGTTTTCTCAGATGTCATATTCTATTTCAGCACACATGTAAAATCAGGTCCTTGTGAGACCATGTAACCTAGTAACTCAATACACAGTTCTTCTGACAGATAAACATACATGTCAACACATACTGTACAGCATAAAGAGACACAGATGTGGACAGCCCAAGGCACCAGCCCAAACTGCAAGAGGCTTAGAACACATATTAATATGCATCAAAAGAGCAAGAATGACAGCAGCAGTGTTATAGAGAGAGAAAAGGATTGATCTGATTAGAATGCAGCACCGCATTTTCTCTCACATCTGTCATAATATCATGTAACAAACATGCGATTGGTTTTCTATTTGTGGAATAACTGAGATAGATTTTCATGTCTGCTTCAGCCCCTTGTGCCAATCCATCATTCTTTGAGCACATGTAGATTGCTACGGCATTGGGCTGTGTCTACGACTGATGGTGATAAGGAGTGATTGGATTTTGCATGTGTAATCACTGGTTATGGGATGTTAATTGTACAGAGCAGTGGCCTGTGGGATGTAACGGTATATGTGTGGTAAGAACACACATACATACAACCTTTGTTTAAATTCAGCAATTGCACACATGGTGTAATTGTTTCCCTGTACTGTTTGTTTAGAATAGTTGTTTGAGGCCTAATTATTGTCATTGTGCACTGAATGAGATGTTTTGCATAAAAACCGATCTTAAATAAGAGTAGACTTTTTTTTTTTTTTTTTTTTCCAAGGAGCAGTTCAGTTCAGAATGATTTGCTGAATGATGTTTAAGAACCCATGTGTTCTATTCTCTCAGGCCTCCTGGAGTTCTCTCCCGTCCTCCTACGATACTTCATCTCAGGTATGGGTTCAACAGACAGAATTAGACCCTGTGCATATGCGGTAGTACTGTTGTGCAAATTACCAACAGACTGTAATAGTCCCTAGTGTCATGTATTGTAAAGAAGATTCCTTTTGTCATCCTTTATGATAAGTGGGAGGAAAAGACAAAGAAGCAAAGAAGACAAGCAATGGTAATATTCCCTGATGTATTTCTCTGCTTGGGTGTCTTCGTAGTTGGTTGGATGCTTAGCAGGCTGTAGCTTTCTAGATGAATCCACCTGTGGAGTATTTCTAGCCTCTCTAGTCCAGTCTTTGTGTTTTGTCTGAGTAGAAGTATAATGCCTTTCACTGCTCCCTGGCTAAGTTTCCTTTTAGGCCCTCCCCCCTTCTCATCATTTTCAGTGCTACTCTCAAGTTTGCCGTGAGGCTGTGAAGAGGAGCCATAAAGATCCAGCAGACGATTTTCATCTGTTTAATTCCTCTCTCTGTGATTGCGTCCGTACGCCTGATGAGTCACAGTTAACCCAGTCACACAGCTGTGTGAATCCCAGCGCATTGATTCTTATAGTGTGCCGCCACAATGCCAATCTCTTCATTCGCCTCTTCCTCTCCCCTCTCGTACAAAATGCTAATAAAGTGAATCACAACTGTTTTTCCCCCGATCCCTTTACCCCAACAGCTGATGGTGAGCGATTGCATCCACAATACTCTTTTAATTAGTATAGAGAATAAATTGGTTGAGCATGCCTTTTTCCTTAATTGCTTTTTCCTCAGCTTGGATTTAATTGGGCTGCAGCACTGTTTATTGATCTCGTTTGATGTGCTTTAATTTGGATAATTTTATATATTTATTTTGGACGTGACGAGTTGGTTTGTCTTGGGGGGTGGGGGGTATGAGACAGTGGGGCCAGTGTTGCAGCACACTGCAGTATAATCAGTGAGCCTGGGGTCCAGCGTGTGATGGCAACTAGGTGGGGAGATGATCAAACCCAGAAGGCAGCAAAGCAGCTCCACTACAGTCTGAGAGGCCTCAAGCGAACAGCTCTTTGATCTCACATCAACACCTCATGAATGCCAATGCAGAGCGGTAAAGTGAGGGAGGCAGGCCTTCTAAGCCAGCCTTAACAGGCCTGCAGGCCAATACATATTCCTTCCAGCAGCTAGTTTGTACTTTGTGCCTGATTCATGCTGCGTCATCTCTCCCCCTCCTGCCTGCCACAACAAAGCCCAATTTTCAGCCTCCGCCTCCATAGTTTCATAATTAGTGTGCTTCTCTGCGTGTGATTGTGGGTTTTGTTGCTAGATGTGCGTGTGTATTTGCTTGTGCGAACATTTGTTTGTCTCCGGTTACTGCTTTTACTTACATTACTTTTTACAGCTTCACACTCTATTCTTGAAACTTTGTTTTCTGCCTTGCAGGGGGGAACTTCACCCTGGCCGAGCTGGGAGTGTGTGAGCCAAATCCCCCTCCACATCCCGCTGCTGTTCCCTACTGTCCAGACCTAGGCCTCCTCCAGAGGGGGTACTCCCTCAGTGCTGGCTCTGATGCAGACTCGGATCCAGAGGGGCCCCTGTCTCCAGAGAGGGCCATACAGCTGTGGGCTGGACGAGGTGGAGTGAAGTCCCGCCGGAGCTCAGGAGTGTCCAGTCGCGAGAACTCTGCCCTTACCCTCACCGACTCAGAGAATGACAACAAGTCTGACGACGAGTCAGGTAGGACTACAGGAAAGGGCTCTGGGATGTGAAGTCTGAATGGTATGTGTGTTAAAGTTCATGCCCAGTGAGGTGACCAAAGAGTGGGTACGACTTGATAAAGGACGGAGAAAGGGATGAGGGAGGAAGCACTGGACTTTGTGCATGATAGGCAATGGTTAAAGGGATCTTGAGAGCAAATGATTCTTATACAAGTTTGTCAATGTTGTTATGTTTGACCACCGCTCAAGCAGACAACAATTATATGAATTGCAGTTGAGTTGAATTTATTGATTGACTCTGTTTTCTGATCTGAAGAACAGTGGTCGGACTACCCCCAGAGAGCCATCCTGTTTTTCATCAATAACACTTAGCCGGTGCCCTCTAACACTACCTTTAAAGCACTTATCTGCTGAGATTTCACCACTGGTCAGTCAGTCTTCAAAATAAAAATCTTTGGGATTCTTTCAGAGACAGCAGCATAGAATCACTTACCCTATTTACTCCATCATCAAGACTCAAAGGAAATTTAATGTTTTACTCTAGTCTCGTCTTTACCATAAGAGTGTGTGAGATTGTCATGCTCCCAGGGGGAATCTTTTCTTCCTTTGGCAACTTTGTTTATTACCAACTTCCCATTTCCTTGTTAATCCTGGCACAGTCGTAAACCTACGTGCAAGCTTTGCCGAGGTGTCAATGGAGGTTAATGAAAAGTGGATGGAAGGAAAAGCAACAATCTAATTAATTGAATTCTCGGCAGCCACATGTATCAGCTGTGGATCAACCTCTGTTGGACTGCGAGGCCTCCAAATCAGAGACAACTTCTGTCGACTAATCAAACTACTCAACACCTATTAAACACGTCAAGAAACACCTTCCCTGAGATGTGCCTCTCATCCCACCACCCGATAATTGCTTTGTGGTTAATTACCAAGCTAATCTTGCAGCCGCAGATATCAGCCGCAGACGGCGTTCTCATTCTTTCTGTCTCAGGGCCAGGAGAACACCGCCACACTGAGCGCTCTGTCATCGGCATTTCTAGACCTTGTAAAATAAGCTTCTTAATCCACTGCTATATTCTAATAATCATTTGCCTCCAGTATGATGTCACTGAGTGTTGATTATTGAGAAGATCAAAAGTTTTGTTCATTTCCCAAAAGAAACTTTGTCTTTGAATTGTTATTCATGGATATTTTTGCTCCTACAGGGCCCAAATAATCACTTGTCTGATGGCGAAAATCATACTGAGATTGCAAAAGATATGTCATATGAAATCAAATAGACATTAAGAATTTGCCTCGTACAGAAGCGTTCAAAAGGATCGTTTTATACCTTTATTCTTGTCTTATGGTTTCACAGACCAGAGATTTAGATCAGGGCTCTGCATTGCTGTCTCAGCCAGCATGAAGAGATCAGAGGAAACACAGAAACCTGATAAAAGGACCAGGTGTGTCTGATCATGCCAATTCGTTACTTACTTGCACAGAATGAGGAAATCTCTCCCTTTGCTTTCACGTCTCCCTCTAAACACAACATCTGATACTGAAGGCGTAGACTAAAACTTTAATGTCCTCCAAAAGGTAATTTGTGGTGCAGTACACAACACATAGACACACATCTGGAAGGCACGTCACACCTGAAAGCACCCAGAAGAAAGCTTTCACATCCACTTGACTTTACCAGCCTGTGTGCCCCAAGCAGTGTGGAAGCTGAAGCTCGCTACATGCTTGTGTGTTGTTTCTGGCATTACTGCCTCCATCATGGCTTCCCTCTATATGCTATGTTGTCTGTGTATAGTGTGAAAATGTGTATACGCCAAAACCCTGCACATCTGTGTAGAGGTGTGAAACAGGAGCTCCGGGAGTGTCAAAACAGCAGGAGGAGGATCTGAGGGTCTAATAATAGAGATTGACAGAGGCAGAGAGAGAAACAACGCCATAAACACATGCTAACAAATCAAAAAGACGGTGACGTGCTAAAACACCAAACAGCACGCTGCACCACTCTTATCTCGCTATGTCTCTAACAAGCTTCAGAAGTCTCACCTCCACTTGCTTCTCCTCCTCCTCTTCATCTCCCTCCTCCCACCTTTCTTCTTCATCTTTCAAGCTTCTTCCTCTGTCTTCTCTTCGCTCATGCTGCATATCTCACCATCCCTCGTTATGCCCCTGTCAGTACCGCTTGCCGACGTGACTGACAGGTGTCAGTTTAAAGGTCTAGGGTTCCCCTTAAGGGCAGGAGCGTGCACGTGGATGCCTGTGCACATGTGCCCTACATTGCAGTTTTCATTACCAAAATAGGAAACCCAAAAAAATAGTGACAGCCATCAGAAACCTGAGGGGAAGTATTTGTGTTTGTGTGAGAGACTATGTGTGTCTGAATATTATTATTATTTTTACATTTTGTGTGTGTCAGCAGGGCAATTGCCTCCAAACTAACTGATGGATATATTCACAGCTTTCTTTTACCTGATATCTTTTATCTCCAGCGTTCATTTTATTGTCAAAACATAAACAATAACATTCAGAATACCTTTATAATTATATTGACAAATGAAGTCTAAAAAAGTCAAATAAATTTTAGGACCTTTACCATTTTTCCCTAACTACACATACTATTTTTAAACTTTTGATTCAGAAAAGTTGGAAAGTCTAGAAAATAAACCAAACCAAACCTGAGTCGATAACAAATTAAAGAGTGTGATCCTTTGAATCATTCACTCATCATCGTTCGAAGTGTCCGGTGCCTTTGCTAGTCTCAACACAATTAACACCACATATAAGCCTAATGTAACTCATGTCAGGGGTATACAGAACTTTTATACACGTTTTTGTAAGTAGATAGCCTGGATTGATTTATCTGGAGCAGTCTTTGTGTGGGTACACATGTGTATGTGTGTGGGTGGGTGTGTACGTGGGCGTGTGTGCATGCATCTAACAGAGGAATAAAAAAGGTAAATGGAGAAAAGAAATATTCTGGGTGTGATATAAGCTGCCATTAAGCAACCATCAAAGCGATGTTCCCTCACTGTAAAAAAAAAAAAAAAAAGTGCTCACAAAATACTGTGCTCTTGACTCAACTTCCACTTACTGCCTTTACAGCGAATATTAAATGAAGTTCAATCAGTTGTCATATATAGATCCTGACTTGACACCTTATGTTATTTCCATAGTGGTGATAACAAGCTGATTTCAATAATTCATTATGAAAAAAACTAAATGAACTAATCACTGTACAGTTCTGATGAAATATAATATAATAATGTCTGCCATATGCATGTAGACTTACTATCATATAATTTACACATTTAAATATAAATTAAAAAGAAAAAAAATCCTATTTCTGCCTAACCAAAGCCATAGCAGAAACCCAGCAGCTGAATATAGTGTGCATGGATATCTTTCCTTACACACTCTATTTCGCTGTTGCCTCTGCCCAACACATCTCTAACACATTAAATCTGTTTCTAAACTCCAGCTCTCAAATTTTTTTTTCATGTATTCCAAAATTCCAATTACCAACAAGTATGTAAAGCCTGTTAAATTAGTTTCCTAAATGCAACTAAGGGATTTCAAAGTTTCCCTACGTTCAGCTTTATTGTCGAGTATTGAATAAAGACACTTCGCTTTTATTGCCCCTTCCAGACACTATTAAAATAAAGAGACTAGAACGTTGACTTGGCAGAGCCAGTGCAAGTTTAGTTTGCACAAGCAACACAGTGAGACAAACAAATGTGGGCATAGAGAGCAGGGCTGGGAGATTTCATTTTGGCAAAGTGGAGGAAGAGATTTACAGTCGCACTGTGCACTGCCTCGTAAAATGTCCGTCTGGAAACACAAGAAGGAGAATAGGAGCGCTTGTAAATTCCCACAGCAGTGCCTGATGGCCACATCCAAACTGCATTGATCAGGAGGAAGAATGATTAAAACATGCATTAGATGAAATAAGATCAGACTCTGACATTGATTTAAACCTGGGGCCCTGGGCAGACTTTATGGCCACAATCCATAGTCCAATGCTATACATATGCTTGTGTGTGGGTCCATATGCCTCTGTGTTTTCCCTCATTAAATAGCAGCCTGTTAAGGAAACAGGCAGAATCTAATTCAACTTCAACATTGTTTTCTGTCAATAAATCTTGGCTTTACTCATAGAGTCAACTTTATAAACACAGACACGCACTGACCACTCACTTCACAGTCAGGGCCCAACCCAATCAGACATGCATGCTGATTAGCTGCCTTCAGACAACCTCGCCTTCCTCCTTCCTTCACTGGCTCAATCTCTCCATCTGGTCGACTGGATAATAAATCATAGGGTAGTATTGTGACGTATGTGACAGGATATATTAATCTCGTAATTACGGAATGAAAAGGTGGCGCTAAATTTAGTCTGGCCTTTCTGCCTACCCCTGCCCCCCGTCTGGGCGTGCTCGATTGCCTGGTTTCCCTATTTTTTTTTTTTCTAAGAATTTCAGTATGTTCTTTTACGCTGCTTTAACTCTGTGTTAATTGTCTTTTTGACAGTATAGAAAAACCTTCCAAAAAGCCCCTTAAAACATCTGCAGTCAAAGTTTTTTTTCTCTCTTTTTTTCTGTTTTTCATAGCTGGAGCTGTAATTATGCTTTATAAAAACGAAGTTGGGCAAAGTGATTCCTGATTAACTAATCAAATCTACTTGCACAGGTGGCAGAGTGCCTGCTCCATTGCCATGCTTTTTATTCTTTTTAGTGTACACATGAATGCCACCATAAATCAAACCAAATCAAACAAGTTCAAGTCAGCTGATGTGCCACTTACTTTACAGAATATTAAAAAGTGGGGCACTGAATGGATTATCTTGCAATCATGATAGATTAAGATAATGTTAAATAATGATCATTTTGAATTTTTGGAATAAAAAGTTCTCTATATTTTGGAATACAGATGATAATTATATGTCATCCATTGATTGTAAGGTGCCTTGTCTTTCACATCAGTCTTCCTTCAACCTTGGTTAAATTTCCACATCCACTCTCAAACACCAGTAACTTGGTCCGTGCACTTCCTGTCGATCAAATTCAACCAACACTTATGGAATTGGACTGTTGGGGTCCCGCAAGACCACTGCTGTCCCCTCAGGGTCTCTGTGAGTGTGTGCAAGAAACTGAGAGTGAGAGCTTTTCTGTGCGAGTGTGTGTTAGGAGGGTTGGGGGCATTAGCCTCTGATTGAGTTTTCAGAGAGCAACGTGGGGTGCGAAAGGCTCGACAATGGTCTAACAGAATTAGTAGCTTGTGATGAATGGTGTGTGAGAGCAGCTCTGACAGCCCGCTTTCGCAAATACACACGAGTGTGTCTGCATGCATGTGTGTGTGTACGCCTCCATACTTCACCCACTGGTTCAAGGACTTTTTGTACATGCAGTGAGAGCTGGCTGGTTGGAGCGAAGTCGTGATGCACACGAACACACAGCATGTGTCTGTACATGTCTATTTAAGGGTTAATCCCCAGGTTTGAAAAATGCCCTGCAGTCAAGATCAATAAACATTTGTCTATTCAACATGCTGAATACAGTGCCCACACGGTCATATTTACACAAGCACCAGTGATGAATGAGAAATGTAAGCATTCGCACTCCTTGTGTATCTGTGACTCAATAAAGACAGTGTTGGATCAGTGAAAAATGATAACACACAAGAAGACAGACCCTCATGTAAAAGTAGGTGCATAAGGGCAGTGTCTAACAAAAGCTCAGGAATATTGATCATGGTAGAGGGACGCTAACATTAATACAATAAAGGAAGGGAGCCTGGAGTGATAGACCGAGAGGAAAAAGAAAAGCAGAAACGAAGAACTGCAATGAAAGAGAGATGAAAAGGGATTTCAGGGGGATTTAATCATAAAGGGAACACTTCAAAAAACGTCTTTTTGTGTACTCTTGTGATGATGTAAGCAACCATATACAATAATGCATCCACACTGACGGCCCACCCATGCTAACAGCATTAATAATAAGAAAAAGAGAGGCACAGGTGCGGTGAAATATCGTCGGAAACTTGTTGTCAACTATGCAGCTGCCCTAATAGGGAATTTTAGTGAGCTGTAATGGCCTCTCGTGCCATCTTCAGACCTGCCAGAAAATAAGAGAGAAAGAGAGAGGGAGAGAGAAGGAGCATGAGAGCAAATTGAGAATTCTCCAGCCAATTATGACTGATCATATTTTCCTCTGCATGGTGCTGAAACTACTTTTGTAGTTTAATGGTCAGCGCTTTTGCTCCCTAATGCAGACCCAAGGTATCAGATTGAGAGTGAAAATGAAGCAAAAGGTGGATGACGGGAGGGGAGAGGGCCACATTCTCTTTGTTTTTTTATTAACCCATGTTTCAGTTAAGCATTTGTTGTTCAGTTTTGTTAGTTTGTTTTTATCTTCCAAGTTATGTCTCCCTTTTTGTTTTTTTTTTAATCATTTATTGTGTTTTTTTTTCTCCTGCCTTTCCTTCATTCATCACCCACAGCTTACCTAGATGATGAGGAGGATGAGGACCCATTTGGAGACTATGTGATCAGTAAGTCATATCTGAGTGTAGCCTCTCTTAGATTATTCAGCCCTTTTAGGCCTCTCTGTTAGACTGTGATTGTGTTTTATGTGATGTATTTGTATGTGATTTACTGTGGTGTGTATTAGGTTGTATCTGTGTAAAAGAGGCCACTTAATGCCACAAGTATATGACCGATCTCTGGCTGTGAGAGGACAACATAATCAGAGGTGTCTTTAGGAAACTCTGCCTGCACATATATTGCCGTAATTGCTGTAATATTAAACATGTCCATTGTTGAAATTTGTCAGGATCTTGGTGTGGAAAACGGAAAAAGGGACAATGAAGTAATTGGTTTCTGTACATTACGCTTGTGTTTCATCTGATACAAGGCAAGGCTATTGTTCTTTTCACATGGCTCATCTACATTTACGAGCTCCTTTCATTATGATCTCCTGTTCATTAGCACACGTCCAACTGGTTAATCTCTTTGCACTTGATCAGAGAAAATTTCCCAGAGGGTTGTCTCTTTTTTCTCTCTTCCTCCGCTGTTGCAAACTCAGTCGTATTTACTCTTGTCTTTGAGAATGTTTGTCTCCGTGAGCGTGAATTAGTGTTAATGTTTGTGTTATCGGGCTCCGGAGTTTTCATCTATTTTCATTAGCCAGATCAGTGCGGTGGAGAGACTGAGAGCGAGAAGTAGGAAAGAAGGTTAAATATATGTGTATGTTAAAAGGTTTCATGCCATGAGGCCTGTACTGTAGGATTTTTTTGTGCACATTATGTGCATCTCAGACTTAACACCTTAGGTTGTAACCTCCAAGTGAATAATAAGACATTCATGCACATGGCAGCGTAGGGTAAAAAAGATAATGGATTGTCTGTGTGGGATCATGGCAGGGTTAATCTTCAGGATTAATCTTCTGTACATAATCAGTGATACACACATATCTAGTATGT
This sequence comes from Apogon hyalosoma, assembly GCA_037367295.1. NCBI lineage: Eukaryota > Metazoa > Chordata > Actinopteri > Kurtiformes > Apogonidae > Apogon > Apogon hyalosoma. Next base: position 30,178,667 of record JAPQRP010000002.1, read on the forward strand.
GAACTATGAGCTTTACTGTATACACACAGGTGACAAATTAAAGGAAAAGGTTGTCTTCCACATGATGATACCATCTTCCACAGGACACGAGGGGTCACTGATGCTGTGAATCATATGCCATGACTGTTACAGTCAGGTCTGAATCCAACTGAATACCTATGGGTGACCTTATTGTGTTAGACAGTATTTTCTAGCACCATCATCAGAACATTAAATAAGGGAATATATTTTCAGAGACTCGTGTTCATCCTTCTGTCCACAGAATCAACACCAAAGCACACTGAAGCTGTTCTGGCAGCACATGGTGACCCAGTATTTTACGAAGACACTTCAGAGTGGCTTTTCCTTAAATTTGTCACAATGCATAAAGGAAACAAAGACTTTGAGTGAAAATGCTACTGATATAAATTCACAGACTTTTATCCTCTGGTTAAATTAAAATACTTATATGAAGCAGCATTTTCACAGATGATATTTACTGATATTAATTTCCCTCTATGCCTTATTTTATTACTTTCTATCTGTGGGGAACACACCAAAAATATGCTATTTACATTGCAGTTTCTTCGGTTTCTGGTGAGTAAATATTCACAACTTCCTCAGAAATAAAGGTGAATGTCTCTATATCTAAAAATATGTATTGTCTCATACAATAACTTATTTTCAGTACTTAGCACTTTTAAGACCAATATGAAATATAAAATACAAACTTTTAAATAAAGGATTTCTGGTGGAGTAAGGGAAATAATCATGTTATAGACAGTACTGTTTATAAACGGTCTAATGACCTGAAAACTACTTCAGTGATACTGATGTACAGGACCATAGTAGTGGCAGTAGTAGGGTAATATTATGAACATTCAAAGCTTCATGACTATACAAATCAAAAATCCTCATTTTCCTGTCACTACGTCTGCAATAATTAAAGCAGTATTTCATTTGGTACATTTTAGATTTTAGGAGGATTCAATTTCCAGGAAGTGCTACACTTGCTGACACCACAAGATTTCTATTTCTATATTTTACATTACATTAGATTATGGCATGCTTTGTTCTTTGAAAGATTAAGAACTTCCAGAATGGAATTATTTTCCAACAATGTACTTGTTTATCAAGGAAGTCAAATTCAGGGATGTAAAAGTGACTAAATAATGTTACATTTAATATCACTTGCAGATATAAATGTATGCACAGCATGATATGTAAATCCATATGTGGGAATAATAACTGACAAAACTCCCTGACACAACACAAAGGCATGGAGAGCTCTGGTTACAGATAATTTGGTTGAAAATGTACGAAAAAGGACCTACTCAGGCAAATAAACAGCAACAAAATATTTTAAACCACAGCATAAGAAAATAATCATTCTCACAATATTTAACTTTGATGTATTTTCAATGCTTGATTGTGCTCTCAGACATTACTGTCATTATGTAACAGTTTTGTTTTGTTGAGTGATTTCAGTACTCACGGGGTTTGAGAAGAAATTTGTGAATTAAAATGAAGCAAGATTTTGCTGAACTATTACTGTATAACCACAAATAGTTGAAACGTTGTCTCACAGTTTCAAATAAAATAAGAAATAAGTCTTGAAATTAATGAAAAACGTGTGAGCATTTTTTTAAGATTTGATGTATTTCATTATATACAAATGAAACACTAAAATTTCTAATGTTCAGTATTGTTGAGTGTGGTCCTTCATGTAGTTGTGTTTAGTAACGTGTTTGGGCATATGAAGACGTACACATTGCAAACCATGTGGGTTTGTTTGACGACAGAAAAAGGGCAACAGCCTTGAGACTGCTGACAGATCACAAATTGCATCTATTGTTTGGAAGTTAACAGGCACAGCGTCCCGAAGAGAAAAATCTCCTGGGACGAATCATAGAAAAAAGGAGTACAAGCAATGGATGTTAGTAGAACATTTTTATGAGAGTGGGTTTGAGTGAATAGAGAAAGCTGTGGAGGACCAGATATCATTCAGAGGTTGGTTTTTTTTTTTAATTTTTAGAAGGAGCGGTTCCAACAGCTGCCACTTTATTGTACTAGGATACAAATAGAAAAGAAATGAGCATCAGTATCATCAGTAACAGAACAGAATCAACGGTGCGGTTAATAAATCCTCATAGTCATTTTTAGCATATTTTAAAATAGAACACATCTAACACATCTTCATCCAGAAAATGCCAGCTACCCTTGGCTGCCCTGTTAGCTTTTCTGCCGTCTCTACATCAACATGTTGTAGCTGTGCTTGACGTTTGGCACTTCCTCCTCCAGCAGAGTGATTATGACATGGTATGGTATTTTGTTTTCTTGGGGATGAGAAGATCAATGCAGAGCTGATAGTGAGGGCTGGGCTGAGAGCAGAGAGAGCGGATAAGAGAGAGTAAGGATGTAGCCTTGTCGCTTTTGAGTAGAAACTAGGGATCAAGTGATTTTAGGGGAGGGGAGGATGGAGTTAAAATCAGATCATAGAAAAAGGACAGAGCATGGAATGGGGGGAGATTTTAGTGGATTTCAGGAGAAGATGGAAAGTAAAGAGGGAGGCTAAGGAGGAGGAGCAATTGAGAGGAAGATCCAGCTTTAACAGCACAGTAGAAGAGATGGCTGAGGATTAACATTCTGTGACTGTCTGCAAGTGCAGGGATAATCTCTGGTGTCCTGCAGAGCACTGTGGGAAGCCCCCTACTGCCATGGGGGTAGAGGCCTACCACCAGGCCTGTCACTGAATGTGTATGAGCTAACACGTGTGTCTGTGTGTGCACGTGTGCTGATGTGCAGCTCTCGGTCTGGGTGTAGCAGGTGGAATGAGGTGCTGATTCTAACCCCCCACCATGCAACGTTCTGAGCTGCTTGATGGATATTCCCCAAGGGTGGCATGAGGCAGGCGTGGTACAGGCGTTTTTCTGCTAATGATGTCCTTGGTCCAGAGCTATTTTATCCTTAACCCTTCACTGTTGTCTTTATGACTTAAAAAGGGAAAAATCTACAATCCAGCAAAATACAACTGTTTCTTCTGTATCCACTGAGGAGGAGTCATTGGATAGCTCCTAACAGAGTTTTAATCCATATTGATTTGTACTTCATGCTGTCTCATCGAATAGAGCATAGCTCCACAGGGTACCACCCAGCATGGCAAGACGTGGCATGACGATAGCTTCTGAGATGCTGCTGTGTTTGTTTTTTGTGGAAAACAGAAAGAAGGAGGATATGTGAAATTAGAGATAGGTACAGTCTTGTAGGAGAAAAGTAGCAGTTGCATCAAAGAAATGCCTTAACTTTTTAGGAAATCTCAGAAAAGTTAGATGAGAGGATTAATGTTTTTTCATCTTGCAGTTAAATATAAAGCTAGTGGCAGGTGGTTAGCTTAGCTTAGCATTGGAAATGAGGAAACAACTACCTTGGCTCTATCCAACAATAACAAAATCTGTCTACCAGCACCTGTATATCTCACTAATTAGCACATTATTTCTTGTTCGTATAATCTGTATAAAACCCAAAGTGTTAAAACAGCAATTTGTCATTTGATGAGGGTGCAGTATTTCTTGGCTGGGAGCAGAAACGTCCTGGAGTTCCCACTAGTTGCTTGGCAACTGCTTAAAGCCAAAAAATAGTAATTTAAGGGACACAGTCAAATGTATGACTAATGTCACTCCACACATATGCATACCTATGAAAAGCATTAGTCTGAAATGTCATAACCTGCATTAGTTTCTCCTCCTGTTATGTGTAAACTAATGATGGACAAAGGATCCTGTATACTGACTTGGTTTTACATTTGATGGGTTGACTTCCAGCCTAGACCCTGATAAGTTTTAATCTCTACTATTTTTAGCCATTAGAAATATCCTTTCTGGAGCTATAATAATGTACTTCTGCTCCCATTTACTGAGTGGCACTTGCTCTAATGACCAAAATAATCTCAGTGATTAAAATTAGCATTTTTTTTCTCTCAGATGTATATAAAAGTGGTCACTGTATTTTGCTGTACTTTATTATTTCCACAGTCTTATCAGCATCAACTGAGTCTTGGTTTTTCAGGAAATGTACAAATGATCAACTTATGTCATACTTTTGGTTTAGTAGGTTTATATTTATCTGAACCTTCTGCCTACAAATGTACAGCACTTGAAACCTCACTATTCAGCAGAAAGAAAGCAGACATTGACATCAATATTTCTGTTAAAACCGTTTCTGCTCCACTCAATACTTGCTTTAATAGGCTGCCTTTGTTTTGCAGAGAGTCAAATGGGAGGAAAGAGAATAGATGGATAAATCTATATCAGAGTCTCTAACCTCTGGTTGTGCAAGTCCTCATGTTTTGCCAGTTAATACTCAGGCCTGGCTAATCATCAAACAAGTATCAGATTTCATCTTCCATCTCCATAACCAAGCATGGAGATGAGCTGGCATCTCAGCTGTTCCCAAATCTCCTTTTCTGAACCCCTTCCATGGCTGAGCCAAGTGTAGGTTGTTCATACAGTACAGACCAAGCCTGAAACATACAAACAAAAGACTTTGTGAATCTTTGTCAGCTGTGGTGATTTTGCCATTGTTGCAACTTCTTGAATATGAAAATATGCAGATGAGGAGCATTTTAGTAGGCCTTTAACCCCCTCTTTCTCCAGGTTATGACACTGAAAAGCTCTGCTCACTTTATGCAGTGGCATATCCGTCCCACTAGTTACAATCAATAGTACATCCTGGTCACCTTTAAACTTAATCAATGGGTCAGTCCAGACTACTCCATCCTGTGTCCGCAGTGATCCGTTTGCAAAGTCATAACTATCTATTTTAAGGCAGCACAGCAGCATGTCACTGTAATCAATAGCAATGCATGCAGTACATAAGTCCCAAGCTGATTTCCAAGATCAGTTGCAGGGCAAAACCATGCTTTTTTTCATAGATTTGTATCAGATGCAATTCATTTCTGTTCTTTTGTTGGTGGAAAACAAATTGATGTTATACTCCAGGTAAGCAGCCAGACAAAAATGCACCCTTTCATGGAAGATGACATGCTGAAACCTGTACTTTTACGCAGAATGTTGCATTTGTTTGAACTATGGAGAACTACAATCACATAAATAGCATCCAGCAGTTAACCAGCCGGAAACCAATGAGCAGAGAAACCAGAGCTCCTTTGGATTAGAACAAACAGTGGCTTTGTATCTGTTTCAGCAACATTTTGCAGGATTACCACACCACTAAAGTGCTGCCACTGGTTGAAAACTCATACTGGAGATAAAGACAGGCAAATCCTGTTCAAACCTTCCTGCCACAACATTTCCACACTGACTCTCATTATACAAAACATTTCGCTATACAAAACTGTATAAAAATCCTTCAAAGGGAAGCTGTGAATCAGGGTTTAAAGAATGTTTCTGTTAGCATGGACCTATTCATCTTCAGATATTTTACAATTACAGTACACCTATTGATATGTTACAGATATACTTTACATTGTCATAAAAAGTGCTAAAATTGTTTGTACGTCCCCGTCATTTTAATTCATGTAATTGGAGGTTATACAGTGGCTAATATCATGCTGACATCAGTTTAATCATACTAGTCAGTTTTGATAATGCTGACAATTTATATTCTTCCGCTGCCATCATGTAACATTTCACTGCCCACCTCAGCAATGGACTAAATCAAAATCATTCATCTAAATCAATATTACTGTATGTGGCAGTCACCTCTGGGTGTAATTAATACAACCCAGTCCTGTGCACTTATTAAACATGAATTGACCAATCGCTGATCAGGAGATGGCTATTGCTCCTCTTTTTTCCATTCAGACAGAGAGAAGGCATGGAACTGCTAAATATAACAGAGAGGGATAAAAAAAAACACAGGAACATTTGCAGGAGAAAAACACTGTGAAATTCTCATGGCACGTCTTTATCTATTCAGTGTAATCTAATTTTCATTTTCAAGTTCTTTTGAATTTTGTCACAAGGCTACATATTGATTTTACTCACTTTTGAATCCGGACTTCCTCTCACTTTGCTTTTTCTTCTATCTGCTCTCAAGGCTTTCAAGGATGAACGGAGTTGTAAATTTTCTGTTCAGTGTAGCCAAGCCGGAGTGCTAAGATCATTCCTTTAACAGCACTTTCTCCCCTGTCATAGGACATTTCCACTACTTGGCTATTGGGTTTTTTTTTTTTTTTGTTGTTTTTTTAAAGCATATTTTGCTCTCTTTTTCCACTAAAATCACTTCCTATCCCTCAGTCTTCCACTTTTCCCTTTCCCAGTATGTTTATTTGTGTTCGTGAGCTGTGAAGAGGCAGAAATGCTATATCTGGCCTAGCAGAGTGAAAATGTCAGGAAGGGTAAAAAAGAAAGCTGTGTATTTCTTTGCTCTATAGATTCTCCTAATCTTTTAGCCTTTGCTCTGCCAATATCTCAGTATGTTTTTATTGTTTGTGTGCAGACTAGTACCTCAATCACTGTTTTTGTTTTGTTTGTTCGTGCTTAAGTTTGCGTGGGCATGCATGTCTGAGAATATGAGTCAAAGACAAGTGTTTGACTTTTTGAGCGGATCTCATTTCTGCCTTTCTTCTCCATTCTCTCTTTCATTTGTTTGTTCCTCCGTCTTTCAGTTCTGACTTCACACGCTTGCTTCACACATCTGCTGGATCTTTTTCAGTTTTTTCCAACAAACTAGAATTCATCATGAAAGCATCCCATGGCCTTTTGAGGCCAAATATAGAAGACAGTTTCTTTCATATGCTTTTTTCAATTCATTTTCTTTTGCCTATATTTTTTCTTGTACCTTTTCTGCGTTTATTCATGTGACTTTGGCAAAGTTTGACTGATAGATGAAACTGATCTGCAACATTATAGTTATACTGAAACAGGATATGGAGCTTTGTTTCTGATCCAAACAACAACATTAACAACATATATGTGCATGAAACCACACATACATGAGTTAATAATTAGCTGTAAGTGTTCTTGACTCCGTACGTTAAGGACTCATCCAAAGACTGATGGTGTGGGATGAGAGGTATGAAAAGTGATAGATTATTCACCCTTTCCAACACACCCACACACACACACTTGCACGCATTTCCGAACTCACCTTTTTCCCTTGTCTCTGTCATGTGATTCAAAACTAAATCCTATTTTGCGTTCTTAGGCCCACACATTTACACTGTGACACAGAGAGGTGCGCATTATGAGTCTAACTAGCTCTGTAACAGTGTCACATAGCCAAGTCCCTGTTTAATCTGGCCACTTACACACACGCGCGCATGCACAAACACACATGCATACACTTTGCGGAGGCCATGTGTTGGGATGGTGATAGAGGGTTGGCAGTTGGCAGACAGACAGCAGACGCTGTTCTTCGACATCAAACGTCTCAGAGCAGAATCTCACTTTCATGCCTACTCTCTCTCTGTAATACACATACATATACACACACTGATAGGCACGCGCAAACACAACAACGCACATTTCCTCTGATCTCGCTGCCAAAACTCAAAGACTTAGAAGGACTAACACACATGCATGCACACACACGTACGCACGACATATACTCAGGCGCTAAAAAGTCTTGAATTAAATTTCGTCAGCCACTGTTGAAACCCACTCTGTGAGACGCAAGAACAAGTTTTATCTGTGGCTTGAAAATGATTCAAAATATCATCTTCTTTAGTATTACTAAGAGTTATACTTGATGAGTCTGTGCCAAGTAGCACTGATGTTGTTCAACAGGATTACCAAGAAACATTTTTTTGTTTGTGTGTTTGTTTATTTTGTCAGCTATCTGTATATGGAACTGATCGGTATGGCCATTTCTAACAGGTTGGTTATTTAGCTGCATAATTATATTATGTTTTACTTTTTTTTAGCTTACTTGGATTCTGACCTTTCTTCTTAATTTTGAAATGTTGTTGGATTTCTTTAGTCACCCAGTTAAAACATTACATTAAATAGTCCAGTAAAATAATTGTTAATACTTGGGTTTATTGCTTCAAGATAAAGAGTGTATCCTATTAAATACCTTGACCGTGGCAGCCTGTTATAGTCACCCCATTTAAAACTAATATTAGTGGATTATCTTTTTTCTGCAGCACCACTAGTTATTTATTTATTTAACAGAGCAATTGGTACTTTTCCCCTGAAATGCAGATCATATGCAAAATTAAGATCTACGATAGAAGATCATCAGATTGCCCAACCCTAACTTCAAACAGGGGCAGCTAGTTTATCATTTAAAGTTTTGTTGATAATTCCAGTTAGACGTGGGTATCGATCCCATTAGAGAGCAAACAGAATGAAGAACTAAAAGTGATGAAGAGGTCTGATTAAACCTTTGCTCAGCTCCACTGAATAATGTAAAGGTTTCTCTTCTTGGTAAGGGATTAAATGTAACAGACAATGACAGAGAGCGAACTGAGGCAACAGAATAGATGGAGAGGTATCACATAGATATGATTGATAAGATGAAAAGTGATTCATCGACTCAACCTGACCCAGCAATAGCCAAATATTGAGCCATGAGTGGTGAGTCGGCGAAGGTGAAATTGACTTCTTGTGTCTTTAGAAAACAGGACTTTAGAGGAGGACTTGATTCTCATCAAATATAAATCATAGAGATAGTGAGGTAACCTCAACTCTGTTCATTATATTTATTGAGCTTTACTGCAGCAGAATGGCTTTGTCTTATCTTAATGGAGTTAGCGTTAACAATTTCTGGACACGTGCACACATTTCTGCATGATTTGTGTATAACCACCTACAGACACGCTTCACACACACACACACACACACACACACACACACAATTTGCCTTCACCTTGACAGTAGGCTGAGTTAAGATGCAGTAT